>VWZL01000590.1:0-208413 GCA_013396915.1 Stercorarius parasiticus | reverse complement strand
TTAGCCCTTTTGGTCAAATCTGTTGCGCAGTGTAATTCCCCCCCTCCTTCCCCCCCTTCTCCCTCCCCGGCTCCCCCGGCCCCAGCTGCACACAGACGCCCACACGCGCTCAGACGCGACACGGCGTTTCTCCTCCTGATCCGGCGAGATCAAGTGGGGAAGCGGGATCACGGATGTAATCGGCTGTAATAAATAAAATGGCCCGAGATGCTGGAGATATACAGAGGGGAAATAAGAGCTTGTGTCCTTAAAGGGAACATCTGATAAGGCCACCGAGGTGGCATCTTGTGTGTGGGAAGGAATCGGTCTTGCTGATATTGGCAGGCTGCTGTACGTGGGGAAATCCTAAAGCAGTCTGGGAGCTCCCCGGCTCCCCTGTGTCGTCCCCCCCCCGAAGCTCCCTTCCCGATGCTCTGCAGCGGGGCTTTGTTATCGTTGTTGTAGCTGTTGATTGGAAAGACAGGGGTCATGGCTAAAATATGCAGATGCAATTAATGGCTAGTTTATCTGCATTTCTTGGCGGAGCCCGGTTTCTGCCGCCGGCGTCCCAACCCGCGTCCGCAGTTGGCGCTTTTCAGCCCACGGCAACTTGTTTTTTGCAGTTTAGGAATGTCGGTGGCTCTCGCTGTAAAATTACTTCTGGGATCTGCAGTGGGAATCCATCTCGGGTTAAAGAGAGACAGATTATTTAAATATGTGTACGCTCTGTACATTAACAAATACGTATTACCTATTACTATTTGCGTGCACACACGCGCGCACGCAAATGAAGCTCCCGAAGGAAAAAAATAAAATATTCGGTGGTCTTGAAAGTAACATATTCATAATAATGCGAGGAAAAGGTTAAATACAGTAAACATGACAGCAAATTCGAAAGCAGGGGAAAAACAAGGACAAAAACCACACATAAAGCAGTTAAAGCCATTTGACGGGAGGGAGAAACTAACTCAAGAACTCCACCAAGGGACAAACAGCTGAAATGACACCGCAACAGCACTAAGCCCTCGTTGACCTTTCATCTTTCTGAAGTGTCGTGCTGATCTGGTGCAATTCTGCCGTGATCTCTTCACCTCCCTTCCCTACCACAGCCTCCCCCCGGCCGCTTCAGAGCTCCCTTAGTTGGTGGCAGTGAATATACTGGGAGGTCGCCTGAATTATAGGGGGTGCTGACACTTGCCTGGTGTCTTTCACAGCTTTGCAAATCTGCTTGCTGTGTAGTAGCATGTAATAGGCAGAAGTGATTAAATTATTCATTGCAGCAACAGCCCTTCTGATGGACATTAAAACTTAGGAGTTTAAATAGGGAAGCCACAGGTTTACTTTTAAGCAGATAACAACTGCATCCGTGCTTATTTAATGGAATGGTAGCTAAGCATAGAACCAGTAAGTTTGTTTAAATCCTCTCTCTTTTACTCTCTCTCAGAATTTTGAACGAGATAATGCACCATAAAAGTTGCTGACAGCAAAAATAATCTGTGTTGGATAACAGTGGTTAAATCTCACATGATTATAATTGCTCATTCTTAAAGTAATATTTGAGGTCTGTTCAAAATAAAGGGTTCCTGCATAGGTGTGATTCCATCAGCATTTCTGAGTTCTCACATTTATAAAGAATGATGAAAAGTAACATTTAGCAAAGGTGGTTGTGATTCTGTTTACTAGGATTTTTGCAGTGTATATATGTTCCTTACAAATCACAATGATTGAGTTTGAGGTTTTCTTTTCATTATTATTCTACAGAATCTGTTACGAACGGTCTTTTACAGACAGTGGGATTTTTTCAGATGTTGACAAAAAAATCTAGCCATTCAAAATCATGTAGAAATGACAGACAAATTACGTTTAAAATCAGAAGGAAAAATTAATGAAAGGTCTTAAAAAAGCATATGAATTTTCATGAGGGAAGGCAGATTTTGCTTAGATTTATGCTTCATAGGCAACTACTAGCTTTCCTGGATTTGCAGGGATATAAATGAATGCTGCATCCAGCCCCTTTATTTTATAGATTTATTTTTTAATTGAACTATTGTTCAATTTCTCTAGATGAGAAGTAAACTATAGGAGGAAAAAAAGAGCATTTAAAGTGAGTTTGGATGAATTCCCATCAGAAATAGAGGGAAATTATGAATCATTAGTATATATTCTACATAAAGAGATACAATGAGACATTCAGGGGAGATAATTAAAGCTGGATTTAATTTAAATGAAATGTATGAGAACCAGGTAGCACTGACAAAGAAAGAAAAATGTGTTCATTGTCACTGAAAATACTAAATGGGTACAGTTGATATGCATATGGTTTCACTAGCAGAGAACACCAGAGTTACTTTTGGAAATAATGTAGGATTTTTTGATATAATGTTCCCAAGGTTGATATCAATAGTGAGCCCACTTCAGGCACCTGCTCAGTGACCCAGCAAGCCACTAACAAATGGATCTTTCCAGATGAAGCTTGCCAGACCACAGTTTTGCACTTCTATATTTTTTTTAATATATTCTGGATTCACCTCGGTATTTGTTTTTGAATGAATGGCAATAATTTCCACGTTATTTGATGGACTGCTGGAAAGTCAAACAAGCTCATTCTGAAGAGAGTTTAAAATAAGTTTGTGTTCCAGAGAACTACAGATACAAAGGAAAGTCTCGTATCATGAAATTTGATGGATAGCAGTAAAATATACTAAAGTGTTACAGATATATTGAAATACAGTTATTCTCAGCTCCTGCTCCCACTTATTTGTCAGCTATCCCTTATATACAGAACCTAGTACACAGATTTTCTAAAACCATTTTGCCTTTACACACTCTTGAAGGCTTCTCAACCTAATATTTTTTTTCATTTCTATGTACTACATTTGGTGGTTTTTTGTGGTGTTTTTTTTTTTTTTATGATGCTGCAAATTTCTTTGCTGCGAGTTAAAGTTTTCTTTCATGTTTAAATGAGAATCACCAGATCCTAAAATCTTTTGTCTGATATTCCTAGTGCATCCTGTGCAGCTTTAATTTATTATTAATATATTTCAGGATAGAATAAAAGATCTGGGATGTCTTCATGAATCTACCATGTCAGCTGCCTGTTGAGTAGAAGAGGAAATATCCAAGCAAGATGGCAACTCTGCAGAGTTCAGAGGAAGAATCTTTGATATTAAAATCTAAATGCTGTTATGGATAATTGAATTCTGTGGTGCTCTGTTCCCTTCTGTAAGTTAACGACAATATATGTTATCTTCTATACCTAAAATGTAATTTTTAAGTCTACACATATACTCACCTATTATTTGGGTGCTTTAATGTTTCTGTCTACTTTATCATAAACAGTCATTGCTCTCCGGCTGAAATAAGGGTTGTATAAATACACAGTTGTTATAAATTAGGGAAATAAATATGGTGGAAAAGAAAGTAATTGACAATAGGACCAAGCTGTTGATTGCTTATTGGACAGTCTGTTTGTCCTTGTTCTGCAATGATTAAAACTGCTTTACTGGATATTTTATATTGTTAGACTTGCCATTTCTTTTCATACGAAAAGTGCAGTATTAGAACCCTTAGAGGTCATATTGTTATAACACTTATTTAGCTGTACAGTGCAGAAGCATACCATTTTTTCCTTAATCCTGTGTTTGACCCTAACAGAGGCATGATGACTATTCATTGAAAAAAAGTAAGGGCTATTCACCTGCTACCATCTACTGTTAAAGGTGAGCAACAGAAAGCAGGTCTGAAGAGGTGGAGTCCCTTGCACCTTTCCCTGAACTAGATTAAAACATAAACATATATATCCATGCCTGTAACTGCACAGGCCTAGTGAAGAGCTTTGACATTTAGCTAAAATGAGAGTTAGAGCCTGGGGAAGGCCCTGCTTATACCACCCTGAAACAGGATCCTGTAAGCACCAATGAGAAAAAAGTAAAGCCAAATCCATCCAGTAGCCACATACATTTTTGGCTGTTAAACACTGACCTACATGCTGGTACAACCCTGATCAGCTTTGCTTCTGAAATGTTTTGCACTGCTACCTTAATTCTCCAAAATAAGAGTTAAGGGGCTGTAGTCTTTGAAATCATTTGTTCTCCCGCTGCCTCCTTTGCACTTTTTGCCATGCACAGGCAGCCATACTTTTATGCCTGCTTTAACTGTTTTGCAAAGTTTTTTGGTGATCATCCTTCGCATAATTACATTTTTAGCTTCCTTTATAAGAGTAATAAGTACTGCACAGAGTGTGTTTTTATGACCTACAAAATAACTAGAGGAAGAGAGGTACTGATAAGTTTCTACATTTTTCATCTTCTGATAGAAGCGTGACATATCTTCCAGTTCATTCATTCTGTGAGATGATTAAAAAGTTGCTCTTCAACAAACTAAACCTCATCCAGAGCTCAGCAGGAAATAACTGCAATCTAAGCACATTAAAGAACAGACAGGGCAAACCAAAGTATACCTCTTTCTTTGCCTTTTAAGATCATGGGGAAAAGAGAAAAGCAGTCGAATATTGTGATAAAACTGGAAGCCTGCAGCAGCTGGTTGATGGGTGAGGATATAGAAACTAATCCAAAGCATACAGAAGTCAATGGAAGTACTTTGACTAAATAAGCTTTGCATTAGGCACCTAGTGAGTGAATGATATTTAAAGCATTCATCTAGATCTTAAGCAGATGAGTGGAGAAGAAAATGATGTGCATTTTAATCACAGTAAATGCCATTAAACCACTTGGTGGTGTAAATGTTATTTTGCCTGACCACAGAGATCATGTTTGTGACTTGGAATAAACTGGCAGTGGATCATTGGGTGCCGAGTCCTATCCCCCACTACTGCAAGCATTCATGTTATATAAAACCTCATTTTTTTAATATATATATAAAATTCTTATGTTGGTATTGATCTCGAAGTTCAATACATCACTATAAACATCCGCAGGCTCTTTTTACCCATTCATGTATTTATGGAGAACATTTCTCTTATCTTAGTTTTGTTTGCAAAATAATACAAGATTTTTCAATTTCCTCTCATGAATTAGGTTCTGCATTCCTGACACCATGCTGACAGACTTCCCCTTCACCTCCACTCCATTTTTAGTGACTCTTTCAGTGAATATTTCTTTAATATGGAGAACAGGAGTTTTTCATTATTTCCATCATGAAGATATATGCTACCTGATGTAATAGCATTAAACATCCCTTTCTTTCCCAGAAATACCTTGTCTAATACTCCATATTAGCGTTTTTCATAGCTACAGCATGTTTTGGTGGCCGATAGTCTTTCTTCAGTAGATTGGCTGGATCTTTCTTTTTCTCTGTTAGTTCCAGCTGATGAACTCACAGTTTATAGCAGAAAATCTTATTACATTGCTTTTTGTACTATTAAGTTTAATTCCATTTCTATTATAGAAGTCATCAAGGTCATCTGATTCTTCCTGTATGGGGTTACGATTTTGATGATTCTCAGACTTGTTTTACCAGCAAATGTCAGCAGCATGCTCCAAGTTTTTGTGATCTAGTCTTTAAGCATCAAAAAGGTCTATTGCAAGACTGCCCACAAAGAACCCCTTAAGAGCTACCATGTAATGATGCAAACACCTAACACAATCTGTTGTCCTCTCCTCGTTAGTCAATTCTTTATCTTCTGAATCTTAACTAATACTTTTCCTATCAGATAGTGTCAAAAATTGTTTTGAAAACCAGATACGCGAGATCTTCTCCACTTGCTTGTCTTAGAAGATAAATTATTAAAGAAAGATATCAGGTAAATGGTATCATCTACTCTTTGAAACCTCTAGATAGATTTTATTAAGTTTGCTTTGTACTTCTGTGCCATTACTCATTCTTTGCTTCAAAATTTACTCTAAAGCTTTGTGTTCTAAAACCATCTAAAAACCATATTGAGAGAGCTATTTATTTCCTCCCTTC
This sequence comes from Stercorarius parasiticus, assembly GCA_013396915.1. Taxonomy (NCBI): domain Eukaryota; kingdom Metazoa; phylum Chordata; class Aves; order Charadriiformes; family Stercorariidae; genus Stercorarius; species Stercorarius parasiticus. The sequence goes on along the minus strand of VWZL01000590.1, from coordinate 202,509 downwards.
AGCTTCCCATCTCAAAGGTAGGCAGGCCATTTGCTATTTTCCATAAATGCTCATCCTGATACACTTATTAAGAATCCTTCTTCTAGACCCTTCAGATGTATGTATTAATTACGTCAGGATTCTGGAGTGAAGGTTAGAAGAGTCTTTGATTTGAGTATTTTGTAGTTTTTGAATTAATTTTATTTCAGATGTGAGAATTCTTCTTCCACACCTTTACTTTCATTAATCAATTTCCTCATTTCAACATCACCATCCTTGTTGAAAGCTGAAACAATGTATAATTTATTTGGGTATCTCTAGTTAAATAATTATAAATGTACTTTATTTTTGCTTATTTATAACATGTTCTGTAAAAGTGAAGCCGTTGCTTTCTTAGCAGTTCTCTGACTAAGATCTGAAGGTTTACCTTTGACATTTCATTCAAATCTACAAGGTGATAGACTACACATTCTGCTATTTTGCTACTGCATGTTTGTGTGTCTGTCTTGTATTGCTTACACATTGTCTACATCATTCATGTGCAAGTTCGTTATTTTGCAGGTCTGAATGCTTCATATTAAAAGACAGACAACGAGAGTGAAAAGGTAGGTAGTTCATTCCAGGAGAAATGAGTCTATATTTGACCAAAAGGAGCATGGCACCTTCAAAGAGTTGAATAGTGCATAGATGGAGAACTACGTGAAAAGAAACTGAAAACATGCATGGGTTTGGCATTTTACAAGAACAGAGCTGTCCAGAATGTCAAAGGTCAATCCAAATGAAGAGGGATGTTACCAGTTACGAGATGTTATCAGGCTGAATATACAGGAAGTACATATATATATATAAAGTCCTTGATGAACAAGCAAAATCTGGATATTAGAATATATTCTTCCATGAAGATTCTTCTGTCAAGTACCTTAGAGAAGTTTAGAGAGAGAGATCAGAAAGAGATTAGGAATAGAATTGTGAGGGGATGAAGATAAGGAAGTGTTTTATTGTGTTTGTTTGGCTTTTTTTTTTAATTTTATCAACAAATAGAATTCGAATGTTATAAGGGAGAAATGAGAAAAAGCAGATTTCAGAAAGCTGAGGGAGTTCCGATTTTCATTTTAAAACTATGCAGCAGCACAGCTGGGTGAATCTACTTTTAAACTAAGTTAATTATCTTTTATTTATTAACCTTTCTTTTTATTTTAAAAACATTTTGGCATTTTTGTACTAAGCTTCTGGTGTTTCTTATTTTTTTTTTCTCAAGGGAGATACATGACTCGTAGTGTGTTTTAAAGAGGATACATTTAATTGACTACAGTTCCAAAGAGTTCATGAACACAAAGTAATGAGAAGAAAAGTTTTCTAGTTTTCATCCAATGTGTCATTCTTGGAAGAAGTTATTGACTTAACTGGGTATTATTACTACTCTGAAAGTTTTAAGTAAGAAGGATAACATCAGCTATTATGACTTCATGACACTTCAAATAACATCTCTCTCTTTTTTTTTCTAGTTGTTTATTACTTTACTGAGCTTTAGCGCGCAACTTCTTCTTTCCACGTCTGAAGCTATAGTTAGATTTTTTAAAAAATCAGCTTGGCTCAATGATACCTGATAAAGAAGCAAGATAATTTTACCAATGATGAAATTTATAGACAATCTTTTTTAAATTATTTCAGCACTTTCATACATTTCACTATGGACTTGAACTTTCAAGAGGCTAGCTTTTGTGAGTATTTTGTCTGAATATTAAAATCCATCCCCCCAAGTTTGTTCAAGTTGCAATCAACTAAAAAACTGAATTTTGCATAAGCTTGGTAAGGACTTTACATTTTCAAAGATAAATTCCTGAAAGATTTCATTCACCTTGAGTGTAGCGCAACATGTGGCTGACGCATACTTTCTTGACAATTTCAGCTCTTTGCCCAGAAACTACTTTCCTCCAGTATTATGTGACCTCTCTTTTGGGGCGTAACAATGTGGAGCAGGAAGTTGCTATATTTGAACACAGAGGGATGAAAGTAAGAACGAAATAGAAAGAAAAGAATGAAGAAATTTTATTGACTGTCCTAAGTATCAATGATGTAAAAAGATAACTGTGAAATTTACTATAAAATTATCCCATTCATGCTCTCCATAAACAATGGTAACATTGTAGATGTTTAGTTCTTGTTCAAATAGCAAAGGCTTATTCAGCAGATCAAAATGATACGGTCCTAATGAACAAGCATGTAAGCATCACTAAGATAGCATATGATTAAACTTATGTTCCATTTTCAGTTTGTTTGTTTGGGTTTTGGCTGGGAAACGATATAGCAAAAAAAAAAATATAAACACCCCCCCCAAACTATCATCAAGAACATTATTCACATTGCCAGATCAAACACTCAGAAGTTAGAAAATATCAGAATAATACTGTCAGCAGACCCTTAATTCATATGCCACTGCGTCATCCATTGCAATGTTTGATTCCAATCCAATTACATGTTTACATACTCTTTCTCCACTGGATTTCAATTTGGAATCAAATAAGTAAATAAATAAATAAATAAATAAAACACAAATGAACAAACACATAATAAATAAAGAATTAAACAAATATGTATTAATTAGTTAAAACCTATTTTTATTTAATTGCACAGAAAAAATATGTAGGGTTGCAGCTAATAAGAAATTATTTAATATTTTTATTTTTCCATGTTCAGTGTTTGTCTCAAGACCTTATTTACTGCACATTGTTCAAACAACATCCCGGACACAGAATTATTAAATGGATTTTTTTATGATGTACACTACTACGTTGTCTAAAATATTCAAAAGTGTTATTTAATTTGTAAAGAACTGTACTGGTGGTTATTATGATTCCAGTATTACAAATGGGAAGGGTAATGCGGAGATGTGGGTCAAAAATATGCACAGATTTAGGTTATCTAATTTGAGCCTTTTAGGTCCATATTTTGGGGAGTGCTTAGAATTACATAGCTTTTACATGTGCAAACCAAAACTTTCACTGACATAAGGTATGTCTGGGGATGCTCACTGTTCTGCAAATCAGTCTCAGGATTTCAGGTAAGAGCTCAGAAATAGACGAAATCACAAGCAAAATGTTTTGTTCTGTGACTTAATATCATGGGGGAATTCCATGATGGAAGTGTCAGTCCCCAGCTTTAAAGTACAATGTTCTAACACTATGAAACATTGTTTTCCTCCACTTCAGAGAAGGTCAGTTCTGTACAATGAAGAAAGTAGGGGCCTTGAGGGGAAAAAATATGACTCTAATGAAAGACTACATCAGACGGCACAAGTACAAGTGAGTGGAACTATGATTCCGCCTATAACTACATTTTGATAATTTTCTAACTATGAAATAAGCATTTAATCTTTTAACCCTAATAATGCCTTTCTAATATATTTGTGTGGCATATAGTAATTTCTATTGCAGACAGAGGACAGCAAAGTTCACTGTCTCCACAAAAGGAAATTAATTTAGCTATACAACACTTTGAAGGAGAAGGAACTGGGGTAAGGGGAAGGACTCTTGAATAAGCATAAGCTGGAGGTGCACAGATGGTAAAAGTTCCCAAATGTTCTAGTCTCCTCTCTGGGTGTCTTTTGCTATATAAGTGTGATAACATTTGTTAGAAGGCATGATTAAGGCTTTATAGGCTTCACAGATGGAATGTAATTTAGTGGAAAGACTTGAAAGATAGAAGATTCGGATGTGAAATGGATTCCATGAAAGGAATTAGGAAGGGTCAAGTCCAGAGAGGCAACATAGATCTAATGACAACTAAATATTGTTCTGTAAACAAAAGTTTCGATGACCCATTAAATTGCCTTCAATAATTTTACTGGGGTTAGGTTAGGTTGGAATATCTAACTGTGAAAGAGAAGACCTGAGATAATGGACACAAACTCGAACATAGGAAGTTCCACCTAAACATGAGGAGGAACTTCTTTACTTTGAGGGTGGCAGAGCACTGGAACAGGCTGCCCAGAGAGGTGGTGGAGTCTCCATCTCTGGAGACATTCAAAACCTGCCTGGACGCGTTCCTGTGCAACCTGCTCTAGGTGAACCTGCTCTGGCAGGGGGGTTGGACCAGATGATCTCCAGAGGTCACTTCCAACCCCTACCATTCTGTGATTCTGTGATTCTGAGTCAGTTCCTTTCATCCAGGGATATCTCTGTTTTTCTCAAAGGAATATGTAACCTAAAACATAGAAGCAGTTAGAAAACTTTATTTAAAGTCATTTGACATACAGCCACCCTATATTCAATAAAGTAACCTAACTATTAGGCTACATAATTAGGTACGTTTTCTGTCCTTCCTTTTCCTCCAGCAAAACTCATTTACAATTCCACCCTTCCTCCAGCTTCTGGCAAGCCTCTTGTCCACTATGCTATATCTCATGTAGGAAGAAACCACCTTAAGGACACAGGTCAGTAAGCTTGAGAATAATTTTCTATTGAGGGAAATGGAGAAATATCATACCAGATAATCTGATTTACCTGGGCCCGATTTCAGAGATTCCTAACCAACATATACACATATGCTTGTATGTCTATATTTGTAAATACATTTATATTTGGTTAAGTGATAATAGCAAGAAAATATTTGGCTAGCAGCTGCTGACAGATGTAAAATTCTACAAAATGCTAGAGTTGCCAATAGGACATAAAAATATTTATCAGCGATGTACAGAATATGGTCAATTTTCTCAGGTTAGATTCATCAGTAGAAAGACCTAGAGCTAATAATTTAGGCTGCTTTTTTTTCTTTTACATGTACTTTAAAAGCAGAAATAGTAGCTTTTTAGAAAATAGCTTTGTTTTTAATTAGCAAGAAGGATTAGATGTCAACTAACTACCTGTAGAAGAATGGAAACATCATAACTGATCCTCAGTCATGCTGGAAATTCAAGGACTGAGACAGAACAGCCCATGTAATAGCGCTTTCTCGCCACACAAGCACTCTCATCAAAACCACCATTCAAGGCCACTGTCGTGTCTCACTTGCCTATTCAAAAAACCTGATCTCTGGGCCTGACTGAGGACTAATCAGTCATGAAATACTATTTTTAAAATAATACTTTGCTCTTTATGAAGGGAAAAGAAAGCTTTTAAACATCCACCTCTTGCCTTATCTTTATGGCAGTAAGATTTCTGTGTTTCTTCGTTAAACCTTTTTGCAAACTGGAGAGAGACAAAAATATTCCCATCTTGTGTCTGTTTCATGGGACTTAAGACATATTTATGAAGAAAAAAGCATACCTTTCTAAAAAAAGGGTACATTTCCATTTTAAAGAAGAATGTCAGAGAGCCAAACTCTCATATTTGATGTACAAGTGTATTGTGGCCAGAATCTCACTTGCTTGTAGCCTGCTCTTGATACGCTGTTTTGTTTGACTGGCTGGCTTTCTTCAGTGTTTTGTTTCCCAGAGCTGTCTATTCTTTATGAAAATATCTACGTGCCAATTTAAGGCATTCTGAAGTCAATCAGTTGTAAATGTAAGCGTGTCTTACGGGACTTTCCTTCACTTTAATGTGGTTAATGAATATGTTCCCATGACTTTTAAATGGACTGGTGCCTCAGCACATTTTCAAAATTACCCTATTTGAAGACATTTCCATTTATAATGGGGCTTAAATCTCATTTCCCTCAATATCTGCCCTCACTTAGTCTTTTTTAAGGCTTCTCCGGAAAAAAAATTATAGCTCAGCTGCCGCTCCTGCTCTTAATGCTTTCCTAGGATCGGTAAGAGCAGAAACCAACTGATGGCTCACTCTGCTACTCATACAGAGACAATATGCAGACACCGCACTATCCTCCATTCCTGGCTGAAGAGCTCTGTGCTACCATTTCATATTATCTGTGCATGCTGCTTCTGCTTCGTGTGTCTGCAATACCTCACTTTAGTCTCGGTGACTTCACATTTTCCCTGTAGGAACTTAGGGTAAGACTGGTAAAGATACCCTTAATTTCAAGCTACTGCAGATCCTAATTGGGGGGAAAAAAAAAGAAAGAAAGTCACCTGAAATAGTAGTACAGACACAGCCCTGGATGAGTGGAAGGAGGGAAAATAGAAGGCGATATAAAGAAGGGGAGAAAAGAGGTGGAAGTTATATTATTTGATTGTGTCCTTCACTTGCTGAGTCAGCAGGAGCCAAGATCTCTGCAGGAGCACACTTAACCTTCACATTTCTCCACAGAAACCCCATCTGGCCAACTAAATTGCCAGCAATTGAGAAGCCATGCAGGAAGCTGCATCCAGCTATTCTCATTTAGTGTGAAGGTTACTGTCTTGTGGAGGTAGTGGGAGAGGAAATAAGGGAAATGTTACAAGACTATGCCTCTCACATACGATGTGACCAAATTTGGGCTGTTCACTGCTGTAGTTCTTAGACACATAAAGAATTAGACATTCTGGGAAAATTTAGCTACTACCGTAGAAAGACCCAACATCATGCGATCTTGGAAAGAAAAATCTTCATGGAGAAAAAAGCTGAAGAAAATTGAACAATCAAATTTTACTATAGAATTTTGAATTTGAATTTCAAAATCAAAAGCTTTTACTTGTAGTCTTTCTGTCAAGTTATCTGAAGCAAATTTCTTGGAACTCTGCTCGGCCTTTGCAAGGACCTCTAACTGTAACTTCCATTTAAAAGGCCTAGAAAAATAAAATGCCTTCCCTGTGTCTCTTAACATGCAATGTTAACACAAATGCAGGTACTGAACTGACGTGTAAACCATAGGAAAATAAATCAACATTGCATAGAAGAACCCAATAATCTATGTTGTGAAAGCTCCAGAAGAATTTATCAGACACTGGTTTATATGAACAATTAGTAACACCAATTGCACTTTAGTCCTTTAGTTCAGTGTTTCCCAATGAGAGAGGCTGCTCTCACTAGAGAAACATGCCAGCATTAAAGGTGAAACACAGAACAGAGTATAATCCAATGAATGTATTAACTTAGGCTCCGTGCCCAGACTGGTGCTGCCAGCAGTAGCAAACTGAAGAAAAGAAGATGGTCAAGTACAGCAGTGTGAAAAAAATGGGAAATGGGGGAGAAAAGGACAACACAATAGTTCAGAAAAGCCTGTTGCCAGTGTTTTGTCTCTCTGATCAGAGGAAACTGTATTAGATAAGCAAATCTCCCTTTGTCATATCACTTCTTTAGTTGCCTGGTGCTAGTCATAGTTTAGTGTCAGTGGGTTGTGTTATCTGGAGACCTGAGATGCTCTCAGGCGAATAGGTCTCTCAGTGCTGCTTATTGATCAAGTCTTCACCTAAGCAGTTTACAAGGGGATCAGTTTTCTGGTTGCAGTAGGGAATGAGTGATTATTCAAATTCAAGATTGAGAGTCCTTTGTGTTTGATGTGAAGTATTTGTGTTTCATCAGGTGAACTTGCATTTTAATTTGAGATATTTTTTTTTCACAGAGTGAAACTTGTTTACCATAAGCCTCCTAAAGCTTTGACAACCAGGGACAAAAAAGCGTCCCAAGAACAAAATAGCTGGTTGTTTATAAGAACACTTACCACCCCATGAGTTTTGAAAATCACCAGTTCCGAAGCAGTAAGGCTGGAGATGTGTGTCACATCAGCAGTGAAGCAGAGAGCAGAACAGAAACAATATACTTCATTCTATTCATGAGCAGTTGAAGCTAGATATCAACTTTTTCTACTATCTTGCAGCTATTAAACTGGTACTTGGGACAAATTTCTACTAGTCTCAATTAATTTTAAGTTTAAAAAGGTTTATGTAAGACTTTTACTTTTCTTTTTTGCTAGAAAAGATAAAGAAATGGACAATTAAATACATTCTTCCCAGCAATGTAGAAGTACTCATGAATGTTAAGTCAATTTACAGTGAATACTGAAGAAAGAGTGTTTACGGACTTGCTGCTAAAAGTAAGCAGAAAAAGTAGATCTGTCAGGTTTCTGCTAAAAATTGTGCTTTCTTACAGACCAGCTTTTAATACAGAAATTATTTTTGTAATTCTCTGCAAATATTATGTACTAAGAATGTATGTCTATAAAAATAAAAAAAAAAGTAATTGCAGCACTAATCTGACTATATTTCTGTCCAAAATTGGTAATGAACACAGATTTAGGCATATTTTTTCTGTGTGTTTGTAAAAAACTATCTACCAAACAGCAATGTTCTTATTCAACTAGAAACACTGTCCTTCAAGTATTGAGTTTGAGTATATATGCTTCTCTTTTTCTTCGTCTTTTTGCAATAGAGTTACTGTGAAGCATTATGCATATTTAAAGCCGTGTTTTGATCCATTGTACTTTTGGGTTAACTTCTGAAATCTTCAGGACATATCAGAGTGGAAATTAACAACCAGACCTAGGTTTTTTTGCTGCTCCCCTCTGCCACTTTAGCAAAGTGCTTTTTTACTGCACAGTTGCCTTCCTGCAATAACATCTGTATCATTCCCTTGCAACACCTTTGGTGGCAGGATGGGATCAATCGCATGACCTTTGAGCAGAGCCCTACCACAAAACAGAACTTTTTCTTTCTTTCCATGCCGTTTGGAGTTTGCATGCATTTCTGGTGAGCCCTGAAGAGCTTCCCGGGGAAAGCTGATGCTTTTTTCCAAGCTTAATTCCCTCTTGCTCACCAAAGGATGGTAGGAGCAAGCTTGTTCTCCTGTGGACTTCAATTCTATTCCTAATTCATCAACAGATGGCAGTAGAAAACTCCCTACCTGCCTATCTTCACACCAAAGGCCTTACAAATGACCCTAATACTAACAAAAGAAGAAAAAACATCCAAAGCATTGCTGCCTAAGTCTTATATATAGACATATATATATAGTGCTCTAAACTTTTCAGTGCAGTGCGAAAGTCTCCTAAAGATTAATTTTTATGCTGAGTCTGAATGACCAGAAGCAACTGGTGCTTTTGGAATGACTATCTTTCCTGTCACGTTCTTCTGTTTTAAAATAATTCTTTGATTGATATACTTTATATTTCTAGTTGTGAAAGAGTATATTGAATATAGATTATAGCAAATAACTTGCCTTTCCCACAGAAAGATTGCTGTGATGAAAAACCAGATCTCTGAGCTCAGTAAAGACCTTTTCAAATGTCATCATTACAGTGACAGAACAAGTAATTTAGTAAGTTTTTGAAACATGCCTCAATAGATTTTGGCGTTTCATTAATTCCTCCCCCTTCAAATCAAGTAGATAGTATAATAAACTTAGTGAATTCTTTATATAGATTGAAACATTAAGATGCATGGAATATACAGTAGTTTCTTATTCCATTTTTTAAAAGATGCTGATATCTTGGCATTGCCAACCAAGGAAAAGCATTACCATAAAAATTTCTGAGAGGCATTTTCTTGAGTAATGTATAATAGTGGGTGTCTTACATAGGAAACCTTATATTATATAATTCTCTTTTAGCCTCAAGGCACATGAATTAGGCCTAGGGTTCCTGATTTCTATTCCCACCTCTTTCACTAACTTATCTTAATAATTCTTTGCACTTCTCAATTTGCCAGCATGTTTCCTATGGTGAGAGAAACTGATTTCAAAGGAAAGGAAGAAACGGAGAAGAAATGGCTCTTTCAGGCACTGATGGAGGGAGTGGCTTACTGATCCAAACATAATGGAAATGTTTGAATTCTCTGAGCCAATGATTTAAACTGAGGCAGGTTTGACTCAAATCTTCTTCAAGACATGAACACCAATTTCCCTTCAAATTAGTGAGTGGATTTTTTTAGATTAGACTTTAAACACCGACAATGTGTTGGCTGCGTGAGTATGTTAGCGAGCCCTGGCGTACTTGGCAAAGGAAAGTGTATGTCCTAGAAGCAGTACAGAACATTTTGCCTCCGCACACTGTTCTACAGAAATCTTGGGGAAAAGCCAGCATAGTGTCAAAGCCATAAAGATGGAAGCCTCATTTTTTAAGTTTTTGCTTTTTGCTTTCTCACCCTTATTTCTGGTTTGGGTTGGTTTTTGTTTGTTTGGTTTTGTTGTTGTTTTTTTAATAGACAAACTTGCCATAGCAGAGTAAGTTTTAGTCCCATAAGTAGAAATATTTCTTGATTTGTACTCTTCCCCTGATCTGGTTTTTCTGAGTATTGTAAAGTTTTCCCCTTAACTAGGGAAAAGAGATACATAATATGATAAAATTTCCAATCCTTTCAAATAATTTTTTGTAGTTTTTCAGTTATCTAACTAGTTTCAGGTTGTGTCATTTTCATATCAAAAATTTTGGAAAAAATGAAAATGACATTAATTCTTTGGCTATAGGCATAAATAGTGGTGCCTTCCCTGATATCATCTTATTCTTATGAAAAATACAACCAGTATTATAAAAATGAGTTTTTAGTTCAGGTATATCTACTTGAGTGAGAAGATTGATAACAAGATTGCTGTGTGTTAGCTAAATGTAAATATGAACCAGTAATAAAAGATATAATTTAAAAGATAAGTGCTCATATACATAGAAATAGTTGCAGAATCTTCATTTAGTCCTATCATGCTGTCTTTAATATATTATCACATACATTTATTTCCAAAGGACCCTGGATATTAAACATACTCCGTGAATTTTGAGGAAATTTATTCCATGAATGGACTGTGTGTTCAAACTGTTTAGCCGGTGTCCTTGGCTCCCTTTGCTGTGAATAGGTAAAGAAGTTAGAGAATGAAAAACTCATCATGCATTCATTAGGGTTTTCTCATGGTAGTGCTAGTATTTGGAAGATGGTAGCTTCCTTTGTAAATAACTTTGAGATATGTTTTAATAAAATGTCATACAATATTAAATGTATAATAATAACGGTGTGAAGCTTTTGTGTTCTGAACTGAACCATTTTTCAACAATTCACCAACAAGTGCATCTGCAACCCTGGGAGCATATTCCTGTTGAATATTGAACTCCTACACCTTTTATTTTACTGATTTGTTTTGAAAAACTATCAGTGTGTGTACACAGCATACAGCAGGCCAGAACCCAGTAAGCCCTGTCTTCTTATATGAACTTTGCTGTATTAATTCAGGTATAGAAGTGGATATTCTAAATATGTATTTATTCAGCATAATAGAACAGTTAGCAAGAGGGTTACTAATCTGGGCTAAGCACCTCACTAATACAGCTGTACTGTTTCTGGCATTGCAGGCGATCTACATTGCTGTGGTGTTGTGGTTTGAGGAACCCACAACAATTTATTGCCGTTTAGACAATTATTCTATCACCCAACAATGCCTCCCTACCCGGGAAGGGGAATTGGGAAAAAACAAGGAAACTCGAGGGCTGAAATATAAACAGATTTAATAGAATAAGACTAAATAATTAACATTAATAGTACTAAAGAAACAGTATTGATCCTGATACCAATATAAAATACAAAAAGATTATAATGAGCCAATTCTATCAGTAGGAAGCTGTGCACTCCCAGCAGCAGACAGCAAATGTAGGACACTGCGAGCGCTGCGGCTTTGGGAGGAAGAGAAGGCCTCAGGTGTCTGGCACCGGGGCAACAAGTTCTCAGGATTGCAGCCATCATAGAAGAGAAAAAATCCTCATCAAACTTTCGAATTTATATTGAATGTGCCGTTCACGGGATGAAATAATCCTGTTGGCCAGCCTGGGTCAAGTGCCCGGGTCTTGCTTCTCCTCATCCCCACACCTGGCAAGGCTCAAAAACACTGACCTTGAAACCCACATACCATAGCTGGTTATAAAGTAAATATTTTCACAAATTTCAGACACTAGAGTCTTCTAAAAATGCAGTTTTCTTAAACATTAGAAGAGACCTTATTGGAAAGTAAAATTGCTGAAAGAGAAATTAGTCCTGTGTTGCTCAAACCAGGACATGTGGTCATCCATCCTCCTAGGGCTTAGGGTTCCTGGGGAAGTCTAAGGTCCTGTGTAGACCACAAGTGGTGTTTTTATAAAGTTATACCAAAAGTGTGTGTTGCATGGCTGGAAGTATGACATGAGAACGTGTGGGCAGTCGAGGTCTGGCTTTGCTGTGGAAGACTCGGCGGGTACATGCATGTGTATGACGGGTGATGCAGATGCATACTGCCTGTAGGTTTACTTTGGAGTAAATTATCCCTATCTGAAGTTCCCCTGAGAGAAAACTAGCTGTGACAGTTCAAAAGAGAGCCCAGGAGCAAACTGACATACAAGCAGTGTGAACAGTCAATGAACTGCAGATTGAAGTGAAATGGAGTGCTAAGTTGTTTGACAGCGTACATAGGTGATTTAGCTCATACGTATCTTGTCAACTATTTCTGTAGGGCACTGATGGCCTGAGGAGACATACCCTGAAACACCATTCTCATATCTTGACTTAACTCTGCAAAGATTCCTGCACAAAGACATGAACAGCATAACTAGTTCCTTTTCTTTCATGTATACCTCTTCGTTTTTGAAGACATTTTGGTGTCAATGTCTTTCACTTCTCCTACATTTACTCAGCTTTTTATGTTCAAAATACTCAACTTTTCCATTTTCAATGCATCTCTGATACACCATGGAAAAAATTAAATTGCAATTTCTTCTATGAAAAATTATTATTTCCAGAAGGCGGCCTTATTTTCAAAGACCACTCTTTAAGTGTACTGTGATACTGTGAAATTTCAAAATTACTCTTGGTAATTTCTATTATCTCAACTTTATTTTTAACATGCCTGTTATTTTTTCACATTTTTTTGCCAAAACACCCTACTTCTGTCTAGTTTTATCCAATTATTAGAAAATTCTACGTCTGCCTTTACATTTCCCTTATCCAAATGTCTGTAAGAAATTTTATTTCAGTAAAAATATCTGCAGTAGCAGTAGTAGATTACATCAGTATTTGTTTTGTATTGTCTAATCCATAGTTGACTTTTGAACAGAAATTTTCCTGGTTCATTTTGTAGAGATTAGACTGAAAAAAAAAAAAGAACTTTTGAGAACATGCCACTGTAATCCTTCATTCTTTTTTAATTTCTTTAACCATAAGAAAGTGTATGTAACAAATCTGAAGCATTCTCTAATTTTGGAAAGGCCTGTCATTTCAAAATCTGGTCTTTAAAATACCATTGGAAGAACATTGTCTAGTAGTACAACAAAAATTTTCGGTTACCTGAATGAAGTATTGATAGCAAGATTCATATTGGACACTTGAAGTAGACTTTAAGCATAAATTAGACTCCTACATTTAAAAAAAAATCTTCAGAATATCTGTATTAGCCTTAGTTCATAATGGAGAAACTCACATTTTGGACTATATTTGAGGTGATCTTCAATCTCTGGTACACTGTCTAAGAGGAAGAGGGAGGATTTTGGCCAGAAGAACAGGCAGGAAGGAGCCCAACCCCTAAATTTCCAAACTACCCTCTCTTCATATTTGGTTTTTAGTTCAGTGAACCTCTGGTATGAAATGACGAAACTCAAAATTCAGACCACACCCAAAGTGGTTGTCTGCTATGCTACAGAAATTTCATGCTCTTGTTCTGGCCAGGGAACTCCTGCATACATGGCTGAATTGTAGCACAACTTTGATAGGAAGGATAGATCTGAGAGGTGGGTTTGAATATCTCTGGGTGAGTTGAGCCCTTTTCTGAATTTCTGTGTAAATTGCTGAGCAAAACTGGAAAATTAGTCACTGTTTAAAAAAGGCAAATTTTGTTCATCTCTCTAGGTACTCTCAAAAGATAAGTCTGCTCTGATTGGACAAGACACCTAACATCTAGAAAAAGGAATAGGAGCTCAAATGCAAAATTATACTTAGTGTTTCTTTGTTAGATAGCTTTAGATAGCTTTTTGTGCAGTCTGTGCTAACTCTGTACAATTTTTATTGTACAGAGACGTTAAACATTTTAAAAAATTGTGATGTAGCCAATCATTTCCTTTTATGCACTGGGACTCCTAAAATTGATACTCACAGTGGAATATGGTTTTCTGATACGTTCTATTTTTGGTGTCTTTTATGTAAAGAACTGCAGTCAAGAATGGAATTACAACAGCCTTCCATTGGAACGTGAAAATACAGCCATCTGGCATGTATGTGTTTCATAATTTTGCCAATTTCTTTGCCACAGTCTATTTTAGTATTTGGGAGAACCTTCTTTTACTTGGTACTTTTGTCAGAGTGAAAAATGAACGCTGAAAACCATACAGTCTGTATTAATAAGATCTCCTTTTCACAATCTACTCCCTGCTGAATGATTTGGTAAGGATTTAAAATTCCTTATACTCACGGATTATTCTATAAATATGGAATTTTAAAGAATTGCTGAATTCATCTTGTCACCTGCATAATTTAATCAAATTCCCAGTACATTTTTTCCAGTGGCTTTTAGAATTCAAAAAAATTCTTGCTATCTCTCAGTTTATTTACTCAAAGTCTGTATAACCATGTTTTTAAAGGAACACAAACAGGAAGCAATTCAGTTGAGTTATAAAGAATCATACTTTATAGCAATTGGATGTGGACAGATAGTCAAGAATTATTCTTTCTCCTTCTCCAAGAGTGCTACTACTTATGTTTTGTCTTTCCACTTCCTTCTCTCTTTTATGGAGTAAAAAGTTAACATGCAGTTTAAGATTCACTTTTGTGGATCGATACCACTCTAGTACTTGTAAATATATTTCTGGTTATTCTACAAACATTTAATAGAGAAATTGCTGGTTTTAGCTGTTAATTTAGGGCTGGCTAGATGAATCTCCAGGACAAAACTCAGTAAATGGAAACAGGAATTGCTCCTATTTGAGCATTCAAAGGGGACGTCAGTGGTTCTAGAAAGTCTTAATCAACTCTGTGCCACCTTGGCACTAAGATTGTGATGATTGTTACTGACAAGTACCACCAACAAATCATTATATTATTTCCCACTCTCACTTTGGTTCACCAACTCTAGACAGATGAAGATCATCCCATTATCTTACATCTTTGCTTTCTGGAAAGGGATGGACTTAGAGAATGCACAATATCCAATTAATTTTGCATATTCTTGTATTCCTTTGTTTTAAGTCTTCTTTACTCCAATGCATAAGTATCTTACTGAAGTAAAAATGTAGCCATTGTATAGTGTCTTTTCCAAAAACCTCTAAGTACTCTGCAAAAGTAAGAAAGGCAAGGCAAGCTAAGGTTAGAAGCACTTCAGAACATGTATGAAAAAGTACCAACCTCTGAACTATTGCTCAGAAATTAGCTCTATTCCATCTTCTCCACACTTTTTTAGTATGTTTTTAGGATGTCCTACTTTATGACTCTGGTCACATGAGCTATTACTTTACTTCTATTCCGAAACTTCATTGTTAGAAATGACCCCAATTTCTGCATGTGACACACAGAGAACAATGACACAGAGGTATAATCAAGAGATTTTTGCATCTACCATTCTGTAGACTGGGAACAGATACCTGCTTCTCACTAGAAATAAAGCAATGAAACCTTGAAAAGCAAGATATGGATAAGAATGCTGAGAAAGCCCAAAATATAGTGTCAAAAATACTGGGGTGTGAAAGCTCACCTATACCATATCTGCATTCTATGGGTACTTAACTTCCTTTGCCTCTTAATAGGGTGAGCAGTTTGGAATGCTATTTAACTACCTCTCCCTTGTCAGTTATGCCAATAAATAGGGAATTAAACGAAAAAGATTAGCCATAAAATAGATTATAGTTCAAAGAGTCCTTGCAGAAAACAGCAGTCAGACAAATAGAAAATGAGTCTATTCTCTTGGTATCCTGTGTGTCAAGGATTGAAAGAGAAGTGATAACATTGCCCCATTAAAGAAAGTCAGTACTTTTTGAGGCACAGAAAGAAGTTTTAAAAAGATGAGAAGCTAGAGTTGATAAGGCTTTTTTGGAACACAGAACCTGTTTCTTTTAGTGGCTGACAATCATTCATGTTGCCTTCAGTACTGTGCAAGACTGGTAATTTTAGCAACATCTGACAGTCTCTGTAGTTAGGAGAATGTAAATATTTTCTTTACAAGCAACGTTTGTCAGACGTTAGCTATTTCAAACTGAGTAAGTAGAGTATTTTTTAAAGATCTAATAACCACCATCAGTTCTTAACTTCTTCATCATCCCACAAAACCCATGAGGTCATTCAGGTCTGAACTGGAAAGGTACCCTGTTGCTGAAGCACCTCAGCAAGCAGTTCTATGAACCGTCACTGAAAAAAGTTCAGCTACTTGGGAAGACAGGAAGAAAATACTTTTTTAGCGCCAGAATAGGAAGTGCAATTTTATTTTCATTTATTCTCTTCTCTGTTGAAGATTTTATGTTCTGTATATACCTCCTGCTAAAATAATTTCAGTACCAATTCTATAACACTGTAATAGATCACCAACCGGTCAGCCTTAATGCCTGTGAGGCAAACCAGCTCAGCAAGTCTGGCAAGTTATTTAAATTACATGTCATCAGAGGCTTTAAAGGATAAGCGATACCAATGGCAGCAGGTAAGCCTCTTGAGATTGTTTGAGGTATTTGTCAACAATGTGGTTCCTCAAACAGTAAAAAAAAAAATCTCTCACAGAAATTCCATAGATGAATTAAATAAGAGCAGTGTTTTGCTTGTAGTTTTTTGTGTTATGTAAGACATCTGTACATCTATAAAAAGTAGCAATTATTGTATTAGTATTAAAACATAAAAACTCCCATTCTGAGTCAGATCCATCACCCATCTAATACAGTCTTTATTTGCACTCCTGTGCTACCTCTCCTCCTTATTTCTCCTTCTCCTCTTTCTCCTTCTCCTGGCAGCTTGATCACAGATACTAATATAACCGTAGAAGTCACAATGTACTTCAGCAAATCATTGTGACTTTTATTTTTTCTCTTTTGTTAATATTTCATCATTGTTCTTACTAAATCAATAACCTTAAGTCTAAAGAGGAAATCACAATATCTGGAACCACTGTATTAAATAATCAGGATGATGTCTGACTAACAATGAGACTTTGATTAGCTGTAATGGTTACTGTACCAAAGTTCTGTTTTCAGTTTTCAAAATACTGTTTTTCATGTACTTTTGTGTTTGCTTGTATGCATGTAAGACACATACTGTACTTTCCAATCAAGAGAATAAAGGAAAATCAAAGAAATGCCCACCTTAGTGTGGTTAAAAAAAATACTACACGTATCACCCACTGCATTTCTGATTGACAGTTTCTGAAACTAAGATTGACAACATGTAGGATGTAATGAGTGGGAAGACGACTGGAGTGTTCAGCTTATAAAAGAGAGGTCTGCTTTCACAATAGCACTAGAAGTTGTTACAGTCATCTGTTAGTGCATTTGAAGAAGAATATGATAAATAGTGTCTGTGTAAAAGACCCCCAAATGATGTAAATGTCTGCTTTTTAAAATTATCATTTGTATTTATGGATCCCCGCATCCACATATTTGCTTTCTCAGGATAGTGCTGTGCTGCTGCTATTTTTCGTAAGAAATTAATAGACAGATAGCAGGGGACAGATAGATAGTAATGGCCAGTGGATAGACAGCAGCTGGAGGATATGTTCACACTATTAAGTGAAAAATAGTCAAATAGTCAAGGGGTGAGAATTTCTGAGAACTGAGGGCCTCAGTTTCTGAGATCAAGTGAAGAGGATTAGCTCCTTTCCACACTGGTTAGAGATAGCCAGTCTTGTATAGGTTTATCAGATCCACACTGCATAGTATTTGCCCCTGTGTTTCAGCTAAAGTCTTAAGGCCCTGAGAGATCACCTTTATTTTACAGGTTTTGGGATTTGGGTTGGGTGGTTTCCCCCCATCCCCACCAGATTAAAGTGCCCAAAAACTAATGTGAAAACTATGTTGCAGCTTCCTAGA
This sequence comes from Stercorarius parasiticus, assembly GCA_013396915.1. Lineage (NCBI taxonomy): Eukaryota > Metazoa > Chordata > Aves > Charadriiformes > Stercorariidae > Stercorarius > Stercorarius parasiticus. The sequence continues at coordinate 184,725 of VWZL01000590.1, read as the reverse complement.
ATAGCATTCGTATTAGGAAACTCAGAGGATCATGTATTGGAAGTTTTGAGGTGTGACATGAGAATCTGTGATGTGCGACTGGGTGATTATTCTGTGAGGATGGTATTGGAGGACTGTGCAGAATACACAGAGGGAAAACTGGTGGAAAACAGGCAGTTTCATCTGCATAGACTTCTGGGATCAGTTCATGAAGTAAACTGTCACCAAAAGCCTGCTCAGACTTTGTCTTGAAGAGAGATATCTGGAGCAGTCTAAAGCATAACTAGGGAAGGAATTACCAATTAAGCAGGTGCAGATGAAGAGAGGTCTAGTGCTTGAGCAACGTTCTTCCTTCATTTATTAGGACAGTTGGAACTGCAGATACCAGCAATGACGAGTGGGTTCGTTCCCCATTGTGCAGAGATTAAATTAGGATTAATTTGTAGGTTAGCAACAATGATAATGCACAAGCCTAAAAAAAGTCCCATCATGACTCAAAGCCACAAAGATTTCTGTGTTCTCACACTTCTTTTCCGCTCTCTTTTCCAGGCAGGGAAATATGCCAGTATGTATCAGCCTTTTATTTAGAGCAGGTAATTTTATATGACTACTCAGCCCATGTACTGGAGAGCTCTATACCATTTATGGTCAACTTTCCAGTTGTTCTTTCTCCATCCGCTTGTAAAGAGGGTGGATCAATGGTCCTATAGAAGCTTCTTGCTTCTAATCTTGATAGCAGTTACATAGGCAGCAAATGTAGGCAGCACGAATGCTGAACAGCCTCATAATTCCTGGTATGGGCACAACGCCAGAATCACAATCTGGCTCTTCAAGACTTGACACATTAACAGAACACTGTAATACAGTATTGCTTATTTATAGAAATTTGGACTTGTTTGAACTTTCCTGCTTTTCTATCAGAGGATAAAAGCTGAAGATAACTTCTATAATCTATAAAATATGGTGTGTCTTTCTCCAAACTTTGGTAATAATAACAGTGTCCAAACAACTCTAGACCTTTAAGATTCCTGTATTAAAGCAATGTCATTTTATCGTATGTATTTTGCTGGTTCTCAGCACTAAAGGAAATTCATCTGATTATTATCTCTTTTTTTTTTTTCTTGCTTTCTTTTTATTATACAGAACCAATATGTCCCTGAATTTAGACATAACACTCCAAGCGGGGTAAAATCAGACAGAGGGTATAATAAAAAATGCTAAAAAAGGTTTTGTGCCTATTTTAGTGTGAAACTGGTTCTTCAGAAGTCAAGAATGAATTTCGCATATGTAAAAGAAATTTGATTGGAACAATTGTCCTGACACTTTTTAGAATCTTAGAACATGGTGAGCCCCAATTTGTGAGAGTGATTTTCACACATTATGCAAGACTGGACTGTGATGTCTGAATGCTGTGCAGGACTTCAAAAGCCACATTTTGCACATGCATATTGTCTTTTAAAATACGGTTAAATAGCCATTTGAAAATATTCTGAAGAATACTTGTATGCATGTGCATCCCGGTAAAGTTTGTAGGCAGTGTGTACTGTTTCTGTACGTGTTAGCAAGAGTCAAATACCTTTCTAAATCAAGCTTGCTATCTTTTATTACTTCAGTAAACATGCTGGGTTAGGAAACATGGCTTTAAACCCCTGTTTCTGTCTTGTTTGACTTGGATTAAATTTGATGAGATGTTCAGGCACTGGGGCAAGCAGACAACAGAGAAAAGGAGGACACGAACTGTGACTGACTGTTCTTTTGTCACCATTCTCAAGAGGAGTCATTGTAACGTTTACTTGAACCACAGCAGAAAGGACAATTCTACCTGCAAGGCACCATCTAGCAATTAATATTTGTAATACCACAGTATAACTTTAATGGGGATAAGTGACTTTGAAACTTTCACACATTGCTGTGTCGAGTGCAGCAGCAGAAACAGGGTGCAGGGAAGAAACCCTTCACATCTTTTACACCCTAACCAGCAATTCAGGGAAAGGTGCTTCAGTGCTTATTTATCTCTGAAGAAAGGCTTTTGTGCACAAAAAATTTCTTTTTCTTTGCCAACTTTATCAGTTGGTCTAATGAACAAAATTACTTTTCTCCATAACTTTTGCCCTCTTGTTCCTCTACCTCCAGATACCGCAGAGACCAGAGAAAGAAAGGGGAGAAAGGTTATCTCCCTGACTTTCTTTTCCTTATTCATACAGGTAAGCAGCATATAACTTCAGTTCATTACAAGTATTCTTAGCTATTTCCATAAATCCTTTTCCTGAAGTATGAAAGACGTATTTATACCTTTTCATACTAACAGATGTTAATGAAGAGATATAATATGTAAATACAAATGTCACCACTAAGAGAAAAGTCAAACCCTTAAATTAATACCAGTTCACTTTATTGTGTGCCAATGCAGGAAAGAAAGGGACATGTGAAACCATTTTCCCCTGAGCAGACTACTTATCTTGCTCACTTGCCTAAGTGCAGGCAGACACAGAAAGATATCCTTATTAGCACAGAGCAAAAGAAACTGTAAAGCAGAAGTGGTGAAGAAGCTGATAATGATGGAGCCAGCCTGATCCCATTTCTCCTTCGGAATGGTGCTGTGTACACACAGGTTGGATTTTAAACTTGTACTCTACTCCTAGATTTATTACAAAATGCTATATTTTACAGACTCCATCCAAAACAGTCTCCTAAATATTGACTTTTGGGCATCTTTACATATTTGGGGCGGGGGAGGGCATTTGTCAGGTATGTGCTAACAAGTAATGAAAATTTATACCTTAGCTGGTTAACAGGCTAGATTCCATCATTTTTCATTTTCTGATGTTCTAGTATTTGGGAATTTTTAAACAGGTGAGTAATTTTTGCAAAGGGAGAATACTATTGATAATCAGAGTTGGACGAGATCCATCAAAACACATTTTCAACCCTGCATTGATTTTAATAAAGTTTATGCTTAAGGAATATTAGGATATGCATGTGCTTGGTGGCTTGGGAGAATCTGTCCATTTATCAGTGCAGTCACCCCTCAGATGCACTCAGAAATGGTGTAAAATTGTGGCAATTTTAAAAATTATCACTCAGAAAGGTACATATTGAATAAGACTGCTGTTCGGTAGTTTAATAATGTATGTTTTATACCTTTAAATTTTTGTCATTCATTTTGCTAGCTAACTCTACGAAATATAAGTGATTGAGGACTGTCCTAATTTCCATTGTCTTACACATTAGTTCTATTGTTTAATCAAATGAAAGAATTAGAAAAATTCAGTCATAGTATAGTCACAGGCGTATGAAAAAGTAGCTACCCAAAATCCATTAAAATATGCATAAAATCATCCTCCTTTTTCCTAGGGCTGCATTATGCCTTCTTTCCTTGCACGCCTAACTTTTCACTATATGGTATGATTTAGATATACTTGATCTGAAAGACAACCTAATCTCCTGCTTCAAGTTACTTGCTTGGTTCTAAAAATAGCTTTGAAACAAATCAGTGTTTCTGACTGGTGTTGGTTCTACTGAAAACTTATCAAGGGCACCTGAAGTCCTACCTAATTTCTGAACAGCTGTTCCATATGTGTGTATCCTTTACAGCCCTGCCTAAGCTTATAGGCAACTAAAGGATTAGTTGACATCTTGAATGCTTTCATACATTTTTAGAGGTATTTATTTTGGGGACATAATTATCTATTTCATACTTGTTTCTCTGCTTGAGTAAGGCACAGCTAAACAGGCACTCAGATCTACAAGGGAATTCTGAAAAAACAGCCATAATTCTGATCATTTAGCTTGTAGTGCTGTTCAGCTACTTCACAATCACTTGCTGCCTGTAGCACTTGTCAGACAAATCTGAAAGTTTCCTTTTTAGATTTTAATTTTTGTCTTCTAAATTCTGGGAAGCCACCTTTGCATTCCTACTGAACTGTAAAGAAACATAGTACTGAAAGAAGCAGAGGTTTGACTCCAAATGATTAAATACTTTCATATAGGCGGGTCTACTCCCAGCAAATAGTTCCATTAGTTTTTCAGTGGTGGCCTAGTAAAATACAAATATGTATTACAATGAATAGTACACAGGCTTCAGTTTTTTCAATTTTAATCCTTCCCAGACAAGAGTCTAAGTCCCTCTTATTCTACTCTATCCTTGGGAATTTCATATTTCTGGCTACACAAAAAAAGAAAAAAAAAATAGGATAGCTTTAAGTGGCTTCTTTCCCTTTCAGCCCTTTCAGTATTTTCTTAAGATACAAGGTTAAATCCCTTGGAGCTGAAGCAGGCACAGAACCCACCTCCAAATTCCTAGGAAAGTGCTCTGACATAAAGTATTAAGCAAAAGGTAAAAAAACCCCACCGCTACATCTCTTTTAAAAAAGCCACCTTTAGGTATCCATATCAGAAGAAGCTGAGACAAATTAGGTCCTGAGCAGAAAGAAAGAATTGCCTAGTGGAAAAAGGTAGCCACCTAACTTAGATATAGTGAAACACACCATTGAGATTTTTTTGAACTTAATACAGGTGTGATGGGGATTTTCAGAAATGCCACCCCTCCTTCATTGATGAAGTAGGGAATTTAAGCCCTGTTTTTTCTGAGAACTGGATTTCTCTTCACCTCTCTCACAGAGATAGACACGTAGAATTTAGATCTGTCAGTTGAAAGCAGTCATCCTGGCCTCCAGCCTCTTTTTTAATTTTCTTTGTTCTTTCTTTATTTCCCTTTGAAAGTAATTTGAGCTTGAACTTTGAGAACAATGATCCTGTGAACTTTCATAGCCATAGGATAAAGCCTTTAATGACAGCATAACAGTTCACTTCTTAATTTTCTTTAAAAAGCCAGAAAATATTTCAGTATTCTGCAAGGGTTATACCAGACACTTTTGTGATGTTAATATGTGACATCTCATTTTTTCTTAAAACAAAGAGTAGTAAGTGCAGCTATCTGTCTTTCATTTGAAAATCAAACCCGGTTCTTATCTAGGAGAAGGAAAAAGTAGCATTTTCTAAAATTTATCTGTATCCATGCTTAAAATACCTCAGAGATTAGAAGAAAACACTTAGCTTTTTGAAGAAATAACATATGCTATTTAAGTGCATTTTAATAGACAAAAGTACCATTCACTAGGTCAAATGTTGGTAAAAGCTCGATGAAATTTGAATCATTTTCCCCTCAGTAGTGAGTATTTCACTCAGCACTAATCTGTAGTGTGCAAAAGAAAATTGCTCCAACATTTCTGATTATCAGTTCTCTGAAGAACAGGAAAGAAAAAAGGATGTAATTTGTGCCATTATTTTCTTCTTAGCATAAGAAAAAAACCATGGTCTTAGTTAAAGCTGAAGTCTGGGCTTTCCTTCTCTGTTTTACATCCTCCAGTGCCTTTTTGCTGTTATGCTTCATGTATAAGTGTAAAGAAACATCTTATATTCACGTACACCCACCTCCATGGGTGATATACACACACTGAACAATTTCATAGGGAATTTACTTTAGGTTTTTTCCTTTGTTTTTCTTTTTTAAATATTAATAAGTTCATCTTTTATAAATAGAGTGTATAATTGCTCTGTAAGTATTGAAAAGGATTACTGTCTAAAGGTATAGACCTGAACCAGTTATAGATGGCTGTCTTCTTCAAAGGAGCTGGCTACCCTTTTTCTGTTATGAAGAAATTCCTTTCAATAAATTGTACATTTGTCCTATTTTTTGCTGCTTCAGCATTGACAACCCGAGGCAATTTCTTTCTTCTTTCAGTCATCTTAAAACTCAATGAGACCTATATTTATGGCTTGAGTTTTGGATCTTGAATCACATGCTAACTTGCTTGTAGTGTGAGAAAGCTTACTGTTTGACTTTTTAAAAAGACAAAAGGAATTTGTTGTGTTCAATAGGTTTTCAGCAGTCTCAGAAGATAGAATCTTGTTTATCTGATTCTGTGCATGAAAAGCTTTGCAAAAGAAGTGAATATTACCTGAGCAGTGTTCTTCATAATCTTAAATCAAGAAATAATAGCACATTTCTTTACAAATGGCAGAACAGACAATTGAATGGCACTGTCTGATTCTACTGTGATGTTATCCCTTTTTAGGTCATTATCTTCAGCAAGAGCTTTGCTGTTTTATCAGCTGCAATTTAAAAAACAGGTGCTTCTAATGTTCTTTCAAAGGCTTAGCTGATAATATCAGGTAAAGTGAATTTCAGGTTTAGTACAACTGATTCTTGTTACTCGAACAACCATTTTTTAAGAGATGCAAACCAAAATGAGAGCTAGAAATTATGTTCACAATGTACCAACTTTTTGATTTAATAGTAATGTAACTCCAGGGTAAAACTGGTGTTTTTCTGTTCATACGATTGCACAGTTTCACTGATGGTACCATTAGTAACAAGAAAACATGATGCTGCTGGAGAAGAAAGATGCTAATTCAGGCAGCCACATTTTCTTTGAATGTGGGAAAAAAAAAAGTGGTGTTGTGGCTTCAGTACAAAGCAGCTGTATGTGTGGCTAATATGTTTGGCAGCACTTCATAGCCTTCATGGGAATATCTTGACCAGGCCAGCTGTCCTATATTCATACTACCATCATTCAGCAGGGCAGCTCTTATTCTTTTCAGCTCCAAAAGATCTTGTACCATGTGGTACTCTCTGAGTCTTTCTACTTAGAAAAAACAAACTATTGCAGCATCCCTCGTGCTCTGGCGTTGAGTGATCATCTATGGGGCTTGTGAAACATTCTATTAATTCAGAAAACCTAGTACGTAAATGAATATTTCTCTCTTCAGAAAAATTAAAATAAGAAAAAATTATTGGTCTGCAATAAATAAAACTTTAAGTCATTCAATTGAGATACAGAAGTGAGGTCTATTCATTTTGTACATTGAAGAGCCTTCCTGTTCAACCTATTCCGTTCTGTGTTCCCTGCTGTTTCCAGTTTTCCTCTGCTGCGGTTTCCAGTCAGACTGACACAGTTCTGTACTAGCTCTGTTTGGGATGAAGTCAGTTTTCTTCATAGCATCCCACACGGTGCTATGTTTTAGGGTTGTGACCAAAACTGTGTTGATAATACACCAATGTTTTAGCAACTGCTGAGCAGTGCTTGCACAATGTCAAGGACTTCTCTGTTTCTCATTCTGCTCCCCCAGGAAGTGAGCTGGAGGTGGGCAAGAGGTTGGGAGAGGACAAAACCATGACAGCTAACCCCAACTGACCAAAGGAATATTCCATGCCATATGACATCGTGCTCAGCAATAAAACTAGTAGGCAAGGGAGCAGTTTTGCCATTGCTTGGAGACTGGATGGGCATTAGCCTGGTGGTGGAAGGTGGTAAGTAACTGCCTTGGCACGATTTGTTTTTTTTTTTTCTTTCTTTTCATCACTTACTAAATTGTCTTTATCATGACCCACGAGTTTTCTCTCATTTTTTCCCCCTTCTTCTGATTCTTTCCCTCATCCTGCTGGGGTAGGAGAGTGAGTCAGCACTCAGTGGGGGCTTGGCTGTCGGCCAGGGTCAACCCGCCACAAATTCTCAGTCCTTTTTTCCTGTCTCCACTTCCACTAATAGTCCTGCAAGACTTTGTAGGAGTCCATTGCCTTTTCCAGGCCAAATCCCCTACATATTTGAGTCAAAGGGGTTAATCTTTCATAATTTCTTTTTATCAGTGATGTCGATGGTAACTCAGGTACAGGAGAAGCAGATTCTCATCTTGTAATTCAAGCATTGCGGCTTAATCCAGAGCGACTGACGTTAGGAAAAATCCCCCTGTTCTCTCCTACCTCTGAGCTGGGTGTTCATTTCCTGTGTATTTTGGTGTATGCACAGTCTGATCACACTTGGAGCTGTGATAAGAGTATATTTATTGAGGGAAAAAATAGTCAGAAACTTATTAGGTAAACACTATGAAGTACTCGGCAGCATGAACAGTTCTTGCACCCTTATGACTTTTCCAGACTTGGCAGAATTTGTTTTCAGGTCTGTATCTTTGCCACAAAGCCCCATTCCTCCCACCAAATTCCAAGACCTTGTTCCAACATAGGCAGGTGTTAGAACATTTCAAAGAAAAGGTGTCACGAGTATTTTAACACTAGCAAAACAACATACGTAGTTACTATTTTCCAGAAAATTGAAATGGACTTGTCCCACTTTATTTCCAAAGAAAATTGTGGATCAAAACATCATCATTTAGCAAGCTAATAAATGTCTGTAGAAAATAGCTTAGGCCAGAAAGTATCTGAAAACATTAATGCTGGATAATATTACCAATCCTGCTAGTTTTGAAAAAGGACTTCTTATGAAACATATTCAACTAATATTGTTGAATGTCACTATCATTCCAGAGACCCTTCTGAAGGCACTTAGCTTCACTAATTCAAGCATAATAATAAAGACTTATGCCTGACAATTTGCATCTTTCATATTTAATTTAAAATTTTCTGCATCACCTGGTTTTACAAGCTTAGATTTTTATCTAATTTTCTATTAAGTAAAAAAATGAAATTAGTATTCAGTTCAAGAATCAAGGATATCTTCCGTATTTGACATAGGTGTTGAAGTATCAAGGATCACGCAGCTTCCTAAGGTTGAGCACAAGCATTCAACTATCAATATTTCTCAGTCTCCTTATCCTTTTTACTGCACAGGCAGGTAAACATAACATATGTATTTTAAAATGTTCAAACTTGATTTAAATCTGTTCCTCGTGAGTAATGGATTTCAGAGCTAGATCCATGAAGAAACTGTGGTGTAGAAATGCTAAATTTTGTGAAGTCTAGCATTCAGATATACGGCTTCAATGATTAATTTACTATGATTCCTTAAATGCTACTGTTGTCTTAGTGCTACTAACAGTCACAGAATATTTCCAACATAATGTAACATTATATCTTGGATAGAAAAAGTAATTTCTACAAATACATAATAATCTTAGGTTTTAGTCTTTAGTCTTCAGTCTTGCAAGAAGAGCCTAATTCCTATGTGTGGATTCCTATTCCCATAAAAAATTCAATAAAAAAATCTAGTGAAAAGCGTGAAAAATTGTTGTCTCTATTTATTATTTCAATATGGTACAAACATCTCCTTCATAGTCTTATTACATAGTGATTAAAGGGCAAAAATAGAATTTAATTTGCAAGGTATTAATTTACAATGAAATTTTTGTAGTTGTCAGGGTAAAACTATAATTACATAGAAATTAATTTTTCTCTTCAGGATATTAAGTGACAATGTTTACCTTTGGAATGAAATAATGGGAATAAATTCTACAACCAATGCTCTGAACAACAAGCAGCTGCAATTCAATATACGTAAAAAGTAATGAAACCATGCCAAATGGTGTAAACTTCAGTGGAAAAATCATCTCTTGAGATGCAATCTTTTTGCAAAGCTCTTGAATGATTAATGCAAATGGTATTTCACTTGTGGTTGTTTTTCGAAGTGGGTCAAGAACACATATGTTTATATCATACACAGAAATGATGTTAAATTTTAAAGCTCTAATAAATTCAGAAGAGCCAGACATATTTAGGATTAAAAGTTTGACTATGTCCACTGTACATTCCCCCTGTGCCTTCATAATTGCAACGTTGTTAAGGCTTGAAATCAGTGCTTTTATGTTACAAGTTAAAGATTAATTGGAAGCCTTATCTTTGAATTTTTTTACTTTCTTGGGTTGAAGGCAAATCATTAAAACAACATTAATGCATTTCCTTTTCCTATATTAATTTTCTTTTATTAATTGTAGTTAAAATGGAAAAGAAAAGAAAAGACAAAAGGCTCTGAGGGAGAACTTTTAAACAAATGCATCCCGTATGTCTTCATTAGGGGTGTATCCTTATTTTCTCATTCAGAAAAATTGGATTTTAGAATGTGCAAAAATGCAGTGCTATTGAAATTTGGATAGGAAAAGCCACTCTCATTACACAAGTAATTAAAACCACTCTTGAGGTACGTCTGTGAAATCTTTTGCAAATACACATACTTCAAATTTGTACAGATGCAAACTAAATCTAAACTAAAAGCTTCTGAGTCATGACTGTGGTCTTGCTAGGCTAATGAAGCTGTATTGTGAGTGAGCCCTTAAAGGTATTCATAGCTACTCTTACTTACGTGAACTAGCACAACACTCTGTGTAGTCAGGCAAAGATCATTGAAGCCATGCTTGCAAACAGCCTTTTCTATGAACATTGCATGAATCAGTCCAGGGTTTATTCACATTGATTTTAACAGCACACAGACAATTGCTTTACCTACATTTGAACTTAACAGAAATAGTTTTAATCTTTCTCTCACCCTTGTTTTTGACTTTGTTGTGGGTGCCAAGTATTAGTGGTCAATTGCAATTGCAATTATTCTCAACTAAGAAAAAAACTAACGCTGTGATAGAATAAGATCTTTTTGAACAACTTCAATGTTATGGTTAGTTTACTTTTAAACATGTAATATGTGTATCCTCTGCTGATGACAGAATATTTTAAGTTCTTTTTTCAAGTTAGAGTGCAATAAAATCCCCTGGAAGAGTACTTTCCTTTAAGAGAGCTACACATTGTTTGGATCCATATGTTATTTTGTTTGTAAACAAATGTTCCATGTTTAGAGATCCTCAAAGTAACATTTATTCCCACCATATCAGTTTAGCTATTTTTTATTGTGTTATATTTCTCTATAGATGTAATTATCTTCCGGTTATATTGAATTGTAACTGTTTAATTAAAGTTGAGATGAATTCATTACTCTAATTAATGTTGTATTACTATTTCTTGAGAAAAACTTTTAAACAAAATAGAATAAATTGTGTAATATTTTATCTCAGGAAGATTACTCTCAGTTTTAAATTGTAATGGCAATTAGCACACACTTGCTGATGTCAAATAATATTTGTTATACCATCATTTGTTTTTCCTATGCCATTTCACACATAATGTAGAAAACCTGGAAACATGTAAAGCATTATAAGGATTGACTGAGGAGCGGATTGACAATCATCTGAACACAGAAGCCCCTATAATAGCTGTGGAAAGCTGACTCTATGACTTCACCACTTCATAGCCATTAAAAATAAAGCCCAAAACAAAAGGCTTACTCAGATAACAGATCTATCCTGCAGGATTGGACATGGGGGAGTTCTCAGTGACTATCACCTGAATCAGTCAGATGGATGGCAAACACAGATGAGAAACATAGCAGGAAAATGGGTCTAATAGAAGACCAAAATGGAGACAGGGATAATTGTGTCCATCTAGATGTGAAGGAAATGCAGGAGAGTGTGCATATGCATTTTTTTCATCAGTGAATACTGCTTCTGTGTGCAAATAAATCACATTTTGTTTTCAGAAAGATGCATCCTAATCTTTGGATACTCATACTGCTTTCAGACTGACAAGGGGAAATTTTTACAGACCGAGGCCAGCTGATTCTGTTTGGAAGCCTAAGAGGTATATATCGGAAGCTCAATTAAAGAATATTTGCACTGTGGACTTCTGACCCACAAACAACAAGAAAGTCCTTTGAAAAGGATGCTTTCACAAAAATATGAATGAAGTGTTTTGGATAGCTTAGCCACAGATCATGACAAAAGATTCAATTTATCTCTTCATGAACTTATTAGAATGACCTGATGAAAAACAGAAGATGGTTGCTATTTTGGCATGGGCAAACCAAAGAACATCCTTCTTTGGTCAAAGAAAATGTATCTAGCTTTCTGTACTGGGCATCTTCAGTCACATCAAGATCAATTTCTGCAGCTGCCTGCTGCAGAGGAAGAGAAAGCCCTTTAGACATTGCAGCTGAACACCCTTGAGCTATTTTCTGACTAAAGATGCTGCTCTATCCTCAACCTTTTAAGGCCTCCCAAAAGACAAGTTTTCTATAGACTGGAAGGGGACAAGAGAAGGGGACAAGAGACAAAGACCCTTTAAACGTGGGAGGGGCTTAGACATTGCAGAGCTCAGTGCCTAGGCTGTGAGCTTATCAACATCTGAAACTCTTCATAATTAATCAGCAGGTGAGAGAAGATCGTGTATATAATAAATACTGGGGATGTATGTCTTGTTACAGGAATAGGGATGAGAGTCATCAAGGCCACCTCACCAGTTTTGCAGGCAGCCATGGAGTAGATATTTTAATTATTGCGCAATATTTAAAATACATCTTATAAGTAATCAGATCTGATTAACCCTGAAATAAAATAAGTTACTAAATAAGAATGTCCACTGTAGATCTTCCTCACAGATCATTATTTTCTCCTACTCTGAAATAAACACGCTCTCCATAAATCCTGTGAAGCCAATGAGACTTATGAATGTTCAACAACCTTAAAATTAGGCTACTTAGATTTTAACATGCCTATAAGCCCCTTTTTGTCCACCTGTGTATTTCAGAATGGACCTACAAATCACATTGACTGATATTTTTTAACCTCTTCCTTTTTTTGTCTTTTCAAAATTTACATTTGGAATATTAAACAGAAGCTTCAGAAGATGTTGGATCAAACCCCCATGTATTTTGTTTTGCATTTAATATTATCTTGAATCCTAGAAGTTTCCTTCAATGTGAAGCTCCAACTGAATCATAACCAGCAAATAAATATTAAAAAAACCCTAGAGTCTCAAAATGATCAGTTTACTTGACACTAGGTGGCAGACAAAGCAACTAGGAAGATCCTTGAGCAAACTGTCCCTACCTGTGTGTTCTGGTGTGGTTGTGTGGATCCTTCTAGTTTAATATCTCTTGACAAATAGGAAACAAAATCAAGGAGTTAGTACTGCAAACATGCTACTTGCAGTACAGGCTTCCTCCACACACTATTGACTGACTATATCTTTTAGTGTTCATACTTGTTTTTTGAAGAATGAATACCACTTTGAAAAGTCATTGTCTGTGAAGCCATGAAAAAGTATACATTGATTTTAAAAATGTTAGCAGCATAATTATGAATATCTATGTATATAGATGCAAAAGAATATATATTTCATAATATACGAGAAACAAAGCCCAGCTAGAACTTCTTGATACATAAATATATCTATATATCTAGATGTATATATCATATCTATCTATCTATCTATAGAGTGGTAGATATCTATAGATCATGACTTACAGAAGTAGATTGTATTTGCTTACTGCAGACTTGTTCTGTGACTTGTAGGTCAGAAATGTTCTCTGCTTCAGCCTTACAATTTGTGAAATAGAGTATTATTTTCTTCCTTTCTTCCAGACCTGTAGACAAGTAAATGCAAACTCATTACAAAATATGAAATATACATGCTTAAAAACGGTTATATGGAGATATATATATTGAGAAGTTTTAGCTGGGTTTTCTTCTGTTTTCATTGAATGAGTATATAACATTTTTCCTCTATGGCAGAGAAAACGTCTGCCTATTGCTCCATTTTTTATACTTTGTCAAATTCTGAATCATCTGTTAAACACTGTGAAAGACCTGTTATTCCATGAAAATATACAGAAATGATGTCATCAGGTCCTACTGAAATGAGCAAGAACTTTGCTATAAGCTTGAGAAATAATAAATTTGCTTAATAGATAAAAATCTAGCACAAACATGATTTTAGTGGACATACTAAGAATATTGACAAATTTATAACGGAAAAATCTAGAAGAGACATTAATTTGACCCTTCCAGATAATTTTGGATTTATTTTTCCCACTAGAAATGCAAAGTTGAAAGTCACAGATTTAGAGGACTAGGTTTATAATGTGATTTCCAGTTCTTTAGAAACTGTGTTGGGAGATAAACTTGTAATGAGAAAACAAACAAATTAAACTTTCTGAAAGGCCTGGTCCTTCAACAGTTGTTTTTGTTTTGTTTTGTTTTGTTTTGTTTTGTTTTGGTTTGGTTTGGTTTGGTTTGGTTTGGTTTTTTTCCATGAGAAAAAACCTGTAGGGTGAAACTTAAATTTTCTTACCCTCTTAGTTGTGAAGCTAACTTTTCAATGTAAACACACACAATATCACATCCTTCTTAGCTGTCAGCAAAACCAGCTGAAACAGCAACAATGATAATTGAATTTATGTAAAAGTTATCTATCCAAGTGATCTAGGACCTTTGCAAAAAGATACATAAACAAATAGAGAACAATTTGAGTGTGGGCATTTTTTAAAGACAGTTAAAACTGAAAATAGTTGGAAGTTATCTAAAAAATAATGTCTTCAATTTTCACTTCTAATTAACTGTTAAATATCAGGAATATTGTGAATGGCAGTCCATAGAGAAAATCACTGCGAAGGCTAGGTGAAAGATAAACCAAAACAGAATAGGAGGTTTTCTCATTGTTTGGTGTTATCCATTTCTAGACTGACCTCATTACCTGAGACATCAATCAGGCAAAGGTATTTATCCAGTGAAGCTGAATGTATTTGTTGCATCCCAACATTCATTCATTTGAAAATGTGTCGCATAAGGAAAATGGCAGAAACTCAGAATGTGCACTCTTGAGTACTGGGCTCCTGCTGTGCAGCTTGCAGGATTTGGTGTCTCTGTGTGCGTGTGGGTAAAACTCAATCCAGACCCAGATGCAGCTCACTTTAATAGTACTGAATTAGTTATCTCCACACTCAGGACAACTTTTCTCAATTTCCTCCTTTATGCTGCAGGTGCCAACAATGTCATTGTCTGCCATAGGCTTGCTTTACAAACAGACTGGGCTCTTATGTTGCGTTCATTTTGGCTTCCAAGTGGAAGTAGTACTAATGGGTTTCTTAGGCACTTACTATAAAAATAATTTGTCTTGTTGGCAGTTTCAGATACTCAGGAATTCTGTGTACTTGTCTCCACTTTGCAGATCATCTTTTTTTGGCACTTAAATATCACAGGAGGGACTTCCTGACTGGAGATAGCACTTACGGTATTACATGAGCTGTGCATTCTTTTTGGCTCTAGGGCTACACATAGCGACAAGTGTTTGGCTCTAGCAGGCAAAACAAATAAGAATAAATTACGTCAGCAGAAAGATTCAGGTCAATATAGTTTTGAGCTGCAAGAATTCGCATGATTTTTTTACCACCCTGATGAGATCTGTGGATCCCATATTTTGACTGGGTTTTATTTTATGTTTTTTGTAGTTTAGTCTTATATAATTACTTACAATTTTAGCATTAGAAGATGACATTTCTTTTCATTACAAATAGTTGCATGTTTATTTCCTCTTATGAATATCGTTCAGCTTCTACTTCTATCCTAAATGTTTTTAACTATCATTCCTATTAAGAAGAACAGATTTAAAAAATAAGGCATTCTCTTTCAGATGTCATGCTTCCAGTGAAAACAAACCTTATAGGAAGCAAAAAAACTGATTCTAATTTGATAGCTTATCTTTTGGAATTATTTTTTTTTCCTGTGAAAGACAAAGGTTTATTATGATTGTTTCAGAAGGGAAATTAAGTACCTGCCTTACGCTGAATGTACAGATGAGCACTCTTTTAGAGATCCCTTGATTTGAGAGCACTGCTCAGTATTAAGTGATCATGAGGAAAGGTAGAGAAAAAGCTCACAAAGTGGTATGCAGGGCATAGTAAAGCTTTCAACTTTTCCATGTACTATGCCTTTCTTGAGAAGCTGTATGTCCAATAAAGCAGAAAAAAGAATTTTCAAAGTGAATGGCGGTGATGCAACATGTAACATTCCCTCTAAAAGAGCAAGCAAAAACTAGATCTAGAGAATGTGCAAAATCAAGGGATGGGAGAAGAAAAGCAACAATGTTCCAAGGGAATATGATGACAGAATGCTGGATATAAAGTTCTAATGAAGAATAAACCAGTACATATTAATGCAGAGTAAAATAAATTCATACCAAATCAAATGAATCATTTGAATCAGACTCAGAGGAAAAGATATTCAATGGTCTCTTTCACCTCCCTTTGTAAGTAAAACAATATAATATATGTTAGAAGTAGGAAATAATATTAGTAGCAGTAATAAGAATGAAAAATAAATGCATGCTCTCTTTATCTAAGTAGGATATCTCAGTAGCTACAGACGGAAGCAGTACTGGAAAGTAACTGCAGACATGTTGCGATGCAGAGATGAGGCTGAATATTTATGTCTGGACGAGTATATACATGTCATATGGCCTCTCTCCATATGCTAAGATTTTGCTCCTTGGTAAACCCAGCCACTTGGTAGGAAAGGAACAGAGGTGAAACAATAACTGACGGATGTATTGTGGAGACATCTTATAAGTTACTTTTTATGTCCTCCTAGAGGGTAATTTCATAACACATTAGTTGGTATTATACTTAAATTTGGTATATACCTAAAATGCTAAGCCATGTATCGCGAATTATTGCTGCAGGGGTACACTGAATTTCACACAGGGGAAACTTCTTCAGCTACTATAGTATTTTAAAATTTGAATCAAGCTCGTACATCCGTATACTGATATTTCAGTTTCCCAGAAACTCTTTACTATGCCTTAAGAAGTTTCCTATTTTCATTTTTCATTCATTCCCTCAGTCCGTTAAAGGAATGTAGAACAGATTGTCCATTCACTAAAGCTGTGTGAACTCAGCTACTCTTTGAATCTCTAAAACAAAAGTAAGTTCAGAACTTAATTTTCAAGGGATATGCAATCTTTGTGCCTAGGATATATGTCATAGCCCAAAAAACTTCCAGCCTCTGCCAATCCAGTTTTAAGGAACTGAAAGAAACAACAAATTTGGAAACACTGGAAACACTCTATTCTATTAGCACATGTTATTATTGAATGATAACCAAACTTCTCAAAGTTAATTCTGCTTTTCCTAATACTTTTGCTTGTCATTATAATTAAGTGGTATTTTGAGGAACGTGTTTACTTAGGCCTGGCAGCAGATTTTTACTTTTGGTACATATAACATGTGAATTTGACAACATAAAAGACAAACCAACATCAGCTGCAAATAGCAGGGTATTCAGAAGTGGAGCTTTATAGTTTTGTTTTGTTTTTTAATAAACCGTGAATGAGGTGCAAATAAAAATAATTCATACTTGACAGTGGAGCTTGCAAGTATGTCACAGATGGAGCGATGCACTTCCCTCTTAAGAGAGAAGCAGCAATATATTTATTGTTACAAAACAATGATTTAATAAAGCTTTATAGTAAATACAACAGTGTTTTAACAAGATTCGATGGCAAGGCGCACTTGGTTATTTACTGCACAGAGGACAGGGTCAGACAGAGCTGTCAGGGAGACCCTAGGAGTCTAGCTGTGGCTGGATCCAATCCTGCTCTCAGACTTGGTCAACAGTTTATGTCTAAAGGATTATATATGTGCAATCAATCCTTTATATCACTTAGCTAAGATTTCAAGGTTTAGCATGCCATTAGTCACTTACTAAGGATCTGTTGCAGCAAGGAATCTCTGAATCTCGAGAAGTAACCTTGAGAGGTGTCCCTGCTCAAGGGGAGATGCTGGCGTGCAGCCCGCTGCCGTGCAGGAGAGCTCAAAGGGCTCTTGGGCTGTTCACTATTTATGGGGGTGAGATGATTGACTTATAGTCGTATTTGCACATTGACCACAGTACCAGTATTGCTCAAGTTAGCCCTTGGCTATTGTGTTGTTATCTGTCTCCCCAAAACCAGGTTGAGCTGGATGCAGATGTCACGACTAGATGCACTCATTATGACCACCACGAGTGGTTGTCTCTTGGGGCAGGGTTACAAGAGATGAAGGTCAGGTTGACAGTGGAGCACACCGTCACAAAGTATCCATTGTCTTTTTAGCTGTACTAGTCCTTCCTTCAGAGACTCAGTCACGGAACTGCAGATTTCAGTCTTCACTTGATTTAGGCAGGAAAATTTAAATGTATGAACTTCAGAAAGAAGAAAGAAGTAAAAAAAAAACAAAAAACAACAGTTTATTAGAGATTACATTAGAGTTAGAATGACTTATAAATACCTGTTTTAATATTTTCTGGTACGATGTCATGGTGGCTACCAGTTCCTCCAAAAAAGAAACAGAATAAATAAAAGAGAGTCATTATAGTTTTAGTGGTTTTTTCGTTGGGTTTTGGTGTTTTGGGTTTTTTTTGTTTTCACCATTACAAAATTATTTTATAACTACAGACTAATTAACAAATATAACCTCCCTTATAAACATTTTTAAAATAGTTTTATTATGTTATGCTCTTTCTAAAATGTTCTAAGCACATTAGTTGTAAAACAAATATTTTATTCAGATTACTCAAATAAACTGTTTCTGTCAGCTCTACTTCTGTGCATCTCTCATGTACTGATGAATACATGAAATATTAAATGCCTAGATAGATTTTGACTTGATGTTTTATATCTGTAAAGTGGAGGTTTAAAGAAATTAGATGTCTTGGACAGGATCACAGACAAAATCCTGACAGGCCAAGGAACAGAATGTTCAGAACATACTTTGGTAAATCAACACATGTTATTAATATGTGTGTGAAAGGCCTGTGCACTTTACTGCATTTGTCAACTATTAATGTTAATATTTTACCAGCAGAAATCATGTGTTATAGTAAATAATAAAGGATCACATGCAATGTTTTTGTTCCAGATGCCTACAGCATTTTACTACATCCTCCAAAAGGATCTGACTCCATATCAAAGTAAAGAATTCAGATATTTCTGTTAAGTTTTGAGCCCAAACACTAGGATGTTCTTACCCATTAATTAATACCTTATTTACTTGTAGAAATTGCTCTTTTTGTTTTTGAATAATTTATTCTTTTTGTTTGTTTTGTCTTTGTTAGAAGACATCCAGTTCTGCTTTTCTTTAACTTCCTTCTCCTCTGAAATCTCTCCATCTGTCTGTCTTAGTCTTACAAAAGACATTTGCTATCCCAGTCTCCAGTTGTCAATTAATCCTTTTCCAGTTCCATAGCTTTAATCCTAAGAATTTATATTATTCTATTGTTCTATTCCAATCTACTAAATTCACTCTAATGATAAAACCACACTGTGAAAATATGTAAAAAGAAAATTTAGCATCGCTTTTAGTGGTTTTGTTGAATACATTTTGTTTTTTAAGTCAGTTGTAGTTGTTGCCCAAAATGTTTCAGTGATGGTTACTGGAGCAAAATATTGAAAGAAAATTACAAGGTATACAATACAAGTCACGAACATTAGCATATTCTGCGCTCTACCTCTGCTCACCCTATAAAAATACTTTATACTACAGCCTAAAATATCTAAAAGCAATGGAACAGCACAAGTACTCCCTAGATTGATTCTGAATTTTCTTTTAATGTATTTAAGTTAGCCTGAAGATAGAACTTTGTTTATGTGATTTAATATTTATAAGTGCAAACTTATAAACTCACAAAGTAGTACATATTTACATATCTAAGTAATTGCTCCTAGTAATTAGTTAATTGCATTACTAGGGATTGCAAAGTGTTCATTAAAATATTTTCTGTACATCCACAGATTTACAGACTGAACCTGGACTTTATATAGGCATAGTGTACCTGTTATAAAAAATTATACATAATTTATAAGTAGTTATTCTTTGTGCAGAAAACCTTTCTGATATCAAGTAGCGAAAACTAATCAGTTACCAAGACATCTCTGTAGATTTTTTTCTTTGTCTGCAAATTTAGCACCAGTCTAGCAATATCGTTTACATTTCTAGATGCATTTTAAAGTTATTAGAAATAATGTCATATGAAAGCTTGATAGCAATGTGAATGCGAGAAGCACAGGAAAAAATACTTCTTCTATTGAGAAGATATAGAGAGAATCTTGTACCTCTTACATTTATTCTGGAGCTTGCACAACAAGACAAAAAGGTTGAAACCAAAAATACTTTCCAAATTTTCAAATTTTTAATCCCACAGAATGAGATTGATACTATCTTTATAAGCACTGATGATTATTCAGTATAGACAGCAGTTTCAGATGCTACAAAATGTCAGATTATTTTAATAGTACAGTGCTCTCCCGTTTAAAGGTCCATACTTCTGGAACTTGTGAGTGATTATAACAATCCATTGACAAAAAGCAGGCCATCACAGCAGGTACAATCATCACAGCAGGTACAAGGAGTATATATGCCAGTGTGAACAAAAAGATGTTACGGTTTGCTCAAAAAGTAGGAGGATTTAAATTTTTCTAAGGTAATTTTTTAAAAGTAAGGCTCTGATGCTGCATGTTCTGCCCCAGTGCTAAAAATTAGACTTTTTACTGAGGACAGGGGAGTCAGGTGGTTTAATAAGTATACAGATCCAGATTCTAATCATGTGTAGAGTTGGTTATACATCTCTTCCAAATCCACACTGATAAGCTCCAACAAGCTTCTTTCAGGGAACAAAGCAGCTTTCAGGATTACATATATCACAACTGTTTGAGAAAGAATATTGTAACTATGCGAAGGTATGAAAAGAGTCACAAAGAACTTTTTGAAAGCTGCATTACAATACTGCTTAACATTCAGATAAATATTTACAAACAAAGATCTGTCTAGGGGAAATCAAACAGAAATTAAAGTAAGTAACCACTGCAAAAAGAATAACATTCTTCCAAGGTATATAATGCCTTGAATAAATAAAAAACCTCTAAAGTTCCCTTGAAAATAGAACGCAAACATGAAATGAAGGTACAAATATCACTCGTAACCCTGTTTTTAACAAAAAGAAAAAGATTTCATTTTTCTAAGTTATACTGCCAAAAGAAGTTGATAGGAAAAGAAATCATAGAGGTCATGTACATTTTTGTTTTGTCTCACTTTGCCTTAAAATATGCTAGCTGTAACAACATACTGTATGTAGAAATAAACAGCTGTTGCTGACATCATTCCACTCCCTCCCTACCATTCAGCAGTGACATTTTGTTCTTACGTGGATCCATTCTGGAAAGCTTCTCTGTTTGACCAGGTAGGTATGTAATGTCAGCTGAACAGTACAGAATGCACATTTTTGTTTTCCTTAGAATTCTGAAATATATTAATAGAATAATATACTTCCAGTAATGAAAATAATGCTGAGCAGTACAGCATGAGAGCTGCAACTCTAAATCAAATTCTGGTAACCATGGAGTTTAGACTGAGTATTAGCAGTGTCCTGCATGACAGCAATACCACACTGCTCATTTTGGCTGTTTTGAAAACAGAAGGAAATCCGCTAAAGCTTTTACAATTTTGGAATGCTCCTAAGTATCTACTTTTCAGGCATAGGTTTGCAAACTGAATTATGTCCTATACTTTACATAACTGTAGGTAATATCTCCTCAACGAAATACAGGATGGTCCGTAATTGTGCTTTGTTCCCAGGAGGAAAATACAGCAATGGAAAATTATGATGCCTCTGATTCTGCACACTGATTAATATCCAAAGATATCTTTATAAAAGCATGTTGAGGGTAGATCTAAAATGCAAGCATGCTGCCTCAGTGATGGATGTAATTTTTAGGTAGCTGGAGCCCGAGGTTAACTCTACACCTTGAATGGAAAATGTGTGGTTTTGCCATCTCGCGATGAAGATTTTCAGTTAGAAAGAAAGATACCTGGGTTCTTGTCCTTGTTGTTCCCCCCTGTGTTTCTGTCTTCTTCGTTAAACATGTTAAAAATGTCCCTCCAGATTAAGTATTGGGCTTCCTGGTGAGGTGCTGGCAGCAGGGAGGGGCTGCAGGGGCCCCCTCTGTGAGGACACAGCGGGTTGCAGCCGGTTGCAGCCGGTTCCAGCCGGCTCCCATAGACTCACCACAGGACCCAGCTGAACCCCACAGCCAAAATGGTGGCACCGCTGTGAGAATGTGTGTAAGAAAGGGCAGAAAATGCTGAAGAGGGAGAAGAGGAGGGAAGAAAAAGAGTGAGAAACAGCAGTGCGAACACCAAGGTCAGAAAAAGAGGAGAAGGTGGTGCTCCATGGAGGAGCTGATATTGCCCTGTGGCCCGTGGAGGATCTGCGCCGCCACAGATGGATATTCCCAAAGGACTGTAGGCCATGGTGTACCCACACAGGAGCTGAGGAGAAGCGTGGAGAGGAAGGAGCATCAGCGAGAGACGCTGACCTTAACCTCCACCCATTGCCCCTGTGCTGCTCAGGCTGGAGAGAGGAGTCGGGAGTGAAGGAGAGAAGATGAGCCTGGAAGAGGGGTGACGAAAGGTGTTTTTTAATGTCGTTTTGCTGTAAGTATCAAAATCTATTTTTATATAAATATTATGAATATAATAAATGTAAAGTAAAATTATTCTCTTTATTTTAAAAATATCTACCCATTCACAGGTGGAAAGAACTAACATTTGGGAGAATTTTACCTGAATTAGACTGCTGGGGAAAATAAATTTATCCAGGCTGAATGAAGACAAGTTTATCAGTATTTATCCTCTCAGGACAATAAATCTCTTACACAGCTAAGTGAAGTCAGTGCAGGCATTCTTAACTTTAAAACACTGCAGTTCACTACTACCTTACACCTGCATGTATCAAATAAAGAAGACAAAGCAAAAGGAAAAAATGTAGATTTTTGGTTTTTTGCCTAAGGTATTCTGAGTCCTTCAGTTCTGTCCTCAATAACAGGAGGTGAGAGGAGGCAAGTACATGTTAAATGATAAGGGACTCAGAGAATATTCATTCTGGTACCATTGTACCCTGTCACATACTGCAAGGCATGAAATCCATCTCAAAAACTCTTAATAAATTATATATTTTCAGTGTAAAAATTCAAAAGACTCAAAAACCTGCCTTCTTGGGTATCCACAATACTAGGGATCTGAGTATTTTCACCTAGAAGGCAGACACATATCAGTTGTAGGCTCTGCTCTGCCTTTGCTCTTCCAAATTCTTCAAGCTTGGAAGTTTCTGTTAATCTTATATGGCCAAACTTATTCCTAATACGTTTTCCATCGTTTTGCTTAGAAAAAGGTGTGAAAAAACACTAATGAAGAAGAGGAGCTTCTTGTTTCTAACTGTCACCTATATTTGATGCTTTAGAGAAAGGTGAACCTTTGTTGTCCTTCAAGGTGCCAAATGATGGCTATGGGCAACAAAACTCACTTCTGCACGGACCAGCAGAAGCTTTGAAGAAAAGTTAACTAAAAATTATGCTAAAACTCTTATTATCAGCAAATCAGACACATGAAATGCTATTTCACACACTTTAATTTCTAGGATTGCCTTTCATTTGCTGCTTCATAATCCGTACCACTCCATATGACTCCACAAGTAAGTAGAATGTTTCAGGCTTCCTCTTGGAAAAATCTAGGATCCTTGTCTCCATAATCCTCATCTCTGCTATTCTTGTCTCACATTTAAAAAGTTTTTAGGATATTATTCAGCAGTTTGGCAATGTTCTTTCATATTCTGTGTGGGTTTTGACTGTCAGTTTATACTGATGGTAAATTTGATACTGGATGAAAATCATCCTTTAAAATATCTCCTGGCTTCTTGTTTTTTGCCTAAGCACAATTATAAAAGTTTATTTTATCCCCGTTAAAGATTTTTTTTTTCTTTTTGCTAGGATTTCTTAATCTTCTTTAAGTTGTTGCACCAGTCTTCGTCTGAACTTTGACTTTTTTAATTACTGGTCACAGAATTTCAGGTGAGGTCTCACTTGTGACTTGTGTGATGGTATTACTGTTTTTCTATCTCTACAAGAAATAGTAGCAGAATTTCTTAAATTATTCACCAAGTTTATGATCTCAAACCCTTCACTATCATATTTCTGATGCTTAAAATTACCAAGATTGAGAAATTTGCTCAGAAGGCCTCAATTCAACACTCCAAGCATAATGCACACTGATCTTTTCAGGCACTTCAGAAAATGACAGTTCATTGTTGTCTTCTTTAAAATTCATACACGATATGAGGACACTTCCTTCTGAATCCTTTATATTTTGCTCCATCCTTCATATTTAATCCATTCTAAGTTATAGTCTTCAGATGTTTACATGTCTCTTTCAGGTTTAAACTACCATTTCTTACCTGGACTTAAAAAGACTGTAGTGTCATTAAAAAGTTAAGAGCAGGCAAATATCTTTGTAATAAAAAGAAATCCCCAAATCTTATCAGAGAGAATACATCTACAATCTTCCACTATCTTTCCCTTTTAAATTAGTGACCCCTAGTTCAAAATTAATCTTGTTCTTTGCTTAGATAATGTCGATTTTAAAACATTTTCTTTCTTGATTTTAAAACATTATCATAGTTCACCCCTACAGATTCTGAAATACTCTTAACAAATTACTGTGAATTACTTTTGAAAAATAATTGGTAGAGTTGTGCAAAGCTTCCAACACTGAAGAAAACTTAGGATGCAAGAGTTGTTGAAAATACAGCATTTTCCATCTGGCACGTAGCAATGCAAGTATTATGATGATAGCGGCTTTCCTATACAAATTATTTTATGTCTAGCACTTAGCCCTTAAGATAGGGCCTAAGTCCTTAAATCCTTAAGGTGAATAAATCCTTGCTTCTATAGAAGGTCTATTCAATAGTTACTCAATTTCTTAAGCAAATTATTTAATTCTGGGACACCAAGGCCTAGACCTTTGAAGAGAGTTGTTTAGGACTAGATTTCAGTGGAGCGTAATGTTATTGAGGCTTTGAGTGCAGCAAAAGTGACTCTAATGATGTGTGGAAAATACATCCAGAGTTAAAACTGTCAAAGAAAAGTGATACTTCAAAAAATATGATTAAATGAGTAAAAATGAGATATTAGTTCTGACATTTGCGAACATCTTGAAAATATCTTTAATAGCTAAGTGCTAATTACATTAATAGCCTTGATGCTGATATTTTTTGTTTTGGAAGGACAATCTTTTAAAAAGGAAGATATTTAAATGTATAATACAAAATTTTTATCTAGCTCCTTTTTAGTAATTATAAATCTAAAGTTGTTCTACTTTTTTATAATTTTCAATTGTAAACAAGTTTCTTTTTTTGTTTTACCTCACTCTGCACCATTAATACTATCCACTCTCTTGATACTGTTTTCAACATGAACAGTGTCTGTATTTTCCAAACGACTCCTGGTCTTGTTCACTGCAAAGCATTCTTCAATATATGGTTGATGTTTTATTAAATTCGCACTAATAAAAACTTGCTCCGAATGGGTTTGTTAAAAAGCTTGTTAATTTTAACATCATCTTTTACAGCAACCATAACTTTATGGTAGTTGACCGCCTCACAACATATTATTGAATTTATTTTCAAAATAGATTGGAGAGGTGAAGAGCTAGAACGATCCTCTTTTTATGACTGGGACACTGAGATGCATTATCTGAAAAATCTATGACTGGTTTGAGTACCTAGAAACTTATTTTTAGAGTACTTAGCCCTTCAGTTTGGAGTACTGTTCCCAGCGTCTTCAACTGCAGCTGAAGGTGTCCTGCGGGTCAGCAGTTCAGTCATTCACCGTATTAAACGTACATTCAGAATAGGAGGAACTCACAGCCTGCTGCGTGAAAACAGTTTGATGTAAATAGTGTGAATTAACTGTCGTACTTTGTATCACTGTCGTGGTTTAGCCTCAGACGGCAACAAAGAACCAGGCAGCCACTCTCTCACACCGCCACGGCCCTGGGGGGGGCAATCGGAAGAAAAAGGCAAAACTCGTGGGTTGAGACAAAGGCAGTTTAACAGAACAGCAAAGGGAACAGGAAAGCAACAATAACACGGATAAATGAATGCACAAACACGATGACGGTCCCACTGCTCACCCACCGGAACTGGGACGCCCCAGCCGCCTCCCACGGCAGCTCTCAGCTACAGCATGGGCATGGCTCACATGGGATGGAATACCTGTGTCCCTGCCAGAGTCTGGGGAGAATTAACCCTATCCCCCCTGGAACAAAGTTTTTGCACGACTACACTGTGAGAAACCCAACTAGAGGAGAACCTTGAGAGGAGTAGGTTTCCGTGTTCCTTTTTTTAAAGTGAGCACACCAAAAGACATCAAAGGCTCTCAGTCTTTAAAGCTGGATTATTTAGAATATAAAAATACATAAACTGAAACAGGGTAATCCTTTTTAAAAAAAAGGCAAAGAAACCTCCCCAATATATGCCAGATGTACTCTCTGTCATATATCAGAATTACCCGAGAAGGTTTGAAAGGATTCTCCCTTACTACAGTGTATCTTTTTTCTAGCTTTGCTTTTTAATTGGTTAACTCCCCATGTTCTGAGTGAACAAACTCCATGGATTCCCTCCAGGCGTTTAAGAAATCTCTTACCCCCCAAGCTTGGCTTTTGTTTCTACCTAACAGGTCCTTTGCTTCTCACAAGGTCTGTCTCCCTCATCCTGTATGCTCCCTCTCAGTCTCTGCCTGCCTCACCGAGTATTTTTCAAGCTGACCAGATGCTCACCTTAAAAGAGCAGTCTTCCTTTCCCCATAAGCATTCATTTCAACGAGGAAGGCAGCAGCCTAGACAAGTAGCACTTATCCCCTTTATTCTTTCATCCAGGCTCTCTGTGCCATCGGTTAGGGTTCACCTAAATACAGTGGCTCCTCACCAATCATCTCCATTTCTTCTGTTGTGCTTATTCTTAGATCTTTCTGTGTCTTTTTCCCTGTTGTTCAGCCATTCCCTATAGACGGAGCATGCAATGGGTTACACATACAGTGAACTATCGCGTAGTTTGGTTCATCATACAACCGTAGAAATCACAGTCTTCCTAATCTTAGAGTATTTCACCACCATAATGTCAATAAAAATATCTTTGGCTTGCACTGATAGTTTGAAGAGTGAAGAGTTCCAGTTCGTCCCATTATAATTTGGTCATTAACCAAATTGCCTTTCTGCCTGCTCCCAGTTCTCTCCTCCAGCTCATCTTATTTCACTTATCCCCTTTATTCTTTCATCCAGGCTCTCTGTGCCATCGGTTAGGGTTCACCTAAATACAGTGGCTCCTCACCAATCATCTCCATTTCTTTTGTTGTGCTTATTCTCAGATCTTTCTGTGTCATTTCTGTTTACCATCACAAGTTCAATGTTTGAGCTTTCTGTTCACCCACTGACCTCTTCTCTCTCAGTCTTTTAGTCCCATGCTCTTTCTCATGAAAAAGTGAGCTCTGAGTCCAACATTCCTTGCCCATCGTGTTCATAGCTCCAGTTCCCATGTCCTCTTTCTAACTTATTGCAGGTCCCTTTCTGTCTCTGCATTGAAAAAGGCTACTTTTCTATTAGAGTAGCCTAAGAAAGTGAATTTCCTGAATTCAGTACCAATATGGCTGTCAGAACTTCCAGGCAGTATAGTTATCTGAGGAAAGATTCAGTCAATTCCACATAGCTTTTATTGTTAGCAGTTCTGCAATGATGAGCATGTGAAAGCTTTTCAGGGGCTTATACCTTGAGCAAATTTGAAGATTTTAATGGGATAACCACAGACACATTCTTGACAGACTTTCAAAAATCTCTTTTCCAAAATGTGTGGCATTGCAGAGTTTTTGATACGAGGAAACTATATTTTATTTTGCTTTGTATTCTTTAGACACTTTCTTGGGAATCTGTTTGATTGAACAGTTATGGTGGAAAAAAGTGCAAATAAATTCATCCTGAGTTGTTCACTCAGCATGGAAAATTTGAGTTCAGACTGTTGAACCTAAGCAAAGTTATAATCAACTGGAAGTATGAACCACTGACCAACCTTAATAGTAGGTGGTGCCAGCAGTCCTGCTTAAAATCTTTGTGATGTTCTTGTTGTCATGGAAGCAACTGTGCCAACACAAATTACCCTAAGACTTCATTCTTTGACAGTAAAAATAATATACTGCATTTAAATGTACTTGTGTATGGCTCAGTTTCTCAGAGTGAGAACACCAGTGCTTTAATTCTCACATTATCAGTGTAAAACGTCATAACTAGATGCATGTTCTAGAGCTGGGCATACTATGGAGTAAGATGTGAAGCATGGAGAAGTAGTGAAATCTCAACTTAGACTGACTGTGAAATCTGTAATACATACTTATACATACATTATATTTGTGTAACACAACGTGGTTCTACAAAACTAAGAGGAAACACAACTTCAAAGCTATAGTTGCATTTACTCCTACACTACTTTTCTGCTAAAGTGTATTAATTACCATTAGTTTTAGTGTAGAGACTGGTGCAGGCTGCAATCAGCTTAACTTGTGTCTCTGTGCAAAGGCACATTGCGTCTTCTGGCACTTGGAAAAAAAGCCATCTGTTTGCCTTTGAGGACTTAGGTGTTCCTGACACTCCTCCAAACAGTCATTGCACCAGAACTGTGGGAAAGGAGAGAAAGTTTGCCTAATAGGTAAATAAAGAATATAGAAAAAGGTGTGAAGGGTATGTGAAACTGAGTTTAAATAGAATAATACCTAAGATTTTTATTTAATTATTATTGATTTTAAAAAAACCTTATTGGAGTTATAAACACACGTCTTTTTAACCTTTAAATATAAATTCATTATCATGTAACTCTATGCAATCATAAAAACAGTGAATACAGTAGTGATGCAATTCAGTTTTCTGCTCAGCTCTAATGTTTAGCATTCCTTACACTATGCTGCTGACAGCAGAATTTACCTTTACTTGCTAGCGAAAAAGAAATAAAAGCAATAAAACCAATATACATTGAATCCCTTGGTTCCAAAATTTTTCATTTGGTTTCTAGAAGTGGTACACATTGCTTGAACAGATTTGTTTTCACAGAAGGTACTTGTTGCAACTTTTATTATTACTCTTCTTCAGGAAGAATAAAGGAAAAAGACTACCTCCCTCATCATATGTTCAGTGATGCCTCCTTTAAATGTCTGCTCCTAATTTGCTGGTATTTAAATTTCTGTTACCGAAAGTTATTGTGGCTATGAGACATATCTCATTCTTTCTATGGCAAAATTTGCTGCTATAATTTTAAAATTATATAATTTTAAATATAAGTACCTTCAAGAGGTGGTTTCGGAACTCTTGTTCACTTTTCCTCGTCAGGCTGCTAAGAGCTGCTTCTAGACAAAATGTCCACTGGATTTATAGGTTTCTATCTTTACTAAGCTCAATTAAGAAAAAAAAATAAATGCTAATGCGTGGAAGAGCAGCTTCTATATGTAGTACTCAGGGATATTTCCATACTGATTTTACAGAAAGACAAAACCAGCCCACACTTAGATCTTTACTGTAATGTACTCACCAATTTCATGACTATTTGCACCTGTCTAAAAAATGTTGGGAGCTCCTTGGAACCCCAGTCTACACTCAGAGCTGATTGTTCTAAATATGTCACAAAGGAGTTCCTCAAAGATCCATACAGTTAAATCCCAAATGTCTTAAAGTTATCAACACCATGCTTGTTGAGGGTGTCCAGAAAGGCTGTCCTGCCAGCAAGTAGGCTGGGAGTCCCCCTGTTTCGGCACTGGTGAGGCCCTACCTTGAGTACTGTGACCAGTTTTGGGCCCCTCACCACAAAAAAAGACATTGAGGTGCTGGAGCGTGTCCAGAGAAGGGCAACGAAGCTGATGAAGGGTCTAGAGCACAAGTCTTACGAGGATGAGCTGAGGGAACTGGGGTTGTTCAGCCTGGAGAAAAGGAGGCTGAGGGGAGACTTTATTGCTCTACAACTACCTGAAAGGACGGTGTAGAGAGGTGGGGGTCGGTCTCTTCTCCCAAGTAACAAGAGGAAACGGCCTCAAGTTGTGCCAGGGGAGGTTTAGACTGGATATTAGGAAAAATATTTACACGGAAAGGGTTATTAAGCATTGGAACAGGCTGCCCAGGGAAGTGGTTGAGACACCATCCCTGGAGGTATTTAAAAGACAGGTAGATGTCGTGCTTAGCAATATGGTTTAGTGATGTTTTTTGTTAGTGTTAGGTTGATGGTTGGACAAGATGATCTGAAAGATCCCTTCCAATTTAGGCGATTCTGTGATTCTATATCAGATTACATATATTTACATATAAAGTATTTACTTTCTACATATCACATAGACACAGTCACTTGTCTTCCTTCATTCAGTGCTTATGTTTCATACTCAGTTGTTCTTTATGGATTATGATTTGCTCTCAGACCTTCCAAGGCCACTGACTCCTTACTTGTCTCATTCTAAATGCCTGCACCTGACCATTGTGCTTGTGCTGCACCTTCACTGACACATTGTTTGCCTTCGGTTCTGTATACAAACAATTATGCATGACGATGCATATGAGTAAATAAGTACAGGAACAGGGGAAATAGACACAAGGATACCGGCATAAAATTAAATAAATTTATAAGGTTAGAAGAGATAGAATCAGAATTAAGCATAAGCTCAGAAATCAGAGGATTATGGTAGCAGGGCAGTGAGCAAGCAGATCAGTGGCTCACTTCTGACCACCGTCTTCAGT
Source organism: Stercorarius parasiticus (assembly GCA_013396915.1). NCBI lineage: Eukaryota > Metazoa > Chordata > Aves > Charadriiformes > Stercorariidae > Stercorarius > Stercorarius parasiticus. The sequence goes on along the minus strand of VWZL01000590.1, from coordinate 154,516 downwards.
CTTTCTCCGTGGTAATGTCCCTCCCCATTCTCTCTGACACCTCCTGCTTGCTTCTGGAGGTCTTTCTGCATCAAGTAACCACAAACAGAAGAGCAAGGAGAGTCCCATATGAAAGATCCCTCAGGAAAGGAACAATTATCTGAACTCGGCAGGAGTTGAAGAGAGAAAAAAATTAACGCTTTCCTAACCCCTAATCCTCTCTTCTTGTCCCTTTAACCCTTGTGCTGATGCTGCAGAACAAGGTAGCATCAGTTAACCTTTTCAGGCATGCTCCAGCACTCCCAGACTCTGTCACATTTTGTAAAACCTTGTTCCCAGACTAGTCCTGTGTGTCCCCAGTGCACATTCCTGCCTTTCCCAAAATAATGTGTGTATGGCAGAAGGTGAATTGTCCATGCAGACAAATGATGCCTTACAAAGCAGCACAGTATTGTTAGCTTTTATACGCAAGTGTATCTCACATAGCCCAAAGGTTATAGAGATTTTTTCTTTTTTCCTTCTCCATGCATAATTGCGAACTCTGACATGGTGTGATCAGCAGCTGGTTCAGTCTCCAAAGCTCACTTAGCTCTTGGCATCTTTGTTCAAGCTGCAAGAGCAAAATCCATTAATGTCAGCTGCAGTGCTGTTCTTGTTGTATGATATGTGCATACGCTAAGACCGGAACAACCCATAGCTATCACAGAAGTCATTGAACTGTACTGGCTTTGATCATGAACTAAAAGGTCATAGTACTGTGGAGCCCTCTGCTAACACACTGTCATTTCATTCCACTTTTCTATGTTTGCCTTGTGATCCAAGGTTTTGTTTGAAAAAAACATTCTGTTGATCAGTGGGCTTGACATTTTCTTTCTAATCAGATTTACTGTTTTGCTTATATTTCTCTTGCCTTGTTAGGAGGTTAGTAAAACACATCAGAAAAAGAGACCAAACACACCAAGTAAGAAGCTATTAGTGTAAAAAGTGATCAAATAAAATTCATTATAGTAACAAGCTTCAGTTCTGGTTCCAGTTACTCAAAATTTCTTCCAATGTCTGCAGAAATGGAACTAAGATAGGAACTTAGTTTGCTGCAGTCTGCAGGTCTGCAGACAGGAACTTCTGCTGAGTCTAGAGTTCTTTATGTCTCTCAAAGGTTCTCTTATAGGAATGGATTACAGTAGACGTGCAAGCTGAGTACTAGTTGATTCCTGTTATAAAAGAGGATTAAAAAGGAGGGTGGCTTCAAAAGCTAGTGCCACCAGCAAAGTAAAACTGAAAAAGGAGCAAAGAAGCTGCTGTACAAATTGAAAAACCTGTTGGATAATATTACTTTTGATACTAGAGCATAGGTATCACACTTCACAAATTGCTCATTATCACTGACTTCTTGTGGCAGGGAGACTCTAATGTACACAGTTTCTGGCCACTTTATTCACTCTTAACAAAGCTAGAAAAAAACCCCTTAAATAAGCTGCTCCTGCAGCTGAAAAACAGTTTGTCACAATATCATCTGAAAAAAAAAGATTCAATTAATTGGTACTGTGGTTACATGCTTGAACAACTTTTGGGACAGAGGAATGCTGTGCATGAATTCAGAAACAAGTAGAAAATAGACAGGGCAGATGTTACACTGACCTCTGCCCATTAGAATCTGATAGGTAGTTTGGTTTATCCCTTTTTGACCAGATAATATTGCCTCTAGGGAAATCATTATCAGTAGGGCATCTTTTAAGCCAGGTGTTGTCACACATTGGATATGTATACTTCTTTGGGGAAAAAATTATTTCAGTTGAAAACCAAAACTGATATTGATACTGCTGCTGGTTTATAAAAATAAATAGAAGTTTATGCATAAATGTACATGTATAAATATGCATTTTCACATAAATATAGATATGGTCCAGCTATAACAAATGACTTGGCAGATGTTTGAATTGTTAATTTTCAAATAATGTATCTTTCTTCTTTTCATAATACTTTTACTGATAGTTCTTCCTCCACATCATACTTCTAACACTGAAAATGGAACAGAAGAGAAAATGGATTGTTTTTCTAATGAAAAAATATTCTATAGATTCTTACCCCAGAACCTTTTTGGAGCTGTGACTTAGCATCTGAATTGAATTCTTTTTGGTGGTTTCTCTACAATTTTTAACCCTGAAATAAATTAGTGATGAGATGTTTTATGAGCTTTATTTGTCTGGCTGATGTCAAAGCAATGTGTGTTGAATTTAGAACGCACAGTAACAAAGAACTAGTGAAGACACATTTCTACAGCCTTGTGCAACCCTTAGAAAAAATCTTTTCTGTTGTCTACTCCACAAACTGAGTTTCATCTTACATACGTTCATTTGTGGTGCATGAGAGGAGTGGAAGAGTCATATTTTTCCTTATCATTACAGATCTTGTAAATCAGGATTGTTAATTCTCATAGTAATAGAGATCTAATAGATCTCTATTTCTAATAGAAATCAAAGGCAGAGACAAAAATACATCAATAGTGAATATTTCATTTTCTATGAATGAGATGGGATTTGAGAGTTTTTAACCTTCTACAAGGAGGGAGGCTTAACAAGAAGTCTAGGGCTGTTCAGCTAGAAGGGTGTCACTTATAAATAAAAACTAAAAATACACAAATATATCAATTTTTTCCTGGGTAAAAAAGAGATCTTCTGAACTTTCAAACTGTTGCTTTAGGCACAACATATGCAGATTGGTTTTAAAAATCAGAGGAATGCGATGTGGTTGTCTATCTAGAGTCATTAACAATATTGTCTGTTATCTGGCTCCATTTATCACTAATGGTATTTTTTTAGATACAATTTTGTGTGATCCTTCAGGTAACAATGCAGATCTCTAAATGGATGAATTAGGCTAATAGAATATAATATTGGCTAGCTTTAACAGAATCTGCAATGTGAATTTCTATCTAGTCACATTTTAATTTCTTCCACAAAAAGCAATAAGATCAAACAACTATACAACTAATAGTTCATTTCATTCACAGTTACATAATTACCTATTCAATGTAAAGATAGATCTGCCATTTATATCTATGCCATAAGTGTATGCAGGTTTATTCATTTAAATTACTTCATATACAGTATTTTCTGTATATGAAAATGTTCAAAGAAAGTGTCAGTGGACACTACAAAATCCATCTTTTTCTTTCAGTAAGTTTAAGAACTTCCGTTTCACAGTTCACATAGTAAATGTAGTTCATAATCTTCACGTCATCACAGTTGTGAACAAGACTGTATTTCTCTATGATTTTCTTAGCTTATTAAAATGTTATTTTTCGTGTGTTTGAGTCAGATGAAATTAAAAAAAATAGGTAAAAGAAATAACTTACTAAATTTGGTCAGCAAATCTCATTTTTATTTTCTGTCTCCTGAGTTTAAACCAGTAAAAATTAAACCCACAGAAATACTGGGGCTTGAAAGTTCAACCATCCTCCCCACACAAGAGCACCAGTGCAGATTTCATAATGAAACAAAATAAATGTGTGTGTTTATATATGCATTTATATACTTATTATGCTATACAATATGAAAACCACATGAATTTATCAATATGAATAGGTGATTTCTATTTCCTGATTCTATCTTGATCACACGGGATACAAAGACAAACCTTAGGCTTACTGAAGAATTGGTTGCTCTTTTTCTGATACATGTATTTGTTAGGCAATTAAAATTGATATTTTATGTCAGAAAATAGTGTTTATTCCCTCACAATATTTTAAATTACATTTTCTAGTTAATTCTTTACACATTTTGCTATTTTGTTGTTACTGAGCAGCAGTTTCCATTTAATAGTCCATAATGATACAATAACCTAACTTTGTAAGTGGGTAGGATTAATGTAAGACTGCAAGTTATTTGTGTACATGAAATTATTTCTTTGTGCGTGTAGTAACTTCCATTTATCAGAATTAAATTTCAATTGTCATTATGGAAGTAAATTTCAGTTTCTCTAGAAATCTTATACAATTTCTGCAATCTTGACTAATCTGAGTAATGGTATGCTCCTAGCAAATATCACCACCTTCCTCGTCATCATCTTTTCCATATCAGTACTGAGTATATCTGACAACCACATTCCTCATGCAAACCTTTGGGGAATCCAGTTATTAACATTTTTGTCATGCTGAAAATTGATAATTTATTCTTACATTTTATTTTCTATATGTAAATCTGTTTATAATGCATCACAGTATTTTACCTTTCATGACATAACTAGGAAGTTTTAGTAAAAGCTTTTGTGAAGGACTGATAAAGACTTCTTAAAGGTCAAAACAAATTATATAAACTTGTTCTCTTTTATCCACTCTTTTAGTAGATTAGGAGGGCTTGAATTTCCTTTATGGAAGCCGCGCTGGTTTATCCTGCTCATGATGAGTTTATTGAGGTGGTTTGTAATTCAATTTCTGTAATTCAGAAAAGTGGTTTCAACACATTTATCTGGAATGTCAAGATGCGGCATTGTCCAGCAACTCCCCGGGGCCCAGGAACTGCAGGCGCTGCCCACGGGGGCTGCCAGGGCAGGGGCCTCAGCAGCAAGGGCTCATCCTACCACCCCCAGCAAGGGAGCAGGGCAGGCTAAGAGGGGGAGGCAGGTGGAGGCAACTTACAGACCAGATCATCAAAAATGTCTGCATTGATGAAGCAGGTCTGAGGTTAAGCTGGGAAGTGAGTCCATGGTTGAGGGTTAGGATGTGAGTCAGTGGGGTACATGGTCAGGCACAGAGGCAATGCAGACGCAAAGTAGTTAAGTGGGGCAAAGGGCCTCAGTTTAAAAGTAGCTTCTCCAGGAAGGAGGTGTAGGGCCTCATTGGAGCTTTTTCCAGCTTTTTCTTCAGGGCAATTCTTACAGCTGGCTTTGGGTGCAGCCAGATAAACTCCTAGAAGCACGTGAGTAAACTAAGGACTCTGACATAGAAATGAAGTAAGGCTTACCAGCCCATGTCAATGCAACCCAACCTAATATATTATAATTAAACTATATATTGGTATGAATACTTAGATTACTTTATGGAATGCTTATATACATTTAAACCAAAAAAAAGAGTAAAGGTTTGCTCTTAAGGAAAAATCTAAGAGGATTCCTTGGTGTGTGGGAAGTAATTTAACTCTATTCATTTAAAAGGAAGCAAAGACAGTTGGAGGAATGCATCTGTGTAAAATGTAGAAATTTCATTTGATAGTACAGGCTGCAGAACCACTGCTATCTTTAAAATTCCGTTTTGATTCTTTGCAACTTTTTATCTCCATCTCTGTCCCACATTTCCAGGGTAACAAACGAGAGCTAATAGTGGATTTAATTATTCTGCGTTGATAGGGAAGCACCCTTGAAGGTAACATGTAATTTTTGTTCAAAGACTAGTGATCCTCCCTGGCAAATGATTTATTTGCATATAATTATCTGGAAAGGTTGACTGGCTGTTACCTGACAGTTGGTGATCATTTTGTGCAAGGGTGATGACACAATGATTCTATGACTGAGATGAAAAGAGGAAGCAATGAATGATATTGTATTCTCTGAAAGACTGTCCTGAGTTTAAGAAAGCTTCTGGGGAAGGAGAGAAAAAAAAATCTGAACATTTTTCTGTTTGTAGAACTATATTTGTCATTTTAGCCACACAATATCTGTGTAAAGTTTGGGCATCTGTATCTATCTCATAATATGTACCTCTGGAAGGAAGAACTGAAAAAAAAAAAAAAGAATATCTACAAAATTGGAGGTCTGGAAAAACCTTGCATTTATAGAACATGAATAATGTTGTTAGGGGTCAGTTCTGGAGATCTAAGAATACTTAGATCTGGAAGCACTATTCCTGCAAAAAATGTAAGTTTTTTTTTTCTTTCTTTTTCCCCACCGGGGAGAGCTCAACTGGACCTATAACATGGATATAAAATATTCAGTTGTCCTTATGAATAAATCCCATCAAATTGGAATTAATGCTAAATAAATCTTTATATCACAAGACAATTTTTATTATCAGAATTTAGGATGACTTACAATTTGTGGAGTAGGTTTCTCCTTCTCTCTCTTTATTGGAGTTTTACTTTTCCATACTAGCCACTGCCAGAAAACATACAAGCTTCCAGTATGATGCAGACTAGCTGTTCCTATATTATCTTCTCTCCTTAAGAATTTTTCTTCTTTGATGTTACACATCGTATTTTACTCTTCTTTTATTGTCTTCACTTGTGATAGAATTCCAAGGAAAGAAAAAACATCTGGGATTCAAAGCAAACTTAGGCTAATGGAGCATTTCTAACTTTGTCATGATACATATGTAGTTTCTCCAGTGATATTCAACGATATTCATTCTTCTTTATTAAGGATAGTTTTATAGTTTTCCCAGGATCTATCTACATTGAGACCAGGCACTTCGAAATCCAGTACCTAGTGAACCATCTAAAGAACTTATTTGGTATTTTGGCTGCCAGTGAAAGACGATTGTCTTTTAAATTAAGCAGAATGCAAGAATTTTGTGTGTCTCTTAGCACTTTCAGGGTGCAGGCTAGCTTTCCATGACTTTGATGCATGTCACAGGATTTTCCTTGCTAATGAAGCAAGGTCACACGAAGAAATTCTAGAAAATTGGACAGAGGCAGGGGACATTTCCAAGGTCTGAAACTCTGCTATTCATACTTAAAAATTGTTCGAATGTTTCCTGAAAGTGCTTTTGCTGTGTGACATGTAGCACTTGCCCAAACAGTTCCTGGGCACAGTTCTGAAGCTAACACAGGTCAGAGAAAAATCCTTAAATGGTCACCTGTTTTGGAGAGTAAAAAATTTGAAAGTTCGAATGTGGGATGTTTCCTTAGTTGGCATCAGTGTCAGAAAATGGTACCAGCCATGTCTATCTTGGTAGCACAGACGTAACATCACCTCTGTGTCTTTTGCATGTAACTAAATTTTAGGATTGTCTACTCAAAGGCAAAGGAGAAGAATGCTTAAGATTTAGACAATTAACATTTCACCACATAAGATAGCTGAATTAATATGAATGCAAAATATTTTTTTCCCCTCAAGGTTCATGTGACAAACTGGTCTACATTTCATTGAACTTGCAGAAAAAGACTACATCAACCACATAGTCCTTCAGCCTTTGTAAAAGTTTCCAGATCTGGATGTCTTTGTAATTAATTCCTCACTCTGGAAGTTACTTGGGTTAATAATAGTTTTCTCTTACTTTCCTCTTTATTTGTGATTGTTTAATCCAAGTAATAAGGTCTTGAGCTATATTTCCAACAAGCCACAGTTTCCTACATTTGTATTTGAAAATACTAATTGCATTATGAATGGACTGAACAATTTTAATATGAGGTTTATGGCAGACACTGTGCTTAGCTGAGCTATTAGAATCATAGAATCATAGAAATATCTAGGTTGGAAGGGACCTTTACGATCATCAAGTCCAACCGTCAACCTAATACTGCCAAAACCACCATTAAACGGTGTCCCTAGGCACCACATCTACCCGTTTTTTAAATACCTCCAGGGATGGCTATTCCACCACTTCCCTGGGCAAGTTAACAAGTTCCAAAGTCATTGTGAGACACAATGCGCTTCCTCACTAGGAAATGTTTAAATGCTGATGTGAAATTTTGTCATATATAAACTTCATAGCTCACACTCACAAGATCTGTTAATCATGTTAAACATGAGTAAGTTAATACATCTCAGGAAAGACCAGAGATAATGGTAACCCTGATATTGACACAATAATGGTTTAAGGAGTTTAACCTGTTTTGAGGGACACAACTAAAACTTACTACTTTGTTTAACTAATCATGTCTAGTAGAAGAACAGAATTTTGATTTTTCTTTAAAAGCTTTTTAGATACATAGTTGCAATTGTTAATAAACAGTTTTTATTTTTATATCTGATTGTGTGCTTACGAGTCATCCTTGGAATATGAATCAAGCTATATGTTAGAATTTGATATTTGTTCTCTTTAATTTCTTCATAAAGCAAAACAAGTGATTCATAATAATAGTAATTATTGAATATTTCTTTCCTCTTCTCTCCTGAAAAAATCAAAGCTATTTACAAAGAATGAAATTTTATTTTCTCGCTTTAATGTCTGATGGAAAATCTGTTCATGATTAATATGTGTCATATTGTCAGGAACAGAAAATAGATTGATGCTACTTGTCTGACCAGGTAGAATTTGCAGTTGAATTTCATAAACCTAAATAATGTTCTGGAGTTGGACATTGCACATTTGGATCACAGCTAAATATTATATAAATATTACTACCTTCCCCTTTTATACAGGTTAGAGCACCTTAAATGTAAGACATGCCATTTAAGTTCTTTCCTTCACCTGTGACGAATTTAATCAGTTTCTAGCAGAATTCTCTAGCAGTATATGCCTAACCACCAGCTTTAAGTGGAGCTCACACATTTACTCCTGTCTTGCATGAAACAGTTAAACACAGATTGGCCCACAGCAGAAGATGAAAAGTGAGGATGATTCCCTAGACTTCCTTTTAGACTATTTGCTGGCTGACTTTAAGTCACTTTGCAAATGAAAAAATAACATAAAAAGTCAAATAGTTGGAAGATTATATTCTGAAGGGACATGACTCTGACTTTTGTCCAATGACTGCTTAATGCCAAATACATAAAGAACAGGGATTCACATCCTGACTCTCCACTTATAACTGGGTTACCTGAAAGTAAACTGTAGAGTCGAGTTCTGCTTGCATACCTGTCTATAGATCTTCTATTCCTTTCAATATACTGACACAATTTTGAGAAAATGATGACCTTGTTTCTTACCACAAGTACAGTAGCAGATGGAGCTGGTGAGAAATACATGGGTTTGAATTTTCTTAGTTCAAGGAAAACCTGAAGTCCTCTTGATGCAGCTTTCTAACAATTGGTTTATCAAATAAATAGGGATAACAGTGTCACCAAAGCACTGGATAGGTTCCTCAAGTAACAGGAAACCAACTTTACTTAACAGATGAATACGTAAGCATGGAACTTGGGAAAACATAATTAATAGTTTGATATTTCAATTCAACCTGAATCACACTCTGTGTAACTAAATCCCTAATTTCTTTTATGTATCTAGGTCCAATTTTTCAAAAGTGCAATACTGGTTACAGCATATATGCCTGTATTTCTTTGCTAAATTTTACTGCACACAGTGTTAAATTATCTAATTGGGAGATTTTATAAATTTTTAAAAAACAATATTTCAGTAAAGAATTTGCAATTATGTGATGCATATGTTTTTAGTGTGTAGTGCATTGTGTGCTTCTGTTTCTTACAGTGAATTATACTCCTGACAGTACTTTTCATAAATTACATTTATTAAATGATATGCTTAATACATGTTATAGCCTCACTGACATTGTTTTGCATTTAGAATTCAGATAAATTACATCAGCTACTGCAAACATATTGAAATAATGATTGAACAGCTGATACTAATTTTTTGTATATGAACTGACCATCAGTTACATAGATTCTTCACTCACGAGAGAGAAGGCTAGTTAATTTGTAAGACTAATTATTCTGTCTTCAGACTGGGGGGGTTAATCTCTTCACTGAATCTTCAAATGTTGTTATACTGTTATACAAAATAAAATTTAGCAATTAGTACACTGTGTGAAGTAAGAGGTCCATATCATTATATATTTCTGTATGAGAAGAACCAGACAGTCTCTCTGAATTAATCAAATGAGCTAACAAATTACTATGGATAATTACAGGCATCTAGAGATGCAAGACTGTTAGCAATCAGACACTTGTAGTATTAAGAGAATAATTACATCTTGTGGTTTGCCTTGGAAAGGATTAAAAAATATTCTAGCAAACTGTAGCAGTTGGAATTATTTTACTGCTCATTAATGATCATTTGAGGGGCAAGGGAAATGAAATGCCTTTCTGAAAGACTACAAAGTATTTTCTAACAAGGTATCACTTCATGAATATGACAAAGAAATTAGAAAATGAAAAATAGAAGGAAATGTGAGCACTCTTCGTTAGCTTCAGTTTAGGATTTACTAAATTGCCTATAAAGAGGGTTTCTGATAAAAAAGTATGACCTAGAACTGAAATAGATCAAGCGACACTCATGTAATGCTGTATCTGGCTAAATTGCAGATGAAGTAAGTTACAGATTTGATAATAGTGCTAGAAGGGTGTCTATTTATCCAACCATTCTAGATTGAGCAATAATGTATTTAACACCTTTTTCGGTGACATGGACAGTGGGATTGAGTGCACCCCCAGCAAGTTTGCCAGTGACAGCAAGCTGTGTGGTGTGGTTGGTGTGGTTGACACACTGGAGGGAAGGGATGCCATCCAGAGGGACCTGTACAGGCTTGAGAGGTGGACCCACATGAACTTCATGAAGTTCAACAAGGCCAAGTGCAAGGTCCTGCACCTGGGTTGGGGCAATGCCAAGCACAAATACAGGCTGGGCAAAGAATGAATTGAGAGCAACCCTGAGGAGAAGGACTTGGGGGTGTTGATTGATGAGAAGCTCAACACAAGCCAGCAACGTGTGCTTGCGGCCTAGAAAACCAACCGTGTCCTGGGCTGCATCAAAAGAAGTGTGGCCAGCAGGTCAAGGGAGGTGATTCTGACCCTCTACTCTACACTTGTGAGACCCCACCTGGAGTACTGCATGCAGCTCTGGCTCCCCCAATGTAAGAAGGACATGGGCTTGTTGGAGTGAGTCCAGAGGAGGGCCACAAAGATGATCAGAGTCTCCAGGGAGACCTTATTGTGGCCTTCCACTACTTAAAACTGGCCTACAGGAAAGCTGGAGAGGGACTCTTTGTCAGGGAGTGTAGCAATAGGATGAAGGGCAATGGCTTTAAACTAAGAGAGCATAGATTTAGACTAGACATAAGGAAGAAATTTTTTACAATGAGGGTGGTGAAGCACTGGAATAGGTTGCCCAGAGACGTAGTAGATGCCTCATCCCTGGAAACATTCAAGATCAGGCTGGATGGGGCTTTGAGCAACCTGATCTAGTTGAAGATGTCCTCGCTTATTGCCAGGAAGGTTGGACTAGATGACCTTTGAAGGTCCCTTCCAACCCAAACTATTCTATGATTCTATGAGTCAGGATCACCTCCAATGACAGTGACCAGGGCCAGAAACAGGCTGATTTCCAGGGAGGCTGATGGTGGCAGGGGAGGTCTGAGGCCCCACTGGGACATCAGCCTGCATGCTGGGGTCAGGATTGGGCCTGGTGAGGGGAACCACTGTCAGACAGAGCCCTGGGATTGCTGGTCAGGTCTGCAGGGGTGGAGGAGAGATTGAGGCCAGGCCAGGACATCAGTGTGCAGATTGGGCCCAGCTGTGGGGGTAGGGCACGGCTGTGATGAAGCTGTCAGTTTTGTCAGTCCTTTGTCAGTTGAGGGGAAACTAGCTGGGAATCAGTGAGGAGGACTGTGATGAGAAAACATAGAAAATAGTACCCAAATGGATCCCAACACTGAAGAAGAAGAAGGGACCTCCCATTCAGGATGGTGACAGTTCCCTTTGATTCCAACTCTTTTCTGCCTGAGGAAGACCAGTGACATTGACCTTAGGACCTAGAGGGTCCTAGACCCTCCCTAGACTTAGAGGGATGAGCGTAACAGCAGAGTAAAGATAAAATTAAGTTTTCTTCTACAGCAATTAAAGGTACTATTATTAATGAGGCTTTCTGTATTCATTCAGACTATGATTGCTGGTATTATTATTGCTTGTTTTATTCTGATTAAATTCCTCAGTTTTTATGAACAAAAATTCTTGGCTATATGTATATATATTTATAATATTTATGATGCATTTCCTTTTGCTCATACTAAGATTTTGATCTTAGCGATGCTCTTCTATAGTTTTGATCATATTTGTTTCCATCTCTGAACCTTTTCCATTTTTATTTTATTCTTGCTGAGGAGAATGAAACAGAAGTTTACACAGTATTTAAACTGTAGGAGAATATTGGATCTGTACAGTGGAAAAAATATGACATTTAATATTAATTTTTTTACAAACTCCTAATACCCTGATTTGCTTTTATGACCACTACTGAATATTGAGCTAATGTTTTTTACGATACCTGCTTTGTAACCCCAAACCATGCTTGTGAAGGGTTGATTGTCAGCTCAGAGCTGATCACTTTTTATGAGAAGTTAGAACGGTTTATTAAATTTCTTATTAGAATTGTAAAGACAATTATTATTGCCTTTAATCTTATGTTTATTCGTAGTGAACTTCATCTGCCATTTAATACCCAGTTTCTGTAAGTTCCTTCTGCAATTATTTGCAATCAGCCTTTATCCTTACTATCTGGAATAAACTCCTGTCACCAGAAAACTTTGTCACTTTGCTTCTTGCCCATTTGCTAAGCTGTGTTTGAATATTTTCACAGGCTGTATCAGTGTAACTCACCACCACCAGGTCAGTGTAGGCCACCAGTAGTTGAACTTTCTTTCCTCTGAGAACTGACTGACTTTTCCTTCATTTCCTATCTTTAATAATTTAACCTTGCAAATCTCTTTTATGCCATTGCTCAGTTTCTTTAAAAGCATTTGGCAAGAAACTTTTCAAAACCCTTGGAAACCAAGAAAACTTTATCCATTAGATTACCTTTGTTTTAAAGAATCTTTGAGGAAGCAATTTGATTTTCATTAATGTTCACCAAAAGCTGTAAGGTACTCCTGAAATTTTCTGATGACCGACAATTGGAAGTTATTATCAATACAGAAGAAATTCGGAATATCTGATGGGAAGAATTACGTGACCTTAAAAATGGGATGAAATCATGGGTCTTCATCCATTTATGTATTAATGAAAATAATTTCTGTTATAAGCTGGGATATTTCTACTCAAAAACATCCAAAGTGGAGGAAATGAACATTCTAAGCAATTGCAGAATGACTAGAGTTTCCAAGGTGGAAGGGGGAGAGGTGAGGGGCGGGACACATCAGAGGCTTTGTCAGAAAAGGTATTTCTGTTACAGAAAAGGAAGTAGTAATGACATTTTACAAGGCATTGGTAAAGTCCTATATAGAATCTTTTGCATAGTTCTGGACATCTTTTTTAAGATCAGGTGTACAGAAAGGTTATTAAGATGACCAGAAGGATGGAAACTTTATTTTACAGAAGGAAACTCAATGAGCATAGTCTGTTTGGTAAAGTGAAGCCTGGGAGAGGGTATGTTTGCTTTCTAGAAATAAATACCAGAGAAAAGTATGACTTAAGCTAAAAGACAATGTTTGCACAAGAACAAACAGGTATAAACTCTCTGTGACTAAATTTAGGTTATTATTGGTTACAGGAATGTTTCCAAGCATGAGAGAAATGAATATTGAAAAGGCTATGAATGGAATTATTTAATGAAATCTTTTGGGATAGCGGGGCACATAGTCTATTACAATAAAATGTCTGCAGTTGAAAGATATCTGTGACCTTTGAGTGAAGTAGAACTATATTTCCCTGCTTCTTCCTCCCCTTTTTTTATTTATTTTTTTTCTTTCTCTTAAAAATTGCATGTATTTACTTAGGGGTATACTTTTGGTTATGTGAAGCACAATGATAAGGAAACCTGGGGTGGCCATATTGTGATTCAGCTTTGGAGTATGTTCTATAACTATAAAATCACAGTTTACTGAGATGCTCTAAGGTGACAGGAGAGAATGAGGAAGAACCTCAGCAGCCCACCTACATGTGAAGGTAACTATCTAGCAGTGGAGAACCTTCAGAATGATGTGTTAATTCATTCTCAATAATAAGATGAACAGTTTGAATTAGGCTATGGAAAACATTATAGAAAACTGAAATCCTAAAGAAACAGGAAATGCAACTGTATCCATCAGGAGAAGAGCATATGTATCACCAGGGATAGCATAAGTAAAGTTTATTCAAAATGACAAAGTCAGAATACTGTTGATCAGAAACAAGCCTTTTCTTTTAGTCGCTCAAATAAATATACTATATTTGCAGAAGAATTTTGACTTCAGATAAGTTGTATAATAGTTACCAGTTACAATATAATAACCATAACATTAAAATCTTGAACTTTTTCAAATAGCACTTTACTACAGCCTTTGCATGTGGCTTATTGTATTTGTTCATTTATGTTTCTTTTTACACTTTGCTGAGGATACCACTTACAAGTCACTCAGAGGAAACATTTAATTTAAACTTGAGGTTTGTGTAGACAAAGAGGCTAAGTGGAATTTAACACAAAGCAGCTTTTTGCTACTTACAAAGAATACAGAGGACAGAAGGAAGGTTACTCACAATGAAGAATTATAAAGGAAAGAGCCTTTGATCTCGTACTCTCTGCCTTAAGTAGAGAAAAGGAAAAATAAGAACTGAAGAATGACTTTTCCCCTCATTGCCCTTCACATTATCTCTTTCTTGTAAACTTTCATCTTTACCATTTTTCCAAGGAGATTGGGTTATAAGGGTTTTCCAGCACTTTATGGTCAACAGCAGAAACCTAAATAAAAACCTGAATTTTTGCAGCTTCTTCCTCTGCTCGCTTGAAGGCTGTTAGTCGTGCTCTGCTTTCCAATGAGAGCGGTGGCAAAAGGAGCATCATGCAGAATAGGAATGTAATGATGCAGTCTTACTGCCTCTGTTCAACATGCTGTGCTGAGCACCCTTTGCCGTTTTAATGTGTCCTCCATTTTTGTTAGAATTTCTCCATTTTGAATGAAAAAAATCCTCATATCCATTTTTCAACACTAACATTTTCATTTCAAGGATATCCAACAGATGTGTAATATTCCTAAAATCCTTTAAAATTATTGAATCATTAAGAAATGACACTGCACTTGAGAAAATATTTTATACAAAATGATGATTGCTAAAGCACTGAAGATAGTAAGTAATTTAATAAAATTTGAAAGAGAACAAGGTGAAGGACTAGTATCTGTGACCCCTGCCATTTCTTAGCTGATGTATACAAGGACAAGATTCATGACACAACTACGTTTTATTAATCTTAGAAAGGATTTGTAAAGGAGGGGAGAGGTGAACGCTCCTACCCATAAGAGGGGAAGTGTTGCCTGGGATCCAGTTAGGGGTGAATTCTTATATTTATATTGTGGTACCACCATAAAAAGAGGCATGCAAAGATGTGCATAGTCTAATTAAAGAGGTCATAATTTGAATTAGAAGTAATAAAATTTTAAACTAAGTATCAGGAAGGAAAATGTCCTAGATGTGAGGTATAGCAATAGAATAAACTCCCCAGTTAGAAGGCATGCAAAGGTACCTAATATAGAAATGAAAATTACTCTGCGTAGTAGGAAACCTGACCATCCTTTCTAGATGAACCACTTCCAGTGGACATAACAAACCTTCCTCATGCAATAGCGTCACTGCAGTATGCAATGAGAAGAAACTACAGTGACCACACAGACAGTTCAGAAATCTTAGAACTCCACCTCTGCTCCCAATGAATATTCTGCGTGCCTGCACGTTTCATGCACCTTCTGCAAGGTATCACCATCATTCTGAAGGCTATAATTATCAGGCCCACAATAAACACATTGTGTTTGGAAATTCTACCTCAGACTTTATTCTTCACATCTCTATTTAAATATTGGTTGCTTTTCCAATATGTGTGCTTTTTGGATGGTTCTCCTGGAAATAGCTCCTTTGCATCCAGAATAGCTCTTTTGCAGCTCTGGTAATTATACCATTTTACATCAGCAGAAAGAACTAAGCAACTTTTACAACTTGTTTAAGTATCCAATTTGGATGAATCTTGTCCCTTGCTTTATTAGCGGTAGAAAAGTCTTGTTCGGTAAAAATACACTTTTTATAAACTGATTGTGGAGTTAGTAACATTTAAAAAATAGGTTTCCCGTAAAAGGGAGGGAGGAAAACAGTGGTATTGCACACTCTGTCTCTCTATTTTTTTCCTATTATTTTATATATTAGTAACTGGGCTTGATTGTATGGCATTTTTATGTACTTTCTAGCAGGATTATCTCTTTGTAGTTTGGGCACCAGTGCCCAAATAAGACTGGAATATATTTCCTGTAAAAATAAACTGCATTAAATATCAAGAAGGTATGTAATCAATTTCATTTCCAGCTAGAAACCTACCTATTACAAAGCTCACAAATCTTCTCTAGCTTGGCAAAGATCTAAGTATTTTTACTAATTCTTATGTAGCTGGGAGACAATATTTGAATACTGAGCATATATGCAGTCTAATTCAGTCAACTCTTGCTTTCTTGCAATATAATTGACAGGGGGCTGTGAGGAGGAAAATTTGTGCATGAAGATTGTTATAACTTAATGAACCTTGTGAGTTTGATGTGCTGAAGCTGAAAAAGTGTGTATTTGAATGTGAAGAGATGGGAAATAAAGTATGAGGTTTTGAAATTTTCTAAGCTGTCTCAGCAAAAGGCAATGATGTCCATCAAATGAGTGTTTCTTCAGGCAAATGGTGAAGGGGGTCATCTCAAGCATAAGTAGAAAAAAAAATCTTCATTTTCTCCAGTCTTTTATTTTTGTGGAGTATTTTGCGAGACAAAGACTGTGGTGGCTCCATTCTAAATATTCAAGTTGCTATCATTGCTTCATTGAGAACTATTTTGTTCTATAGAAAAGGCTTCTGTGATTCATTTCTTGTCCATATTTTTGCCTGACAAGCTCTGATCTTTTTAAAGGAAATTGGCCTGTTCCATGTCTGTTCCTTGTCTACCTCTTTGAAAAATAATAATAGAAATAATAAATGGTATGTTTTATGTAGGGATTGAAATAGAAGAACTGTAATCTGAATCTGTTATAATACTTGTATCAAAAGGACAATTAATTCCAAGAAGATAGGTTGAGGATCAAAGCCTGCTTTTATTGCAACTCTGCCTAAATGAACAGCTTCAAACTTCCTACAGCCCTTGCTATGCTACCAACAAACACTACTGAGGAGATCAGCGATGTATTTGGGTATGTGTCGAGGACTCCTAGACACATAAAAAGTGATCATTTTACTGTGATATTTGTGCATGCTCAACCCCTTTCAATAGTGGTTGTGTTCATTTGTAGGATAGGATATTCTCTTCTACACCCAATAGTAGAAGTGTAGAAAATTCAGCTGGCAATCTTTTCCTGATCCCTGGAGCTCATCGCACACAGGAGGAATAACCTACAAATCCTGTTCCTACCAAAATTCATTTAAGTGAAAAATACTCAATAGCTTGTGGGATCATGACTTCTGTACAATGCATTGTCAACAGCAGCTTGAATGGGACTGTAGCACATTTTCACCTCTGGTTTGTATCTCTTCCTCTCCTTTTTTCTCGATAATCTGCATCACACAGAGGGAAAATATTGTTTCTCCGAGAGGTAGGGGGTTGCAGTTCCTGCTGAGTTTACAACCGATAGGTGTTGTAAGCTGTTGCCTTAGAGCGTGGTAGTGCTGATTAGAAATATCTTGCCTCTGAGAAGAGGAAGGACTCCCACATTCCATTGACTTTCAAACCCAGCAGGAACATAGAGCCAGGAGCTATAGTTTCTTTCATATTTACCTCCGTCTTTGTCCTCATTTAATAACACTTTCATTTGACATAGAGAACACTCCTTTTAGGATTTCTAAGCTATTAATTACCAGAAAGATTGCAAACAATCCTAGGAGGAACTTGTGAAAAAAATTGTACATGGAAACCTCAAAGACAAATGAATTATGGAAAGTTTCAGCTATTGAAAATAAAGTGAAAATGAAATGCAATCAGGAACGATTTAGGATTGGAAAGACCATAGGAATTGGTATTGGGATAAAGCTGGTCACTTTAATTTGTCACAAGGAAACAGTACTTATGAAAGGGGCAGTTATGCCTTCCCCACTGCCCAGGTTTTGTCTGTTGCCCTCTTACGTCAACACTAATGTTCTTGTGGCTTTGCAGTGAGATAGATAAGGGAACTGATGTAGCTGAAAATAATCTTTTGTCATTGTGTTGGTGTAACAATCAAAATGTAAACACTAACTCATGGAAATCTAATAAAGTGCATATAAAAAAAATGTTTCTGTTCAGCAATGGGTAGACCTCAGTCACAGCCCTTCAATCAGTAAGGAATGCAGGAGCTCAAAATTAACAGTAGAAATGGAATATAGTTCAGAGAAGAGAAATAAACGTGATGAAAGGTTTGGATAATTGAAGCTGGAAAGAATGGTTAAAACAGTGCTGGTTTTGTTTGGCCTGAAGAAAACAACGTTAAGGAGAGATGTAATAACTGTCTACGCAAATGCAAAGGGACATAATAAAGGTGAAAGGATCAATTATTTTCAATAGCC
This sequence comes from Stercorarius parasiticus, assembly GCA_013396915.1. NCBI lineage: Eukaryota > Metazoa > Chordata > Aves > Charadriiformes > Stercorariidae > Stercorarius > Stercorarius parasiticus. The sequence continues at coordinate 136,245 of VWZL01000590.1, read as the reverse complement.
GACAAGTACAGAATGAGCAGTAATGGTTCTTAAGCAGCAGGAAAAAAATACTAATAGCATTTCATAACCTTTGATGTGGTCAAAATGCAGGGCAAACACTAATTTTCACAATATTCCTCTGTATGAAGTGAATATTATCAATGCCTTTTACAGATGAAGATGCTGAGGTAAAAATGTTTGCTGAATTTCCCTAGTTCAGAAAAGCCTGGACTTGTATCTAAAAAGGTTTCTATTTGTTTTCATGATTGATGTATCAGTAGGTGCTCAAGATTGAATCCAAAAAGGGACTGACCATTCCTGAATATTGGGTTGAACACCTAGGCTCCATGTATACTGAAAGGAAACAACAAGCACTTCACAGTGGATTCCACAGAAAATAAAAGAAAACAAAAATCCCACTCTACAAAAAAAAGTCTGCCTAGAGTTATAGTCCCTAGAAAACATTAAAAACAACTTTCTTGAATTTCATCTCTCTTAGGGACTCAGTAGCTTTACTTGGACTGCTCAGAGACACTATTTTAGGTTGACACAGAGTCTTTCCCTAAAGGTGAATACTTTGGAATGTGAGCCTTAAGGACTGAAGTCCTTCCATTTGAATATATTCTTCAAAGAATGCACAACTCTTCAGAAAAAACAATCAGTTTTTTGTGAAGATTTACATTCAGAAAAAAGCCTAAAATATTTAGGGACGTGCATGTTATGGGGCATATATGCCCATATTTAAAGATATTTTAATATTTGGACTGAAAGTTTGTCTCAAGTGAGGTTAAAATCTTGCTATTGTCTTCAAAGGTTCTAGGAGTTAATTTTCATGTTTTATATTGTTGTCTCAATCACTCTAAATAATGTCACTAAAGCCATTTTATAGGAAATTTGTGTAGGGTCCGCAGAAGTATGTTAGATGTTTTATAGTCATGCATGAAAGTAAGTTGTTGTTCTGAAGTGTTTTCAGTTTAATTAGACAATTTGCGTACAGAAGGGAAAGGTGAAAAAAGGATGGAATGGAATTATTTTCATTTCCCCCCCGTTTTTAATATTTGACTCTCACTTGTTTGCTTTCACTTGGCTACCTTAGAATGATATAATATTGCAGGTTTTTTTGTTCAGTTGATAACAAATAAAAATATACTCTGACCCCATCTCATTGCACAGTTTCAGGAGTCCTAAAGTCCATTAAAGTAACTTTATCTTCAGCTGATTATCATTCTCTCTACATTATTATTTCACCAACCTATGCTCCTTACCTCAGCATGCTTCAATTTAAAGTTGCTCTCATTATATGTGTCAGTATGCCTTGTCAGGAACTGTTCTGTCAGGCCACCTGATTAGGATTTTTTATAGATTAGACCAAAAAGAGGTTCCATTTTTTACCCACTTGATGAAGAAATTGAGATTTTTCTCACATTTGCATCCCCTGGATGGATTGCCACTGCATTAAGTGCGAATTAGGATATTGTGAAAAAAGGACTAGCCTAATGTCCCCTACTCTTTTAATCTCTGTAAATTCTCTTAGTACTTTTCACCATAATATACATCCTTGTGCCAAGAAACTGCTTGAATTCTTGCAGCATAGGACTCCTAGGACCTTTAGGCAACAGTTTAAAGAGATCTGCAGACAACTGCATTTGCCCAGGTTATCAGTTTGAACTCCATTAAAGAAGCAAAAAGCATGTAGCTTTTTTAATTCTTAATAAAAAATTGGAAGTTAAGTTTAATAAGACAAGAAGTTTTTTTGTTATCTAAATAAATCTCTGATTTGAACTGTTTGAAACTTTTTATTTCATGGAGGGTACTTGTAGTCTTAACGTAGCCACCATTCATATACCAGATATTCCTACGTTATGACATCATTTATTTTGTTAACTATTTAGCACTGAAGCATTGATCCTGTAGGTTTAGCCAGGGTGGTTTGAGTATTGAGCATGAATTCTGGAGAACCTGCTGTGGAAAGATATTTTTTTTATGACCTGTAAAAATATGGTAAGTGACTGAAATTCTGGCCAGTTAAATATTTACAAAGATATGCTCAGGAAATTTTCAGTTGTATGGCTTTAATTCTACAATATGGGAAGTCACTGCTAAAGACCATCTGCTGTAGCAGATAACAATGTACTGATGCTGTCAAATCTCATGAGCAAAACAGGATTGCTACCCTGTAGCACACTAGGGGAAAGCAGATGTAGTGAATCTGTCTGTGGCATTTACAGCCACTTGCCTGCTGAAAAAATTGAACTCATTTCTTTCTTTAGAAGCCACAAAAGTTGAATCCTCTGATGTTAAATCACCAGACGACTCCATTGTCATGATGTCATCTAGCTAGCACGGTCTTTTCGTTCAAGGAACCTCTTATAAAAAAGCTGAGTAGACATTACTGATGCTTATACCTCTTCCTGAACCCCTCTTTGGCCCTCCTCTTCCTAGTTGTACGCTTCTTTATACAGTGTCCACTAATCAATTCAAATTATTTGCAAGCTGCAACTCCAGGGTTCATTGATATTATCAACAAATCCTTACTTACCGAAAGGATGGCTCCTACTCACCCTGGCAAAGCATATCCTTATCTATTTTGTACTGTGATAAACATCTGGAAGGGTTTGGCCACAGCACTAGTACCAGTAATTCTTTATCATTTAAAACCCTCATAGAGAATGATTTGTAAAGCTTGTCTTTTCTGTTTTTTCCAATGATGCAGAATTATTGGACTGTAGCAGTTTTGCTTCTGTATTGTAGTGGATTCAGCTTCCAAATTCTTTAGATGAAAACAGCTGATAGACTTCTGTCATAGTGAAAAATAACTCCTTTTCAAAAAAAAATAAGACTGGGAAGCTTTATCTTTAGGTATCTGCTGTAATAATTGTGAAAATTCTGCATGTCCATACGTATCAACTGTGAAGTTTATTAACAATATTTTAAGAATCAGTATTTATTGAGAAGGAGAAAAATGAACTGAAGTATAAAGGAACAACTTTGTGAGAAAAACATCAGTATTTTCCTTCTCTTGGAAATTTCCCTTCATATTTTACTTCCTTGGGTTTGTTTTGGAATTAAGTTCTGTGGTCCTAAAAGGTTAGTTACTTAGCAACTAATGGAATAAATTTAATACAGAACTGATGCTACCAACAGACCATTTTGTATTTCATCACATTTAGCACACTTTCTTTTTCCATTCCCTTTAGAAATGCCAAAAATTATCATAAGGGAAAGTTAGGAAAACATATATTGAGAAGTTCTTCACTAGCTTCTCTAGCTCTTCGTTTAGATTTGTTAAATTGAACTGTGGAAAGTAAATGGCTTTCATTAATAAATAATTTTTCAGAGGACTGAATTCACCAAAAGAAGCATATATAGTGTGTTTAATCCTATCTGCCTTTTCACTGTTTTCTATTTGTTACAATCAGTTATGGTGAGTTATTTGTGATGACTTAGACTATCTCAGTGCTTCAGGAATTAATTTTTAAATTGTGCCTGTCTTGTGAATGCTGCCAGTCTGATTATGAACTGCTGTAAAACCGACATCTAGAATTCTGAAATCTAAAATTGTGAAGTTTCCTTTAGACCCAGAAGAATGCATAATGCTGGGATAAAGCACTAGGACCTTCTCGACCTTCTCCTGAGGAAGTCTGACCAGCATGTATCCATTGGAATTTAATTTTCCAGAAAATCTTTGGTAAATTAAATTTCCATCACATAATAATAAGCCAAATGTTCCCATTAAACAGATCTATAGTGCTCTTAAATAAAATACATGATTTTACAGGAAAAGGTCTTTTTTGCTCTTCTTTTCTTCTTATATACTTCAATTAGTGTCATGTTACTGGTTGTAGATTAAAAATAATGATATAAATGGCAGGAAAAGTACAACTAACTATAGGGGAAAATGAATTAGAGACTCATTGAAAAGAGTTGGCTGATGCTGCCGTGAGGCTGCTGTCTATAAATGAAAAATCATGGTGATGGGGCAAAAGANGGGGGGGAAGTGTTTTATGAATGTCTTTAAAAGACAACAACAAAGACCTGGAAACTGCAGACAGGTCTGTCTAACCTCAGTCCCTGGAAAGATCATGAAGAATTTCCTCTTGAAAACCATTTCCAAGCACGTACAATAAAAGAAGGTAACCAGGAACAGTTGACATAGTTTTAATAAGGCAAAACATGATAATCTACCTGATTGCTTTCAACAGTGCATTGTATGGCAATAGGTAGAATGGGAGAGCAATGAATAAAATAACACCTTGACTGCAGTAAGATTTTTTCTTGCAATATGCTTATTTCATAATATAGGAATTACAGACTGAACAACTGAATGGGTAGAGATTTGGATGGACCACAAGGGTCTAAGGATCAATGCCTTGATATGCATTTAGTGGCTGGTAACAAGCAGAGTATCTCTGTGTTTGATACTGTGTTAATATTATTCTATATCTTCACCAACAACCTCGATGACAAGTCAAATTTCTTTTTCAGCAACTTCAGTCCAAAAGGATCTTCACAAACTTGAAGACAGATCTACAGAATTCTGCAGGGAGAGACTGAGAGAACCAGGCTTGTTTTATACATTGAAGGGAAGACTGAGATGCAATCTAAATGGCAGCCCACAACTTCTAGACAGAGAGTTAAAGATATGATGGAGGTAAGGTGGAAGATAGTATAACAAAAGGCAGCAGCTTGATATTGTTGCACAGAGTTCAGACTGGGCATTAGAAAAAATATTTTCACTAACAAGGTAGTATGATACTACAACTGGTAACCCCAAAAGCTTGTTGAATCTCCTTTCTTGGAATAGCTTTGCAGACCAGCTCAGAAATCAAGTTTCTGACTGAAATGAACAGTAACAAAAAACCCCAAAATTTTAGTATAAGAGATAGATATGATACAACATAGAAAGCATAAGTAAAAAGGAGTGAAACTGTGTAAGAAATGAAAGATATAACCTGAGAAATCCATCTTGATGCAGTTGAATGTGTTTGGGGAAGTGCAGAGAAAAGGTGAGGGAGTGATATCAAAATGATGAACAAAATTATCTCAGTGATTGTGTGAACTAGAGTTGGCTTAGCATGTCACAGTCTGTGTTAAGAGTTGAAAATAGCCCACACATGCAGGACAAATAAAGGAAAGCAAACAGAAGGCAGTCCCAACCCCACAGAGGTATGACAGGGACGATGGTGTTATCATCATAGCTGGTCAATGAAAACAGAAGCTTCTGGAGAGAAAGAAATGGAAAGTTCACTTTTGACATAGTAAAGCTTTTAATGTGCTACAGCTGACTGAAAAAGATGGAAAAAAACATGCCAGACCTTTTTAAAAAGAAAAAGGATATTTTTATGATTTATATTTTGAAGTTTCTATTGAGATTGAGAGCAGAAAAAATAAACAAATTAGGGGTTCAGAGTTTGGAAAAAAATACAATTTTTTTTTTCTTTTTTTGAGTACAAGTACAGGAATACAGCAAATTTATTAAATATCACATAACATCAAATTCTTTGTCCTGCTAGCAATTGTGTGGTACTGCCAGGTATACAGATTAATTGTAATCACTCTATAGACTTTCTTCTTCTTTACATTAACTTCAAAGTCACGGAAGAAATTGAGGTTAAGGATAGCTACTTCACATTATATATTCTGACTGTGTGGGCATATAGAATCTTCTAATATGATTTAGTAGACAGCTAAAAAAGATACTTCTTACTGTCATTGTGCAATTCTAACAGGAGTAGATTTAACAGAAAAAAATACAACTGCATTGTAGTTTAGAGCTGTTTTTCATTTCCTTATTAATATATCTGTTAATATTTGTGCATCTTAACACGTGCATTTTTTAAGAAGTGGTGTCAGAAAATAAGAACAACACGGTTAGTTAGTTATTTTTTCTATTTTTCATTGATTTTTGTGTAGCAAATCTAGCACAGACAACCTACACAATCCTAGTTCTATACCTCAGAGATAGCAATCTCTATTCTATTCTTCGTGTCCAGCAGAAAATTATAGAATCATAGAATCATTTAGGTTGGAAAACACCTTTAAGATAATAAAAAATCTCTTAGAGTATGCACATTTAATTTCCATGTTTGCAAAACAGAAGCAACAGTTTTTATCCCTGCCTTATGATTATGAGTAATTTGCAGTGTGGGACAGGAGAGTTGCACTTGTGAGATGGAGCCTGGTAAAGTCATAAAGGTGTTACAATACAATATAATTTATGACAGCTGGGGAAATAAACCTGATGACCTATTGGGTCCTTAGTGGTCTTACACTAGTAACGAATTCTAGAAACCTGTGTAGTTTTGATGAAAACTACAAAACCTAGAAAGTCTGACGTAAACTTTGAATGTAAAGATAGCATAAGAGAGGCAACACATTTACAAAGGTTGTTTCTGTTGTGCTCTGCCTTCATTACTGGTGGTGCTCAGTTCTGAGAGATTCCTTCATTGGCATTCCAAATAAGTCTATCATTTTATGAGCCCGATCAAATAGAGTTAGACAAATGATAGATACATGTATCTATTATGAGGGATCTTGGAGGTGTATTATGGTTTAGCAACTGGCATAATGAGCACAAAGTGCTCAGAAGGTAGCAAAGAGTTTGGTGTGGTTTCAACCAGCAAGGAAACAACTCTCTTTGTGGTGTTCTGGAGGGAATATATTTTGAATATGGCATTTCACATTAGACACTACATTCCAAAAAAAAATACTGACAAACTGCATGAAGGTCAGAGGACAGGAGAAAAAAAAAAAAGGATCAAGGAGATAGAGGGATTGATTTCTGAGGAAAGATAAAAAGAAGAAAGTATGTATAACTTGACTCAGCAATGATAAAGGGCAGGGAAAATTAACAAGCTACAAATAGCCAATGGATTTAAATATTAAGTCAGAGAGAAATAATTTAGTGCAGGACAAGATGATGTAGCTAGAATATTGTCATGAAATTAAGGAAAAGAAACTGTAAACTGAATGCCAAAGCAACCATTGCAGAATAGATTTGTTGACCTTCTTATTGGATTGGAATTACAAAGCAGTAGCAGTTGTGACACTCATTAGGTCAATCTTTGACCAGTCATACTAAAACTATCATAGAGTTACAGGATGACACTGAATCAGAAACTAACATTTTTAGAATTTTCTAATAAAATAAATTATCCTGGGCTGTGTTAGGAGGAGTGTTGCCAGCAGGTTGAGGGAAGTGATCCTTCCCCTTTATGCTTTTTTCATCAGTTAGGTCCTTTTCTTTCCTTAGTAGAAAGGAAAAGCTCTACATAATGTTTTCCCTATGAAATTCTTTAATTTGCCAACTTTAAATATTAATTTATATCAATTTCCTAAGTGCTTCCTAATTTATTGATTATATAGTCAGAATATTTACTAGATGATAGTGAAATGATTTTTATTTACATAAAATTACACAATTGCTTATGGTATTACTCAAGCAGTATTACTCAAATAAATAACTTTAAGTTCTGTGTTGCTTATTAAACCTAGTAGGCAGCTCAGCACCATACAGCCACTCACTCACTCCCCTACAGTGGGATGAGGGAGAGAATCGGAAAGGTAAAAGTAAGAAAACTCGTGAGTTGAGATAAAGGTAGTTTAATATGTAAAGCAAAAGCTCCACACACAAGCCAAGCAAAATAAAGAATTCTTTCATTACTTCCCGTTGCAGGCAAGTGTTCAGCCACTTCGAGGAAAGCAAGGCTTCATCACATGTAATGTTTACTTGGGAAAACAAACACTGTAACTCTGAATGTCCTCTTTACAGCTTTTATTGCTGAGCATGACATCATATGGCACGGAATATCCCTTTGATCAGTTGGGGTCAGCTGTCCTGGGTGCATCCCCTCCCCACTTCTTGTACACCCACAGCCAACTCACTGGCAGAGCAGTATGAGAAACAGAAAAGGTCTTGATGGTGTGTTAGCACTTTCAGCAACACCTAAACTATTGGTTTATTATCAACACTGTTTTGGTCACAGCTCTAAAACACAGCGCCACATGAACTACTAGGAAGAGAATTCACTCTCCCCCAGACAAAACCAGTATAGTTGTGTCAACATTCTTGTCCCAGAAAGAGTCAGAAGAAAGGACAGTTCCTTTGTGTAGTATCTTAACAGTTATAGCATTATCAAGAATGTGAAAGACTTGGCATTGATTGTATTTCTGCCAGAAATAAGGAGCTCTCAGAGGAGTATTTGAATTGTCAGTTTGTTCTGGATTGGACAGGTTGATGAGGATCTAAGGTGTTCTTGTTAATGCTTTTGGAGGCTAGAGAAAAAGCAAGGGTAAGAGAGGATGAATAAAGCTGGTCCTCAAGAGAACAGAAACTTCAGCATTAGCATGTTTGCAATTGGAAGCTATTTTTTTTTAACCCATTAAAATAACTGGAGCATGAATTAGAACCAGAGTTATCCTTGCTTCAGTGAGGACTCCAATAACTAGGCTGACCAATGTACTTGCATTGTTTCCTATACTAAGAAATCTATACTTCTACTATGAAACACTGCAACCAGGTGAATTTGAACTTTGTCTTTCCCGGTGGGACCCCAAATTCTTCACTCCCCACTGCAGAATTATTTTTCACTTTGTAATTTCCATGCCTTTCTTGGAGTTGTCAGTGATATTCCTAGGCAGGAGTGAAAACTGAACTGCTATAACTCCTAGGTAGATGATACACACCACCCTTTCTACTGCAGAATAAGAGATGTGGAAAAAGGGCCAGGAGAAAGAAGGTGATAGGGAAGGGCAAAAGGACCTCACTGGTGGGCGTCTTCTATTGTCTTTTAATCAGAAGAATGCTGAAGACTGAGCCTCAAGCATTTTCTACAGCATAATAGCACTCACTGTCTGGCCTTTGTGGATTTGTTTCTCAGATATTTCATTCCTCCCAGATAATGACACTACTTGCCTGATTCAAAGTATTGATTTCTGTTTTATCAAAGAGACTTTAAAAGTTAGATTTTGCAAATATAGTAATAGCTGAATCTTTATGTGACGTTAGCCCCTAAGCATTGACCTTATAAATGAAACAGTAAGTAATGACCTCAGAGTTTGCGTTTGTTCTAATATCAAATAATGTTTGCTTCCAACTGCAAAATCAGGAAGTACTTTTATGTCTGATTTCACTCTATATAAAATGGCCACAATGGACCTGTGTGCTCTAACGTGTCAAGAGGAAAGACACAGAAGACAATCATAAAGGGTAATGAGAAGGGCTTTAAAACATGAAGAGAGAGAATAGAAGCTAGGTCAATAGATTATTTGGATGTAAAAGCACAGGTTAATAGTGTCAGGGCCCTGAGGACACTATCAGGCCTTACTGACCTTGCCCAGCCTCACGTGGGGCCTCTCTGCACCCCTGTCCAGGGCCCAGGACCCCATTTCAGCCCCTTGGGGACGTCAGCCCCAGTCCTAGCGATGCTGCAGCGGGGCTGATCTCCATCTCCCCACAGCTCTGCCCAGCCATGGGCCTGCCAAGCCAGGCCCACCTGTGGGCCCATGTCCTGACCCAGCCTCAGCCCATCCCTGGCTTCCCCCAGCTATCTGGATGCCCAGCTGGGGCGGTGGAACAGGCCCTGGCTGCCAGGCCCTGCCCACCTGGCCTGGGGGTTCCTTGGGGCGCCCGGTTCCCTGCGGTCTCACACTTCTCCATAATAAAGAGTATGCTCGGAGAACAATTTATAAGTGGGTGAGAAAGGATTCTTCTAAACCATCAGTCATTTGCCTCAGGGAAAAGGAAAATACTTTCAGCTGTATTCAGCTCAGCCCTACAGACAGCTTTCTGGTTTTTTTTAGATAGGTGACACATTGCATGCTATTTTTCTCACAGAAGCCTAAGTTTTCTGTGTTTTTTTTCAGAGCAGCATGGTATTTTCTGTTAATGTGTTTTCTGTAATCTTATAAGGACTTCTTGGAACTGCATCACAAAAAAATAATGATGTTTTCACTCATATACATAAAAAATATGAACATAGCAATAAGAAATATATACTTAGCAATAAGATCATGGTAGCATTACATTTACAGTGCAATGCCATTGTACAGAAAGCCCTTGAAAAAGTTTCCATTGCATTGATAATTCAAATAAAGTTTTGAAATTTGCTATCAAATGTACAGAAATCTATCAGTGTTCTAACACTTGAATTTAAAATGTCCAAGATTATTAAAACCAAGTAAATCGTGGTTTAACATTTTATTAGTTCCACTTTTTTCCATCTCTTTGAGAACTCTTCAATTTATTGCATTGAATCAGTGTCCTTTGAAAGCGCCCTGATTATGTTGCCCTTGCAATTCCAGAAGTCATATTTTAAAAAGGTCAAAATGTTTATCTTTGTAACAGAAAAAGTCATAGCTACTTATTGGTCTTGAAGTTGTTTCCTGTTCTGTTCCCCTGATGTTAATTTCAGTGCTTCGGCTTTCTTATTCTTTTTCTCTTAAGCCTGAGGTATGTACTTTTGATGTATATAATTCAAGACAAATAAAAATCAAACTGAATAGAAATGAGCCCCTTGATCTTCTAAATACATTGCTAAATTAATCTCTTTTCCTTACCTCTATTTTTTGAAAAGGACACTGCTGCTTTTGAGTTACTGAGGGAGGAATTTACCCTTTTGATGCATACGTCACTGCTCTTCTGGAGTTATCTTTTTGTTCTTCTGGTTTTCGTCAAAAAAGTCAAAGCTTGGCCTTTTAAGTGATGACCACCTTTCCAATGACCGTAAAGGAACCACAGGTTTTCCTTTTATAATTGTTTAACCTGTTCTTCATTTTATTCCCAAATGTTTCTTTTGACAGCTCAAGGGAGAAATTTTTGTCCCTGCACAGCATGGTCTCATGCACAGTTGACAGATGTTTCAGCCCAACTCGTAAGAGTACGGATGAAGCAGTGACAACAGCAAAACTATAGAGCCTCTTAAAGTGCTTTTGTGTCTAATGGCATTGAAACTTAGTACTTTAGTGAAAGATCCACTATTAGAAATCCTTAGTCCCACTTCAGATGCTTGTTCCCCTCACTTGTGCCAAATGCTGAACTGATTGATGTCTGTTCTTGCTCAAAATGAGATGGCTGAGATATTTCTGGGAAGGTGAGGATGCAGAGATAATTATATATGTATTTAAAATTAAATTCAGTTTGTGGGATGAGCATAAGGGACAATTTCTGACCATGTGAAAGTTTTGGGTAATTTTTGTGATTAGAGAGGTAGGTTCATGAGGAAATTGTCTTGTTGAAAATTTTGTGTATAGGCATAATAGAAAAAAGTTGCCTTTAGCACAAACAAAGCATGGATTTTATTAACTAAATGAAATTTAGAAATATATTTTCTATTAATGAAATGAAAACACTGAAGACTTGTAATGTGTCAATTTTGGTAATTTTTGAGAAGGTTTTTGTGAGATTTATCTATTTTTAAAAATTATTAGTGAAGTTACGGTAATCCTAAATGGATTTGATAAAATATTTACAAGGCTATTTTGTGTTATAAACTTATAGTTTTAGAACTGGTGTAAATGTAAATAAATTGACATATAGGTAATATAATGGCACTTCTGAAATATATAGTGAAAATATGTATGAAGTTGTAAATTAAAGTTATAATTTGTCACAAAATACTTTTTTTCTGGCGATTGTTTTGCTCTGTCAGGTCAGAATGTCACATATTCTGGTATAAAAGGACTAAAAACTTGACAGGAAAATGTTGCTTTTTAAAGATTTTTATTTTCATAGTAAATGATTCTAATTCTTTCTTTTGATTTCTTGTCAAGTAAACCTATGTCTTTTATATGTTTTTTTGAGAGATAGAGTGGTCTATTTTACAACAAGAAAAATGACTTCTCTCAGTCCTTTCTGTATATGAAGTCTCTCTGTCTTAGGTAAGAAGTTATTGGCTGTGGTAGCTTGGTAGCATTTGACATATTTCTGAAACCAGTATTTAGTCTAATGTTCTAAATATTGAGTGATAGAAGTGACGATTAGTATTGGAAGTATGTGACAGAGGAATGGACAGGCCCTGTGTTAGAAAATCGGACAGATTTTTAAATTTTTTTTCTGTATTCTTTTCAGTATACAAAGTTTTTTCATGATGACTTTCTCTGTCCCATGATGGATTAAACAACAGATAATTCAAAAAGGAATGAACTCTTTGCTGTGTATAAAAAAAATGCATCAGTCATCTAGGCATGACAACAAGTCAACCTCTTTTTAAAAGAGTGTTTGGTATTTCTAAGTAGCATTGCATTCTGTCCATATTTTACAAGGTCTTGCATTATGGCCATCTAACATTTTGTTGTCCAAGAAAAGACTGAAAATGATTTTGCTACTTTCCCCATAGCCTTTCTGTCTACTGTCCAAGTAGACAGCTGCAACATTTTTTTAAAAAGCTCATAAATGTATATATTACTAGTAGTTCCTCTCCCAGTTACTTGGCCATACTTTGAATAGAAGCCTATCTTATAATTTTACCCATGAGAATTCCAGCAGAAGCGGGACATAGACTGTCTTGTGGATGCTGATAAACCTTGGGCCTAAGCTGAGTCCCTTGTTAATTAACATTCCTGGAAGAGTTCTCAGTATTATCAAAAGCAGAAATATGGCTAGTAAAGAAACTATGCAATTGGAGCTTAACAACTGTTGATACCTGAGCTAAGAAACCTGATAGTACAGTTAGGCTCATTTTTTTTCTGAGTCCAGCTTGACTACAAGCCTATTTGGCTGAATTCCTAAGTTGTGGTCACATGAAGAAGCTTAAAGGCTATGATTATCAGAGCTCTTAAGGTACCCATAGGTCTTAATGACCCTGACCAGCCTTACCTGAGGCTTCCACCCACACCATCTGCCTTGGGTCCCAGGAGCCTCAATTAAACTGAGGCTTGATCACCCAGGCCCCTTGCCTAGGCAGTGGCTTAAGTGTATCAGTCCTGATTTTGGTCCTGTCTCCTGGATGGACCTTGGACTTACTTTTTAGGTAGCTTGTTTCCTGAATGGACCTCTCATAGGTGTGTTATATCTTGTCTCCAGTCATGTCTTTTGCTGCTTCTAACTGGATTCCTTGGACAGACCCTGTAACTGGTTCATCTTTTTGTCTGGGGCTGTTGATGATCTCCATTATCAGCACACTGACCAGTCCACCCCAGTTGGTAAGGGCACTGCCCTGCCTGTGCTGTGGACACTCTTGGTTGTTCTTCCTTGTGGAATGGCCCTGCTCTTTATGGCCTCCTATACTGATACAACGTGGTGATTGTAAACAGGGAGGAAGGGTGATACTAATAGTAAAAAAAAACAAACACAAAAATCCAACCAAACAAAAAAGCCAGTGTCAGACAAGAGAATACAAAAATCTTGGACCATAGAAGCCTGGTGAATCTCACCTTGCCTAAAAAGTAAGAGACTGATGCACCAGCTAAGGGCAAAGTTGTCTTGTAGTATTCCCTGCTTGTCCTAGTGAATTTGTTCCACTATGTAGAAAAGGAATTCAAGATTCATCAGACCACATCAAGTCTCTGTTATTGTTAAGTGAGGGCTTTCAAATTGGGTGCCTGCTGTTATTGCTGTTCCTATCATTTCTCCAACTGATGGTTATTCTCAGTTTGTACTCTCTCATTTTCCTCATGCCAATCTCATTTTATATGTATAATTGAACAGTTTTTAGTGACTTCAGACTTAAATGTGGAATCATCCAAAATGCATCTGAATATTTTAACCATTTAAATACAGTTATTTGGCTTTTTCTTTTTTGTCTTCTTTTGAGCACAATTGCCACTTATTTTTACAAAAGGAGGCTATTTTCCCCAAAAGAGAGTTTGAGACACACCTTTTATAAACACTTTATAAGTCTGGTGATTGAAGTATTCCCATGTCCCCAAGAGCATTTAAAGCATTGGCTTTCTTAATAAGGAGATTTAAAGTAGGCGTCTTACCTGCTTGCGTGCTCCTTGTCCGCTGGCTACTGTATTGTATAGCAATCTTTTCCTGTTGTTGTTTAAAACTCCATCCTACAGCAGAATAGAACCATTTGCACTGCAAAATAGCAGTGGCTAAAATGCTTTCTCTCCCATCATTTTTTTTTTTTTAACAAATGAGCATTTATCTGGTTAAAAAGGTGTTGGCAGAAAAATTCTGACTAGCCCGAATCTCTTAAACTACGTATTTGAAAAGTGAAATCACGGGAGAGTGTTATGGACTTGGAACATTTGTATATTTAGCGAAACTAGAAAAGAAAATAAGCATTGATCTTTGTTTCAACAAGCATTGGCAAGATCATACCTAGATATCTGCAATCAGTAAATGTATTGGGATTTTGCCAAGATTTCTGAGTATCAATTGTTGCTTTAATCTGTCAGAAGCTAGGAATAACTTCACAGACCTGAGTAGCTTCTGAATTATTGTTCTGTTAAGGTCCTAAGGTTAATCTTTGGAATATATTTTTACAACAATTAAATGTAATTTTCTGTGCATCATTTATAGTGTAGCTATAAATATTTACTGTTGATAAAACACTAATAGATATTCTATCAATATAATAATATTCTCTCAACACTCTGAAACTGTTCAAAACAAACACACAATATATTTTTGAAATGCATTGTGTGTGTTCATTTTGATGCATCTGTTTATAATTTACATTCCCGACAAACAAGTCTTATTTTACCACAGGCTTAAATTGGATCTTAACTACATCTGAATGGTTATGGTGCTCTTAAACATACTTCGTTTTTATTTTTATATTATGCTGTTGAATTGCATTATAAGTTGATTTTACCACTTGAAAGGTATGCATCTTTCTCTACCAGCTACATCTTTACATATAACAAGATTATCATATGAAAACATTTATCACTGTATTTCATAAGTTTTTTGGTTATATATCATTACGCATTTATAAACACTATTGCCCCCAAAAAATTCTGGGGACACCATGAAATAATAGAGTTGCACTTATAATTGTGTAATTTGGGGGAAAAAATAGATACATCAATTGTTGAGTTATGGTATTAAAGATAATGCTGATTTTGAGACTATCAAAGCAATATAGTTCAGCATGATAGCTAGGAAACTTTACTTAGCACTTGGAAAGGACAGGCTTAATGCTGCTGCAGCCTTGATTTGACTTTCCTGTGTGTATATATGTGCATTAGGATACATTTTTTTAGTTACATAATCACATACAGAATCATAGAATGGTTTGGGTTTGAAGGCACCTTAAAGATCATCTAGTTCCAACCCCCTGCCATGGACAGGGACACCTCCCACTAGACCAGGTTGCTTAAAGCCCCATCCAACCTGGCCTAGAACACCTCCAGGGATGGGGCATCCACAACTTCCCTGGCCAACCTGTTCCAGTGCCTCACCACCCTCACAGTAAAGAATTTCTTCCCAATATCTAATCTAAATCTACCCTCTTTCAGTTTAAAACGGTTACGTCTTATCCTATCACTACACTCCCTGATAAAGAGTCCCTCCCCATCTTTCCTGTAGGTC
This sequence comes from Stercorarius parasiticus, assembly GCA_013396915.1. NCBI lineage: Eukaryota > Metazoa > Chordata > Aves > Charadriiformes > Stercorariidae > Stercorarius > Stercorarius parasiticus. Next base: position 120,785 of record VWZL01000590.1, on the reverse strand, counting down.
CCCTACAAGCACTGGAAGGCCACTATGAAGTCTCTCCAGAGCCTTCTCTAGTCTGGACAATCCCAACTCTCTCAGTCTGTCTTCACAGGAGAGGTGCTCCACCCTCTGGCCATCTTCATGGCCCTCCTATATAAATCAATGGATCATTTCCTTGGTNNNNTTTTTTTTTTTTTTTTTTTTTTTTTTTTTTTTTTCTGGTGAGACCAGGACTTATTGAGTCTGTTGTATTTTAGAAGTCTTTAGTAATAATTTAAAGGCTATGATTTTTTTTCCTTAAGTAAGCCATAGAATTGTGATTAGTTTGTTAACTGTTGACTTAGCTATTTCTCAGTACTAGCAGTTTTTACAAAGCAAAATCACTTCCAGAATAATCTTACAGCTTTACCTCAAACACCTATTGATAGCTCCCTAACTGCTTCTCCAAAATTCAGTAGGATTGAATTTAAACTTGAAAATATTATATTCAAATGCCTCTTTCTCAGAAAGCTGTAACAAAAAAGAAAAGCCACTTTTCAAGTATCTTGTGTTGGCTTATGGGCAAGTTTCAATTATTTAGCTTTGTATCAATAGTGGTTGTATTCTAGCAATGTTATCAAGCTTATGAAAGTGTCTGAACTTAGAAAACTCTTCTAATATGAATAATAGAGTGTTCATATTAGAGAAAAATTTAAGTGTGAGAACATAGAAATTAATAAGTAAGGAGGTTAGAAGTAAATTACGTGCATCATTTTAGTACTTGTGTAGACAGAATTGTTGGTACAGAGGTACCATGGGAGTGCATTATCATTAATAGTTTATTAAACTTAAACTCACTTATCTTAAATTAATCTTGCTGTAATTATAGTACAGTTATGCAGTTAAATGATGTTAAAAAATTACAAATCCAAGCAGCTCAGTTTAATAATCCCAGAAAACAGCTGTGCTAAAGCAGGTGTTTTGTGCTTTCCTTTTTGGTGGCTATGATCAAGGTAACTGCTGCAGTGTCAGTTGCTGTCTCATAATTATTAATAATTTGTGCAATTTAAAGGCAATATTCTTTGATTTGTCCAACATTTGTAGGGACAATTTGTTCAGATTTTGCTGGGAAAAGTATTATTCTTTGTCATGTTTTGTGTAAATAAAATATTTCTCTGTCGGTCTGCATTAGAATATTTAGGATTCTAATCACAGACCCCACAGAGCCATCCAGAAGATTGACTCAGGAAGTTCCTCTGTAGATGTAGGACTTCTCTAATGTTCTGATTATAAAATTTATTGCCTGGTCTAAGGTGTAGCAAGTCCCAGTGAATAACACTGCAAAATAAAATCACTAAGTAACTGGTCTCTTTCTACTTCTGTGCTCCTTTCTCCTACTTGGCTCTGTAGCACTTAAAAGAACTCCATTGAAGTGCTCTTTTAAACAAATTGGTATAAATGGAGTGTACGCAGAAGTCATGCAATTATGCCATTCCTTGGCTACTTTTGCAAATGTATATCCTCCTTCTCTGACTCATGTAATTCTGTATCACACAGAGTTCTCAAAGGAGCAAAAACACCCAAATGGAAGATCACCAGATATCTCCAGTTGTTCCATATCAGTTAGCTATGAGCAATAATAGAACTATTTGTGTTTTGAAGGCTGCCATCCTGACTAATGCACTTGATACTGGGATCTTCAGTATTAAAGCATTGCATTAGTTTAATTGAGCTCTCTGAATTCTTAAACTTAAGTTTTAGGTGAAGCAGAAAGCTAAATTAATTTCAATTATTTTTTTGAGTAATAGCTATTGAAAAATGGCTATTAATAGTAGCCCACAAAGACCACAATTATGAACCGTGTGGTAAACTACATAATATTTGTTCTATCATTTATAATCTAGAATAAAATCAGATGTGATGAAAGACACAATTTTAAAATGTGGGCTGGAGTACAACAATGACAGTGCTAAGAATCCAATCATGAAAGCTAGCACTTTTTATACTTATAAAATACATTGGTTTTTTTCCTAAATTACGAAAATAAATAGAGAAAGGCCTCTTGTGTCCATTCTGCAAACTCTCTGCAGTAAGACAAATACCTGAGGCTCATCTGGGGGTTCTTCATTCATAAGGAGACTGAAATATTCCTTCATTCTTCTACAGCATATTGTGGGTGAATGCATCTCTCACTCTGGGTCCCAGGGACTGCTAGTGCTGGTATTTGATCAATATAGCCTGTATCATCACTGCAAATGGCTTGTCCGCTGTCCCAAAGGAAAGCTTCACATATATGTGAATTTACATCATCTGAGTAAGCAACTTCATTCTGAAAGCATCACTCGCTTTCTTCTACCACTTTTCAAAGTCATCAGCCTTGCAAAAACATTAACCGGTCCTCTCGGCACCCTTGGATGCAGCCTGTTTGGTCCCAGAACAGATTTTTATCATAAGTATTTATCATATTTAAATTACTATTACATTGTGATCCTCAACTGGCAGCAGAAGTTATGAACCATTCTGTCCAAAGTGATTCTTGGATGTCGCTAATCAAGTCATACTCAAGCAAAAGGCCCAGGAGGCTAAGGTGAAACTTATTCGAAGCATGTATCTTTTCAGACTTTCTCACATTTTTATCTGATACTTTACTTCTGCTGATTTGGATCACATCATAAAATTTAGAAGATTCAAGTAATGTGACATCAATGTTTGGGTTTTTTTTTTCCCATCAGGTGGAAGGCTATTCCTGACCATTTTCCAGGAGAAAATAAAAATTTCTTGATACTGAACAGACAGGCTTTCTTCATGCTGAAGTGAAAATCTTGTAACGGTGTAACACTAAGAGCTGGTAGATTTTATTTTTTTTTTTAAACCTGATTAGATAGACCTTTCTGAAAGACCCTACACAGTAGGAAGTGAAAAGTTGGAACTCTTCCCCCCCCAGATTCTGTCAGCCTACTTTTTTTAGTTCATTCATGGGACAATGAGGAAGAGATTTCTTGATCTCTGTGCCATGACATCAATTATCTCATACAGTTTTGTATACTATTAGAAGGTATCTGAAATTTTCTCCTTCGAGAAGTTTTCAAAACTTTGCAAGTTTTCAAAAACATTGAAGAGACTTCCGTTCATAGAACGTGTTGTTTTTCTTTGTGGCTATAGCACTTAGGATAAAGGTATTATCAGCACAGTTTTTTGGAAGTAAATGAAAATGAGAGCCTTTTTGCCAAGACATACATGTCTGACTTCTGCTTGCAGTATGATAAATAGTGAAGGTCTGATAGTGAAACTATAGTAAAGCCCATTATTGATTTGCTAACACTGTGGAGCTATCTTATGCAATTGCCAATTCAAATACTAAAATAATGTCATTTGATACAAAACTATCACTGATTTTTTTTTTTTTAATATATTATTATTTGCCTGAAACTTTTTCTGTTCCTGCAGACCTCCCTGTGGCTTGGAAACTTGGTTCCAGGACTTCTGACTTAAAATTTTACATTTCATTCTGGTAGGTTTTTACAGCTACTGTCAGGGCCCTCAGTGCTCTGACAGGATCTGCAGTGTTTTTCTTCCAGGGTTAGCTGCTTGTGCTAAAGACCAAATTTGATATTATGCATCTGTGTAACCTTGGATTAGGCTGATGAGGAGAGATCTGTGTGGAAAAACAGCTTTGTGAGGCTTTGTCAGGCCTTCCCCATGGCATATGGGAACTACTTTTAAGCTCATGCCCTTGGCCTTGGTCCTTGTGTGACCTGTGCTGTCACACATACCTTCCTGACTGTTGACTTGACTTCCTGGTTGATCTTAGACATCACTGTGGACTTGTCTGATGAACTTGACCTTAGGCTGAACCTGGTTACTGTCACTGGACCTGTTCTGCTCTTCTTTCTTAGGTATTGTGGGACTGTGCCCCTTGTTGGTAAGGAAGCTGTTTCTGTCTGCCCTGCTTTTGCCCCCACCTCCTGGCTCACAGTCTTTGTGGGGCAGCCCACTCTTATTCCTCCCTGACAACTACTGCCATAAACCAATATTTTAAAAGCACAATTCTGTGCTTCTTTCACATTTGATTTGTTGAGGCATTATGAAAATAATGTCTTGCCCTGAAAAAGTGTCCACTGAAACCCAGCCCATGTTCCTGATAGTTCTTTTAGTGTCATCATCTGGTAAGTATGACTGCCAAAATCAAGGCCTGCTTACTTCTAAACTCCAATGGTTTGCCTGAGGAACTAATTTTTACAATGTTTTGGACACCTGCTCTTGCTCTCTGCTACTTGGCACCAAAATGCTGTCCTCCAGATTGGATATATTTGTTTCGTATGCAGTGGACTGACTCATAGCTCAATCTGGCCATCCACGTCAGATCAGAAACTCTGCTACCAACACCTGTGCTATACGTGCAAGGGCTGAAGAAAATGGCATCTTGAACAGTTTGTGTGAATAAACATCTGCCCAAATTGGAGAAAATGCTGAAAGCTGCTTGTTTGACCAAGAGAAGCATTCAAGACTTCCCGATTCATGTGAAATTTAAACATTCTCTATCATCTTACCAGTCTTCTCAAAGGCGTCCTGCAGAATTAAAAAATGATCCCAGTTACCAATGACTAAATATTATGTTTGAAAGTGCATAGTTTGGCAGTTATGCTCCTTCTTCTCCCTTGTGTTTATCATCTATCAAGGTTTGTGTTCTGTCAGCAGACACAGATGGAAAAGTTTAGAATTATCTGAATTACAACTATCGGTTTTGATTTATACTTCAAAAGGTTATTTCTCAGGTCAACTTTTGCTTTTTAATTTATTTATTAGTTGCCAAATCTTCATTCAATGAGGTAAAATGTGTTAAACTTCAGAGAGCAGGATCTACATTCATGAAAAACTATCCCAAGAAATCTCTGTTATGGTCCTCCTACAGGCAGTCAGAAACCCTAAAACTGTTTTGAGAGATTTTGAAAATTAGTTTGGGTGACTTGTGAAACACAAATTCTTTTCTCTTTTTTTTTTTTTTCTTCCTATCAAAGTTATGGTCCTAAACTACTTAGGAAGCTGCAACTTTTGCTCATGTTAAAACACGGTGCAATCAACATTAATTAGTTGACCAATGAAATCTGAGGGAACTATTTGACATCTGCATTACACGTCACTGTTGAGGTACAATATTACCCTATTTATTCTAACAATGTAAGGTTTAGAGTTCCAAAATCTAGTGTGACAATCTTTAGAAATTTGAATATTCTGTGCAGATTTCTATAAACTGAGGAGAATTTCAGTTCATATGTTATTTTTAAAACAGGCAGATTTCTATCAAGCACAGAGATGTTGTAGGGGAGGTAAAACCACATAAATGTCTAGGTTTGAAGAAATTGTTAAAAGCTCTTCCTAGGACGCTCCCACCCCTACTGTGAGATCAAATCTGCCAGCAACAAGTACAGTGTTGCCCTCCCAGAGGCTCCTGTCTAGCAGGGCAGGCTGCCAGCTGGAGAGATATTGTGGGAAACCCCTGGTGAGCAAGTGCAGTATTTTATAATATCCTTCTAGCTGGCAGCCTGCCTAGGATGGTATTTCTGTGCACTCTTCAAAACACTTTAAGAAGTTTATTAAGATTGCAGGCAGCAACCATGGCAACTGGTAGGAACTATATTTCTCAAGTGCACCAGAAAAGCATATATACAAATAAATAAGTGTGTATTGTGGAAAGACACAGGTCAATCCAGTACTCTATTGTAATTTCAATATATATTAAATAAGGTGGCACTTGGAGTCTGAGCACTACGAACTAAGCCAGGTGTGAAGGATATTGGAACAAAGCCTTACCCTAATATTTTTGTACTTTTTTGCGTGTTTGAGGTGATGTGTTTCCTATGCTGAAACATACTGTTATGTTCCTAGTCATACATATGAACTGCAGGAGGGTCAGTTCACACTTAATGATGAACCGTCATAAAGGATTACTTACTTAATGGAGTACTGTTAGCATGTGAATAATTTTCTATTTACTTAAGACTAACTCAGAACTCAGATAAACTGGGTCTGTTGATGGATCTTGTTATCAGCACCCTGTTCTGCATGCTGAAGACAGACCCTGGAATGGTATGCTCTCCTAGTGAGAGCAGTGCCTGTGCTGTGGTCACCTTTGGCTCATGGCTCATCCTTCTTGTGCAGCAGCCCTGCTCTTGCTGCTCCCTAATACATCCAAAACCCATCCTAACAGTTATGTTAGGAAAAACTAAGTAGATTGCAAAAGCAACCCCCAATAATGATGAAAAGAAACGAATTCAAGTAAAAAAGAGAAAATGAAAGTATGGCCAAGCCAAAACAAATAAACAAATAAAAAAACCCCAGAAAATAGGAGTAAAGAGTGGTAAGGATATATAAGTTTGTGTGTTGGGGTTTTTTTTTTGTTATTTTCAGTTACATTTATAGAAAAAAATCTTTAGCAAAACCCAAACCAAACTAACAACCTAACTAAACCCAAGCAAAGGAAATGGAAAGAAAACACAGTCCAGTTTAAGCATGTAAAAATGAAGAAAACCCTTTTTCTCATTTAAATCACAACTTTAAAATAAACATTTTTTACCATTTTGCTACCAGTGATTTTATACATCACAATTTTAAAAGCTAGTCTGTTGAAAAATTCTGTTTTGAGTATTCAATAGCTTGACCAATGCTGTTTATTTACAAACTTTTTCTAGATAAGCTGGAGAAGAAGGGAATGAGTTAATTTGAGGTAAAGTGATTGCGGTTCCATTCTTAAATATGATCCACTTCTTGAAGAATTAAGTTTTCCTTTTTTATACTTTAAATAATATTTGTAGTACCCTGACAAATAAGTAGTTCTTCTACAAGTAGTGAAGAGTTTGTTCTAAGATTTTACCCCTCCCTGCACCACATTTAGAAAAAATCACTCTCATTTGCTTTATTGGTGATCTAGAGAAGAGGGGACATAAGGTAAGGAAGTATAATTTTAACTACAGTCAGATGTAATTAGATTGAGAAATTCCATGACTACCCATATTTTAGTAGAGATCCAGATTAAGTATAAAACAGAGTTAACGTTTGGTTTTTTTCCCCCAATTAATTCATTGCCTTATATATCCTTGGAAACAAGGGTACAGTGCATCATAGTCACACCCTAAGTGTTAGGGCAAGACTAAATCCAAATATTTTATCCTGGCTGGAAAGACCAAAACTGAGTATCTACCCTTTGTTCTCAAAAAGCCATTTCTGCCTGTGCAGAATTCTTCTGGACTGTTTATATTCTGTAGACTGTCAAACTAGAGAAAAAGGTCTCTGTATAATAAGACCTGGTTCCGAGTGTTGTATACTAGAAACACCAAATGTTTTAAATATATTTTAAACATCTTGCTTCCAAGAAAACAAGTATTCCATTTTCCCCTTTCCTTCAAGTAGTCTTAGTGCAGGAAAAACTATTCTAGAACACTCAGAAAATAAATGGCTGCCCTGAGATAGATGACTCCGAATTGAAAAAGTAATGGCTTTTGAGACATCTTAAGTACAAAGTCTGCTAACTGTTTCCTCCAAATAATTAAAAAAAAAAAAGAAACCGCAAAATGTTTAGACAACACCAAAGCCACGGCTATATTTGGAGTGTGGTTGGGAATATGTTTGTGTTTTTAATAAGAATGGTTTATAATGTGGAGTAAGCATTAACAAAAGCTAGTGAACTAAAAGAAGGTGAAATGAGCTCTATAAAAAAAAATAAATTCACAAAAAACAGTCAAGCAATAAAAGAGCAACTGAGTTTAACAAGTAAAAGGTTTAACAGCAGCAAGCACATTACGTGGAGCAATAGTTTCTAGCCTTTTCCTTGAATTTTTTGCTAAAGCTTACAAACAATGTTCTGTTCTTAGGTATGTCTGTGTAGCCCATCAGCTTCTGTCCCTGTGACCCCTACATGGGTTTTAGTTCCATCAGTACTTCTTATAATGGTCTTACAGTTCTGTTGCATCTGAAGCAAATATGACTTGGGGCCAGATTACTCATTGCTTTGGCTTGTGTACTCATTTCTAACATTGCAAAATCGGTTAAAAATGTTACCTCTGTGATTTGTTGGGCAGTGATGAAGTGGGTCTCTTACAGTTATTAGAATCAGGGAGAGAATGGAAAGGGAGAAAACTCATGTAAATGTATAAATAAACATTTCAGAAAATATTTCTCCATTTTTATTTTTTTGGTAGATTCTAACAAGCCATTGAGAAAATAATTTTACATCTACTTACATGTTTATGAATATTAATCAAGTTTTACAGAAGTTTTGCTAACCTTAATATAATAAAATTGAACTCCTGTTTGTAGCTGTGTGATAAAACCACTCTGAGCTTCTAAAATAAAGTAAGAATATCCATCCAGGCAGTAGGAATGTGTGGAGGGAGAACTAATTATTGAAAAACATATCCTTTGTAGTCTTGCATGAAAATTTTATTTTATATCAGGATTTCTACAATAAAGTTATACATCGTTATGCAAAAAAGACACAGATGATGACTAACTAAAATTAAAAAAAAAAAAAAAGGGGGAATTGAAATTACCAACCTGGAGTTTTAAGTAACACCTTACAAAAAATGGTATACAAAGATATTCAGAAATCTTGAAGACATGGGAATGATTTTAGCTCTGCTAGATTCCTCCTCTGTGGACAAATATTCTGTATCTTGAACAGGTAGAGAGGATGAGGCATGCAGTAGCTGAGTTAGTCATGCAAGGTCATACAAGGAAAGTATGATTAGGCAAGAAAAGGATCCAGATTTTCTATGATGTAGGCAATAAACAACCTCCCTGCTTCCTGAAAATGAAGAAAGCTCCATCCAGCAATTTGTTGCTTCTTTAGACTTTTCCTTTTTACAAGTTTCCCCTACTGATCTGATTGGGGCCTCAATAAAAGCAGTTCTTCTGTGAAAGGAACAAAAATACAGGAACGGAATTGTATGAAATATATTACTCTTATTGGATTGTTAAATTAATACCTCAGACCTTATGTGAGTCACCATCCTATTCAGCCCTGGCAGAAGCTTGTTCTAAATGTCGCAGTGCAGTTGAAGCAACTGAGATTCAGCACTTTGGATTTCCTCTCGGGAACTCAGGAGACTTTGGGACATCCCCAACTAAGCACTTAGCCAACATTTGATGTTAGTTTCCCGTCCTTCTGAATATGTTTGTGACTATAAACCAAGCTGATAGTGTTACAGGCTGGAATGTGCCAGTTGAACATGATCATTACCATTGCTTTGCTCAGAAATGTCATCCTGAGTAAAGTTTTTTACAAGTGATAATAGTTCTCTCATTCATTTTTTTTTTACATTTTTTTGGTTTTGTGTGAAATAAATTACAACAGTACCAGATTATCTGCTTAGCAAAAAAATTGCATATGGCTTGTAGTAGAGTATCAGATCATTATATGTGCCTAGAGGAGAAGAGACCTTACAGTTAAGTAAGTATCATTATAGCAGCCTGAAGGTTGTCAGTATTGACAACATCTTCCACCTTCCTTGTGGTAATATTTTACACAATTTTAATATATTAAGGGTCAGATGTAGTCACTGGTTCAAAGAGCAAAGATACCTCCAGGTACATCTTCAATACAAGAAATATTTCTGGTTCTTGGCGGGATTTTATACAGCAAGCCACTGCAACAGCAGGGTTCCCTTTGCAGCTCCTGTGATCGTGCTGACTTGTTATCAGCCAGCATTTGCTAGTAATGGACTCTTATATAGGCTTCGGAGTTAGATACAATCTTCTTTAACTAACCCCATGCCTGAAGAAGTAAGTCATTGCAGAGGCACATCAGCCATGTACCTCTGATCATATGCTTGTTAATCATGAGGCTTTCTGTCCAGCTAGGTGCATGGCAAGATCCTCTGTGTTTCTCCCATTTTCCCCACTCTTTACAGAGCAATTAACCTAAAATGTTAGTATCTATGTGGGAAACAATTATTATATCAGCGGAGGAGATAATTAACAAGTTTAGCTGAAGTAAAGACTGTATGTACAGGAAAAAGCTTTGTACAAAGGGCTGCAGGGCAAGGTGCTAAAAAGCTGAAGTAAGAAAATCAAATGATGCGATTAATCTAGAGTAAGAAAGTTTACAGGTCTCAAGTATAAGGAAATGTAACTGTAAAAAAATTCCTTACTTTTTGCTCTGTAGTCTGTGGAACAATAAGCTGGCAGAATTCAGTGAACCATTTAAAGCTGTGCTAGCAAAAAGGCATTGAAAATCGTGTAAGAAACATGTCTAGCTGTCTACAGGACAAGAAAAACAAAAAAAAAGATTGATGTGTGTGCCCTACTAGCACAGAGACCAGACAGAATGGCATTGACTCCATACATAGTTAATACAACTGCATGAAGAACAGAGGTTCTGTCAGTAAAGTTGACACCAGGCCACGAGCAGAGGGTAAAACAAAAAATTGTTCTCATCCATGTATAGCCTTGGGACCATTCCAACACTCTGAATTCCCCTGCACCGACCAATCTGAGGTCCCTAGAGACCATAATTCTGAAGTTGGATCTGCTTTGCAGAGAATCACTTCCTCCTCCTCCCAAGCTGCATGCGTATCCAGATCAGAAAATTAAAAAATGCCATGTCTATAAATCAGTTAAATATAGCCTGTTGAATTCAGAATTAATGTTTTATACTTTTGGAAATAAGGTATCCCCAGCTTTCTGATAGATAGAATTATCCAGAAAAGGACTAACATTTAACTTTAAAACATGACTTTTTAAAATACCATAAACATACATCAAGTACATTTATACTCATAGTAGTCATGGCATATGGAGTAACATATATTTTGAAGTGTTTTAATGGTTCTGCCTAGCATTTTTAAAATGTTTCTTTACTTCTAGATTGTGAGATGAAGTTGCTTCAACATGAGTTTGGTGAGCCATACATAGAGGATAGAATTGCTAATGAAGAATGTGCTTCACAGTAAGTATATGCCAGCTTTTTCAGACGAATTTTCATATATGCAGACATATGTTCTCGAGGACATATAATGTCTGGCAACATCCAATTACACAAATAATTCCTTCTAGCAAGTTTTACAACAGATTGCTGGTTGTCTAAACCTGCAAAATACACATAGTAACATGAAATTCAAGCTGATCCTTCACCCACCCCCCACCTCCCCAAGCCTCTACAGTCACTTTTTCATCTGTGTAATTGTTAACGGAAAAAAAAAATCAGTGCAAAGGAATACATTTCCTGAGGAAAATGACAATAACTCAAACGTCAAACTCTCTTTCAAAGTCTCTCACCTCCTCTTCAGGAGTGTTAAACTCTGGAACATTTTTTCCTAATCTTTTTTGTAGTGTGATCTTTGATGAAAATAGAACTTGGACAAGTTCATGTAAAAAATTCTGGGAACAATACAGTGCAATGTGTTCTAACTAACTGCAATTACAATTATGTTACTGATAAGAAAAATCCTATGTTCTTTTTGGTTGTTTACTCTGATTTTTTTTTTCTTTATAAGAAAAATCAAATGATCATTTGCTTCCTTTTAAAACCATGGTTGGGCTATAGAAAGCTATTGTGTTGACATTTGACGACCATTAATGATCTTTTGAGCCTAGATTTTATTTAGCTAGTAAGCTAAAGGCAATCATCAGAGCTGAGTGTTTCCATCTTAATCTCATAAAGACCTTTCTTCACACTTATATGTACGAAAAGACATTTTATTTAGTGCTATGAACTACATGAGACTTGTGGAAAAGAAGAGGAATTTTTAAAATTCAATTACTCATGTAAAAATTCTTAATGTCTGAAGTGCTCTGATGTCACAAGTTATCACTGTGTTACCATTGTAGTCATTCTGCTGTTACTTATGTGCTTTTTAAATTTTACATTTAGGGCAAAACTTTCCTCTTTCCCCTTCCCTTCTCATTTCCCCTGCCCTCTGCTCCCCTTTTTTGATGGAATAAGACCTATGATAGATTAGAAATGAAACAGTCAGTAGCATCAGTTCAATCGTGAGCATGAAGGATTATGGATTACTAAAATCTAAACTGTTGCATAAAATGAATGGATAAATATTTTTAGGCCAATCTTTAAAACCTAACCTGACCAATTCACATGTATGATTCTGTATTCAGTTTCCTAAATTTAACTTTACACTAACTATCTATGTTGATTCTGAATAGCTTAACAAATCAGAATTTGGCCATCTGGATTTGTATATTCTTTATATAAGTTAGAGGAAGATGATTGGAGCTACAGTGATGAAATCTACTATTTATTATTTTTTCTTTGATTTAATGACCTTCAGAGAATACTACAAGATTTGATTATTGTTAATGAGTAAGGAAAGGAGTTGGAGATGATAAGAAGAAATAGGCTGTGGCTTGCTTTACTGGTTCAGAGTCTCTTCTGTGTTCCTTTCTGCTTGGGGGGATTTTTGTACATATTTATAATTGATTGTTCAGTATCTCACGTACTAGATAAGCATGTATATAAAATGACACACAGAATAAGATAAATACCAGGTTAGTAGATGGAGTCCAACTAAGCTAGATGGGAAAGTCACCTAAATGGAAGATTTACCCTACTCCATATTTTTCTGAACATCAAGCAACAACAGCTTACACTTTTTTAGATATGTTGCGCTGAATGTTTAAATATGATTTTTTATGATAATTAACTGCTTAATAAGCTATAACACTTCATCAGCTAATCCTTTAAGGTACTTAATTGGTGTCAGGATAGAAACAGCAATGCTTAGACTGACTTTCATTTTAACTAAAACCGTTCCCATGATCTTTATAGTGTGCAGTTACGTATATTACAACATGAGGTGTTCTGACACATTTAATGCATTAGAACTTCACGTCGTTCAGAATGGCTTGGGGATAATGCATAGATGTCCTTCCAAAAATATTCCCATGAGAAAATAATAGTTAAAAAATGAAATAAAATTTGAAGAATACTTGCATAATTTCACTTTTTAATAAAAAATCAACCAAAATGGTAAAAATAGTTATTCTTATGATTTTGGATTAAAATTCCAATATATTATTTATTGATGTGTAAAAATCCAGCATTCTTTCAAGAACAATGCAAAATTGAGTCATCTCATTTGACAGTAGTGCATATAAATTTTTTTATTGTAGTTTTGTTAATTCTTGATTTTACTGTTAAATTTATAGCCAGAACTTTTTAAAATCAGCTACTCTTTCCCTTTTCGAAGATCTTTATAAGTGAAAGCAATTTGCTTACTTTGCATTTTTTCCTATAAACCCAGCAAATGGTAATGTAAGTAGGTGCCTACCACCAGAAATAGAAAACAGGAAAAAAGGCATTCACCTCCAAAAAATCCTTTTTTTCCTGTAACTTGACATTTTCTTGGGCATGTTTCAAGCAACAACAGAAAAATTCTGTAATATATGTTATAAAATGACAATGTATTTATATATACAAAAATAATAATATACATATAAAAAATAAAAATGAGGAAATGGTGGTGGAGTCCATTTGAATGGAGACATTCAAAACCCACCTGGATGAGTTCCTGTGAAATCTGCTCTAGGTGACCCTGCTCTGGCAGGGGGGTTGGACTAGATGATCTCCAGAGGTCCCTTCCAACACCCACCATTCTGTGATTCTGTGAAATGCTTACCACTAAACTGTTTCCATTCATTCTATTTAGACTTTTACTTTTGTTTATGACTGCATCATGCACTTCATTAAAATTCTTTTACTTTTTGGACAGCATATCCTTTACTATCAGAATGACCTGATACCTGGATAGAATAAGAAGGTGACTCAAATGGAGTAAAAACCGAAAAAGCGATGAAGGATAAAAAGAGGATTCATTTTAAGAAAGTTGTCAATGCCACCTCACTATTGATCTAGGACATCTAATCAAGGATCATTAAGTTAGTGAAACACCTCAGGGTCACCCTTGTCTTATTCCTTATCCACCTACAATTTCCTTTTGTATTAAGGAATTTAAAAGGGACATATGAAAGGCTAATAGAGCAAGGCAACACAGAACTGTGTTAATTTGAGCAGAAACTGTGAAGGTGTGAGAAGCAGAGGAGCTTTTTAGATGTATGAGGTATTAGCAAGCCAGGCCTTTTCTCACTTTGAAGTTTGTAGATTCATACAGGACCAGGACTTTGCCTTTTCCAGATGTGTTTGCTAGTTTGGGTGGAGTTGATGCTGAGTATGAATCATACTGTTCTTTAACAAATATGAGAGAGCTTGCTTGACAGAAATCTTTAGTGAAGCAGCAGTTAAGCTGGGCAACAAGAGAAAGTGCTGAGGTTTCCAAAAAGCTGTAGATACAGTCCTCTCCTCTTGGAGTCTTTTCAACTTTCCAGAAAAATGCTGTGACACAGATATTCTATTGCAGATAAGAATGCAATTTTTCTAATTTGATATACAGATGGTGATAACACAAGCTCCCCAGAATGTTGTTATATGCTGTTTAAGATGATCTGTCTTCTCTGAGAAAACATGGATTTCACCCAACTGTACTAGAAAATAATCAGATAAATCCTAATACCACACAAAAATGTCCCAGAAAAATGTCTGGGACACATTAAGTATGCCAAAAAAGTGTAAAGAATGCTCAGATTATTTGTTTCTGCTCTAGAAAGTGGTTTTCTATTTATCATCTGACTAGTTTTACTAAGCTGTACACTTGCACCCAAAGTCTGATTTGCAAAGATACGTTTTGTTCTCTCCTTCTTGTCAAAGACATTAGAGTAACCTGAATATTTCATATTCAGTAAAGAATATTCATTTTCTAAGATTATACAGTTGACATTTTATATTTTTCTGGAGTTTTAGACTCTTTTCCTCTATGAATTGACTGAACCAGTGTAATTTCTGCTGAAACACTGAGTCAAGGAAGGGGAAAAATCAAAGCTAAACTTTTTAAGTCCCTTATCCAAAAGGACATGTAGAGCTTTTGGATAAGCACCAAAAAGAGTGTCATACATTTCCTAGGTTTCTGGGTTGTTTGATGACCAATATACAGCATTCCAAGACAACACAGATTTTCCCTTAAAGAAGATCACCTTCTTGTAGGAAAAGGGGTGAGTCAGCCTCTTCCATCTCAGAAACTGTTAAGTTTCTGAGTAAAACTTTCAATCATAAAATACTAAAATCTTGAAGCGTAAGGGTGACATAAGCCTATTTGGTATGAGAATAAGGTGTAGATCAAGTGGTCTGTAACTTTTGTGTTTCAATGAAGAGATCAGTTCATAGGCAATTTGAGGCTCTTATGGTCTGATTAACTGCTGCAAAGAAAATACAAGAAAGTCCTGAAGAAATAAATTTCTGTTGCTATCAATATTCTTGTGGGTATGACAATTACACTGTGTCCATCAACATAGGCCTTAAAGTCTAGAGGACTCAGTGAGCTGCAGTGGGACTGAAATACTAAACAAAGGCTCCTCATACAGCTCAACTTTCACTTGAGTGAACATCAGTTATAATGTAGAAGGTACTAAAATAATTTAAAATTTAAACATAAAGCATAAACAAAACATAAGGAAAAGGTTGTACCAGAAACAAACAGCATTTACTGAGACAATTTCAAAGTACTAGCAGTCTATGTTAAACTAACAAGGCCAGAGCAGGTTCAGTGCATTAAGAGTTTGTACAAACATGGAAGTAGCTGTGCTAAACTGGAACACGGGATATGGTTTTTGGATTTCTGTCAGCTCGGCCTAGAAATGAAGTAACCTGAGTCTTTATTAAATATATGAAATCTCTGAAGCTTGTTTGGTAGGATGAGGTAAGATTCCATTCTTTGGCAGGATGCTCAAGTCTTTAGGTTTCATCATCAGGCACAACCATTAGAACAGGGTACAGGCGTAGAACTCAACAACCTGAAGTAGTACTGGAGAAAGAAGCAAAGGCAGAATGTGTCAGGAGCCTGTGCTGGAGCAGTCCTCCACCCCTCCCCCCCTCCTTTAGGCTACTCAGTGCTTGGTGTGATTTCCCCACACACACACCTGAGCCACGTAACAGTACAATGGACCAGAATGTTATGTCAACCCATTCACACCTGGGACACATAATGGTCCAACATAAAAGAAAGAAAGAAAGTGAAGGGTGATGGACCGGAACATTATGGCAACCCCTTAGTGCACCTGGCACCCGTGATTCCTGTTGCATGGAAACAATAATGGTAATTGATCATTCCTGACAATATATGGATTGTGGCCCAAAGAGGGGGATGATACCAGAACTTCAAGATCTAGCAAGTTCTGGGCTTGTGAAACTGGTTTAAAGCACCAGAATATTCCATTGTCTGAGTTTGGCCAGAGTGGACAAGTACCTGACAAAAGTCAATTACCTCGGACCCTATAAATAGTGATTCTAGCAATGCCCTTTGAGCTCTTCTGGATTACACCGGGCTGTGACCAGCATCTCCCCTGAGTTGGGGCATGACTCAGGCAGATACCTTCGAGAAGTAAAAGGCATGGGTGAGTCAACCCTCTCAAGTCTCAGTTATCTCCTGCTGAGGAATGCTGATGCACTTTTGAGTATTTACTCCAAAATCCAGATGAGGGAAATTTTAACTATAGGCTAGCCCCTCTTTCATCAACCTCTCTATCCATGTGTCTCCAATATACATGTTAACTCTTACAAGTGTGGGTATACAAGTTGGGAGCTGACCAGCAGCTCTGTGGAAAGAGACCTGGGAGTCCTGGTGGACAACAGGATGACCATGAGCCAGCAATGTGCCCTTGTGGCCAAGAAGGCCAATGGCATCCTGGGGTGCATCAAGGAGAGTGTGGCAAGCAGGTCGAGGGAGGTCATCCTCCCCCTTTACTCTGCCCTGGTGAGGTCACATCTGGAGTACTGTGTCCAGTTCCGGGCTCCCCGGTACAAGAAGGACAGGGAACTGTTGGAGAGAGTGCAGCAAAAGGCTATGAAGATGATTGGATTGGAATCATCTGGAATCAAATGAAGGGGATTGGAACATCTCTCTTATGAAGAAAGGCTGAAGGATTTGNAGCATAGGAAGTTCCACCTAAACATGAGGAGGAACTGTGAGGGTAGACGAGCACTGGAACAGGCTGCCCAGAGAGATGGTGGAGTCTGCATCTCTGGAGACATGCAAAACCCTCCTGGACGCGTTCCTGTGCAGACTGCTCTAGGTGACCCTGCTCTGGCAGGGGGGTTGGACTAGATGATCTCCAGAGGTCCCTTCCAACCCCTACCATTCTGTTATTCTGTGATCGAAATACTTTCTGTCCATTTGTCTGTGTGCTTGTAAGGAGTGAAAAGGGACACCCATCGGCTCACTGGAGTCAGCCACTGCAAAGGGACCTTGGTCCTAGCAGTCAAAGACTCAGGGGTGTGTGTATGCGCCCCTCAAGTGGTGCGTGTTTGTATGTTTGTGCTCATATGCATATGTATTGATTTGGGATACCTTATAGGAAGTCAGTGCAAATCCTGTAATTTTTGAATCTGTAATTAAGTCACTGTTAAATTATTTTGTTAAATCATCTTGTAAATCCTTAAATTGGTTAATGATTGAGTGCTGCTAAAATTCAACTTCTTGATCTGCCTCAAATCATTAATACGTTTTGAATTGCCGCTGAATCATAACTGTGTCGAATATTTCTATCCACGACAGAGCCAAATGAGAAATGTGAAAAGAAAACAAGAGCTGAGGCCAGTTATGAAATTGCTTCTTTCAGTGCTGTGTCAATGAATGGTGGGTGATGTGCACATGGGCCTCCAATTCACACCTGGCTATAAAATTTTTACTATGAATTATTACATGTGACTGTTTATATACTGATAAGGAAATCTTCTTGAATAAACTCTGACGTGAAATCACTTAACCCAGTCTTTACCCAGTTGGAGGAACAGAAACATGCATAGATTTGTTTCTGATGATGAATGCGATCACACATGAGTTGCACAGTTGTTAACTAAGGAGACTGAAAATGTTGCTTCATGGATTATTTATGGTTACTTTTTGCAAAAAATGATGTGATTCCTAGCATAGCAAAGACACAATAATTCGTTGTATCTGAAAATAGTTCTTGTAAAAGTGCACTAATAAAAATTATGAACAATTTGCTTTTCTAAAGTTTTTCCCAGTATAACATCTAGTTATTGTTATATAGGTGTCTGTAGTTAGAATAAAGCTATCTAAAGTTCCTGAAGTCTTTTACTACACTTTTTCCTTTAGTACTGCATGTGCAGTAACCTTTCACTGGTCTTGCAATGTGACCTGACTTGTGAACTAGCATTCACACAATATGAGACTGTTTGTATGATCCTTTACTCTTGAAAATGTAATCTCATTAGTGGTTGAGGCAAATTTCAGGTATAGTATTAGTCCCCAAAGTATGCTTTCTGATAGCTTGTTTTCAGGTAATATGGTATCCAATTGATGTATAGCATTCCATCATGTTTAAGAGCACCTACTTTGCCAAGGTCTTCTGAACGATGTGTTTTTAATTCACCAATTCTTTGCTTGCACAACTCTTGCACTGACATGTAAGATATTTTGAGGTTTTTAATTATTTATTTTAGATTACTGGAAGCAGTTTAATGCTTCAGCCCTTTCTGTACATCAAGAGCTAAATTTTCTTATTAAAATATTAACATCAGCTGATTTCAAAGTATTCATCACTGTATGAATGATATGAACACTCTAAGTCCAATGAATATTCTTATTCTTAATCTTTTTTTTTTTCTTTTAAAACTTGATGGGCTATTGGGGCAAAGCTGATAAATAAAGTGTGAGGTGAGAAGAATCAAAGTAGAGAATGATAATTTTGAATGTGTTATTTGCTTCTATGTGTATATTTCTTTATATTATTCTTAAAAATTATATGCTTTTAAGCTCTTAAGACAATCAAAGCTTTTCTGTGAAGAAATTAGTAGGATGGTAATACTTTAAACAACAATTAGCCATCTGAAAAGGTTATACTGATAAAATAGGTAAAATGAAATATCAAATATTGGTTACAATGAAACCTAAAGTTAATAGAACAGAAATGTTCAACAGAGGTATATCAGCTAAGGTGTAGAAGTTGATTGAATTAAATTAGTTTACTGTAATAATCAGGTTACCCTTATATAACTGTGAATGGAATTAAATGCATACATTCCAATAAGAAATTTGATGTTAATTTTTTGTGTTAGTTTTTGAAACATATCTTTTTAAAAGCAGCTTGTCTCCCATATTTTCCGTCTAACCAAAGTTATCTTAAAGGCAATGATTTCTATCATTGATGTAAATACTTGGTTAGGCCAAAACTGAGCACTTCTGGGAAGTCTTGACATAACATTATCATATCAAATTACCATAAAAATGTGTGTATTGTAGGATAAAAACAATTTTATATTACAATTGCAAATTGTTTTTGTTTGCTCTCATATTGCTATCTCTTAAGTACTTGATACACAGTTAACAGTAGTTAAATATTTATGGTTCTTTCTAATCCATTGTGTTTTAGGAATGCATCTACTGAATATAAAAATGACATTTTCTTAAAAGGCAGATGTTTCATTAAATGCAAAAACTTTTTTTTTCCTCTTAAAAGCATATTTAAATCTTTATTAAACATTTTCTTGAAATTGTCTATGGAAGACACAGAACAAATGAAAACTAATCAAGCTGTCATATTTATTAAATGTTTGACAGTGGTTGCTGAGTGCCTAAATTTTAATTAACTGCACATGTTTTGAAAGCTTTGCTATGTTTTTTTTTTCTTACTCAAGAGCTATTCGTCTGTGATAGAGTAGAGTAGGTTGTTTGTAATATCTAATTGAGAAATACAGAATTCAAGCTGTGTGTAGGTGATACATGAATTTTTCAGCCCTGCTGACAACCACATTGGCTTCTGTGTAATTCTTTAAACTGATTCAATCAAACTCATGCTGTTTATGCTTTTAATTGATTGAATTAAAACATCATTTTAAACACTTAATCATTCCATTAGACAGGATTGTGTTTGCCTATTCTATGCTCAATCCAGCACAAGATAAGCACAGATTACTTATCCACAAGGGATGAGAAAACTGGTCCCTTGGTCTCTCAGTCTCCCCGGTTTGGTAGCCACATGTAAGCATCTTGCAAAGGAGCTCTCTCCTTTCTTGCAAAGGAGACTGAAGATGTGGTCTAGGAGATGTGTATACGTGAAAGACTACAAAGATTATTTTGTTTTGAAAACTGGGTATGAGCATCAACTGGCTAATAAAACTTACACACTTCTGCTTCCTAAATGGACCCATGACATGAAGTTCCATTCCTTTGGGTTTCCCTGGGGAAGCCTTCATAAGAGTGCTGTCAGCCTGGAAAACATAGTATTTCACAATATGTCATCTTTTTTTGTTTTTCCTTTACTTAGCAGAGTAAGAAATACATACAGTCACATTCTTACATCAAGAATTCTTTGAATATGCTGACTATTAAGTCCTAAAGCCTACAGACCTTGGTAGGAACTATAAAATCTTTCAAAAAGGTAACAACATGAAATATCAAAACCACCATTTGAAAACTGTTGAGAAAGTTAGTTCTCTGACAGATTACAGTTATCTTCACAACTCCTGGCTAGAATTCATAAGCTAGGATTTTTCAGCCTATATTTACTGGTTAGATTTACTATTACTAATATATTTACCAACAATGGAGAAAAAGTAAACTGTTCTCCCATTATATTTTCACTCTTACTATTTGCTTTCTTCCAACCTAACTGCCTTTATCTGTGGCTTCTTCACAAAGCTGTTTTTTGCCATTGTTGTATATTAACAATAACCTGATTACGATTTTATAATGCTGTTTTTTGCATCTTTCTATATATTATAGCATCTGTAGGTCTTTTCATTTCTCTAAAGTGGTTCCATAAACATTTTAAAATACCGATGACATAGATGGTAATAAAAATCTTGTGATAAATTGCAGAGATATATGACAAGAATCATTTTGTGGGAGGCAATATGAATGTGCCACATGCATGGTTCACCCATATTCTTCCCCTTAATCCCTCATCAGTGCTGCTTCTATTCAAACTTCTCAGAAGCTTAAATGTTATCCGTGCACAAATAAGACTACTTAATATTAAATTCTTCTGGTTTTACTCCAAATATGGATACTATTTGTCTAAATGAATTTTTTATTGTTTTAGGAGGAGCAATATTCTGTTCTGAGATGGTAGGGAACTTTCAATATATCTTTCCTCTAAAGAGTCACTGTCTCATGAGTTCTATGCATGATACCTCTCAATGATATCAAGCGTGCATATTTACAATGTTATTGTATTTATTTCTAATTTCACTCCTGAAATCACAACCTAAGATGTCAGGATCAAGCTGTGTTCTTGTCTTTGTATCTGTCATCACTGCTAATAACGATTCACATGCCAAATTAGGCCCTTGGTTACAGATGAAATTCCATTACTTTCAAATTATGTCCTCAGTGATAACTCCATAATTTCATAACCTTCATTGTGGTGAGACACCTGTAACTAAATAGATTTTAAGCCTGCTCCAAAGGCTATTGAAAACAATGACTGCCTATATACTGACTTCAATTAGCTTTACATAAGGCCTTTATTTAACAACTCTGTTAATGGAGCGCAAGAAGGTTTAATACCCCTCTTATTCTCTCTTAGCTATGTTGGGTAGTAACAACAATCAAAAGTATTACTGATTCTTTTTTAAGAAGGCAAATTTTAAACAACTACCTGAATACATACGTGAAAATAACAGTGTCTTACAAATTTACACATAAGAGCAATGTAGTAGAGAGGTACACAGAAGGGTCACTATTTTACAAAAAAACACTGGTTTTGAGTAATCACAGTGTATAATAAAATTGTATGTCAGGTTTCAGTAAGTCTTATTTCTTCAGTGTAGGAATGGATGTCTTTAACACTAAAAAGAGAGTAAAATTTCAATAGCACCTATTTTTGAAAGAAAAAATGGAGAAAATTTTCCATCTGATAAATATAGAATGTACATGANGCATCAACTGGCTAATAAAACTTACACACTTCTGCTTCCTAAATGGACCCATGACATGAAGTTCCATTCCTTTGGGTTTCCCTGGGGAAGCCTTCATAAGAGTGCTGTCAGCCTGGAAAACATAGTATTTCACAATATGTCATCTTTTTTTGTTTTTCCTTTACTTAGCAGAGTAAGAAATACATACAGTCACATTCTTACATCAAGAATTCTTTGAATATGCTGACTATTAAGTCCTAAAGCCTACAGACCTTGGTAGGAACTATAAAATCTTTCAAAAAGGTAACAACATGAAATATCAAAACCACCATTTGAAAACTGTTGAGAAAGTTAGTTCTCTGACAGATTACAGTTATCTTCACAACTCCTGGCTAGAATTCATAAGCTAGGATTTTTCAGCCTATATTTACTGGTTAGATTTACTATTACTAATATATTTACCAACAATGGAGAAAAAGTAAACTGTTCTCCCATTATATTTTCACTCTTACTATTTGCTTTCTTCCAACCTAACTGCCTTTATCTGTGGCTTCTTCACAAAGCTGTTTTTTGCCATTGTTGTATATTAACAATAACCTGATTACGATTTTATAATGCTGTTTTTTGCATCTTTCTATATATTATAGCATCTGTAGGTCTTTTCATTTCTCTAAAGTGGTTCCATAAACATTTTAAAATACCGATGACATAGATGGTAATAAAAATCTTTTGATAAATTGCAGAGATATATGACAAGAATCATTTTGTGGGAGGCAATATGAATGTGCCACATGCATGGTTCACCCATATTCTTCCCCTTAATCCCTCATCAGTGCTGCTTCTATTCAAACTTCTCAGAAGCTTAAATGTTATCCGTGCACAAATAAGACTACTTAATATTAAATTCTTCTGGTTTTACTCCAAATATGGATACTATTTGTCTAAATGAATTTTTTATTGTTTTAGGAGGAGCAATATTCTGTTCTGAGATGGTAGGGAACTTTCAATATATCTTTCCTCTAAAGAGTCACTGTCTCATGAGTTCTATGCATGATACCTCTCAATGATATCAAGCGTGCATATTTACAATGTTATTGTATTTATTTCTAATTTCACTCCTGAAATCACAACCTAAGATGTCAGGATCAAGCTGTGTTCTTGTCTTTGTATCTGTCATCACTGCTAATAACGATTCACATGCCAAATTAGGCCCTTGGTTACAGATGAAATTCCATTACTTTCAAATTATGTCCTCAGTGATAACTCCATAATTTCATAACCTTCATTGTGGTGAGACACCTGTAACTAAATAGATTTTAAGCCTGCTCCAAAGGCTATTGAAAACAATGACTGCCTATATACTGACTTCAATTAGCTTTACATAAGGCCTTTATTTAACAACTCTGTTAATGGAGCGCAAGAAGGTTTAATACCCCTCTTATTCTCTCTTAGCTATGTTGGGTAGTAACAACAATCAAAAGTATTACTGATTCTTTTTTAAGAAGGCAAATTTTAAACAACTACCTGAATACATACGTGAAAATAACAGTGTCTTACAAATTTACACATAAGAGCAATGTAGTAGAGAGGTACACAGAAGGGTCACTATTTTACAAAAAAACACTGGTTTTGAGTAATCACAGTGTATAATAAAATTGTATGTCAGGTTTCAGTAAGTCTTATTTCTTCAGTGTAGGAATGGATGTCTTTAACACTAAAAAGAGAGTAAAATTTCAATAGCACCTATTTTTGAAAGAAAAAATGGGAGAAAATTTTCCATCTGATAAATATAGAATGTACATGAATGTTTGAAAACGATTCTAAAATATGTACTTATTATGGTACACCAAGATGAATCTCAAATAAATTGAAACCTTTTTTTGGTATGAGCAGCTGTAACACTCTGCAATAGCAAAACACTTTCTGGAAATACAGAAAATACAAAATTTAAAGTGCTCTTAGTTGCTTAGTAGCCTATATATACATAAAATGCTTTGAGATACTTCAGTATATTCTTAATTTGGATTTTGTCTAACTTTGGATAAACACATGTACTTTATAAAAGAATTTGGCTGTATATTTTTGTAAAGCTTAAGGTCAGGAGGAAAAAAACCCTCTATGAGCTGATTTAATTCTAAAAAATACCGTTGCTATGACTACTTGAGTAGCTTTTAAGGTGATGTCCTTTTTATTTAAAGTATTTTTAGAACTTTAGTCACCCTAACAACAGGATACACTTGAAACAGTAACTTCTAACAAGTTAGTTCTTGTTTGCAAAGAAAATCTCTTGTCTCTTTCTTTCCTGATGAAGCACTTCTAGTCATTAAATAATGGAAAGGCTAAAAGAAACAAAACTTCAAAAACATGTTTCACATTTTTATCTCCCCTCAGCAGCTTTAGTCCAAGCAGCAGCAGGTAGTTTATATTGATAATTTCACTGGGCTTTTACAATGAGCAGATCAGATGATCAAGATGGAAGAGTATGATGAATATCTGTCATACCATAGTGATTTGTTCTTGTATTTCAGTAGATAAATATTTTTAAAATAGGCTGTATTTCCTATGTAACCAGCTTTACTTCATTTAAAAGTAGGGAATAATACACTGCCGGGCTCCATTCCTATAAGAAAAAATGTTTATTTTTTCTTACTTAATACAATGTCTTTATAAGACATGAATAGCATAGAGTGCTAGAACAAGCACCCATCTCACCCACCATCTAATGGTCAATACTATATGTCAGTGGAGGAGTATAGGAACTGGGTTGATCATACTTTTCTGCTATGCTTTTCCACTTTAAAGTGGCAGGTAGTACAGATACTTTGCTAAGCAGAAATAGTAAGCTCTAATTTTGATGAATTTTGCATCCTTTCTTGATTTTTTTCTTCAATTTTTTTATTTATTCCAGTAAATTTTTTAGCATTTTGGTGAAGACCTGTGAATATTCTCCATTCATTCTGAGAAGAAGTTATTTCTTATCTTTGTTCAGAATTTACCACCTGCTCCTTTCAGGTTATGACCTCTAACAGTTGCACTGGAAGACCCAGTTCTCTATTGAATTTCTCCATTGCAGCCTTGGTTTTAAAGACCTCTATTATGTTCATCTTCAGTTATCTCTTCCAGGCTGAAGAATGTTATTCTAGGAGATATACACTGAATGTATGGACTGTTAGATGCATTTAAGACTGGGCAGACTATCATCTTCAAAGGATGATGATTAATGGCTTGATGTCTGATGGCTAATAATAAGTGGAGAATCCCTGGAGTCAATATTGGTCAACAGAAGTTTTATGAAGCTCATCAAGAATAACTGTAGGCATCATAACAGGCTGGAAAAGGTACATAAGTGATGAAAGGAAGAAAAGGGAAAATGTGGGCCCTCTCTTGGAAGGAAACATGGTTACCTGGGATATGGAGAAAGCTGAGGTAGTCAACAACTTTTTTGCCTCAGTCTTCACTGGCAAGTGCTCTAGCCACACTGGCCAAGTTACAGAAGGCTAAGGCAGGGACTGGGAGAACGAAGAATTGCCCACTGTAGGAGAAGATCAAGTTTGAGACCATCTAAGGAACTGGAAGGTGCGCAAATCCATGGGACCCAATGAGATGCAGCCGTGGGTCCTGAGGGAACTGGGGGATGAAGTTGTTAAGCCACTGTCCATCATATTTGAGAAGTCGTGGCAGTTCAGTGAAGTTCCCACTGACTGGAAAAAGGGAAACATAACCCCTGTTTTCAAAAAGAGAAAAAAAAGGAAGACCGAGGGAACTACAGGCCTGTCAGTCTTACCTCTGTGCCCAGCAAGCTCATGGAGCATATCCTCCTGGAAACTCTGCTAAGGTACATGGAAAATAAGGAGGTGATTGGTGACAGCCAGCATGGCTTCATTAAGGGCAAATTGTGCCTGACAAATTTGGTGGCCTTCTACGATGGGATTACAGCGTTAGTGAATAAGGGAAGAGCAACGGATATCATTTACCTGGACTTGTGCAAAGCATTTGACACTGCCCCACATGACATCCTGGTCTCTAAATCGGAGAGACATGGATTTGACGAATGGACCACTTGGTGGATAAAGAATTGGCTGGATGGCCGCACTCAAAGAGATGCAGTCAATGGCTCAATGATAAGCGGCGCTCCTCAGGGGTTGGTATTGGGACTGGTGCAGTTTAACATCTCTGTTGGTGACATGGACAGTGGGATTGAATGCAACTTCAGCAAGTTTGCTGATGACGCCAAGCTGTGTGATGCGGTCGACACGCTGGAGGGAAAGGATACCATCCAGAGGGACCTTGAGAGGCTTGAGAAGTGGGCCTGTGTGAACCTCATGAACTTCAACAATCCAAGAATGGATTGAAAGCATCCCTGAGGAGAAGGACTTGGGGGTTTTGGTTGATGAGAAGCTTAACATGACCCTGCAATGTGTGCTTGCAGCTCAGAAAGCTGACTGCATCCTGGGCTGCAGCCCCAGCAGTGTGGCCAGAACGTCCAGGGAAGTGATTCTGCCCCTCTACTCCACTCTGGTGAGACCCCATCTGTAGTACTACGTCCAGCTCTGGAGCCCTTAGGACAGGAAAGATATGGACCTGTTGGAGTGGGTCCAGAGGAGGGCCACAAAAATGATCAGAGGGCTGAAGCACCTCTCCTATGAAGACAGGCTGAGAGAGTTGGGGTTTTTCAGCCTGGAGAGGAGAAGACTTTGGGGAGACCTTGTTGCAGCCTTTCAGTACTTAAAGGGGACTTATAAGAAAGATGGGGACATTTTAGTGGGGTCTGTTGCGATGAGACAAGGGGCAATGGCTTTAAACTAAAAGAGGTTCGATTTAGACTAGATATAAGGAAGGAATTTTTTATAATGAGGGTGGTGAAATACTGGCCTAGGTTGCCCAGAGAGGTGGCAGATGCCCCATTCCTGGAGGCATTCAAGGTCAGGCTGGATGGGGCTCAGAGCAACCTGATCTAGTTGAAGATGACCCTGCTTATTGCAAGGGAGGCTGGAGTAGATGACCTTTAAAGGTCCCTTCCAACCCAAAGTATTCTTTGATTCTATGATTTTATGTTAAACTAGAAACCTTCATAGCTGACAGGTACAGAGATGGGCAGGGCTAGAAAGCACGTGTCCTACAGGGAATAGATGAGGGAAATGAACCTGTTTAGTATATTGAAGAGTATGATTCTTTCATTTCTGCAATCAGTATTACCCATTTGTTTGAGGTAACCCACTTAATTATGTTCAGCATGGCATGCTGCTTACACATGAAATGGGAATAGAAAATTTTTTACTCTTCAGAAATGCTTCCCAGTGGACAAAATGTTACTAATACAGTGTTTCAGGCAAAAAATACTGCACTCTTCTAAATGCTCTTTCAACAGTCTGCTCCCTTTAAGTTGGATCCCCTTGATAATCTTTCCTTGGACTAGTTTAAGGATGAACTCTTTAAAGATTTCATGTTAGCATAACATGCCACGTAACGTTTCAGAGTCCACAACATCTGCAGGGAGAATTAGGTCATTTTAATGAACATTCCCTTGAAAATTGTTCTCAACAGCATCACCTCAGTTACTCTTCATGCCCTTAGACTGTACAAGCCATAGAACAAAGTCTAGTCAGTTCTCCTGATGTGCACCCATCTCTCCTGGTTTCTGTCCAGCATACCTTAAGTGAACCTTATCTCAGTGTTTCCACCAGCAATCTTGAACAAAAGTCTCAAGACTTTTAAAGTGGATTTATTTCTCCTTCTGTTTTTCTGCTTGTTCAAGAGCACTTAAAATTAACTGGGTGGACTTGTAAGACTTCCTTTCCTACAGCAAGATTTCTGGCAGCAGCAGGACATTTGTGGGGGGCTAAAGCTCCAGTATGTTTTTGCTTTATTTCCCAAATGAATGAAGGAGGGACACTCTTCAAGACTTCTTTCTGCTTTTTCTTCACAACAGCTCTTATTAGACTGCTTGAACACAGCCCATTACACTCATCGAAAGGGTGTGGGAGGGTGAGAAGATGCTCTATGCCCTGAGCTCATGGCTGAGAAACTCATTGTGCAGTCATTTCTAGAATGAAGGGACAAACAAAGTAGCAGCTCACAATTACTGGAATCTCTGAGCTACAGAAATACTGAAGCCAGACTCCTCTGTAGTGGCAGGTAGTGTGACAATGAGCAACAATCAGAAGTTGTGGCTTGGAAGACTGAGAGTGGAATTGGGACATGAGGAAAATCCTTTTTCCTGGGGGAGGGTAAGGCAGTACTAGAACTGTCTCCAGCAGGCTACCAAAACAGGCTGTGGAGTGTCTGTCCTTGGAAGTTTCAAGATTTGTCTAGACAAAGCCGTAGTTGTCCTGATCTGGCATATGCAGTAACTCTGCTTTTAGCATAATGCTGGGCTAGATAACCTCCAGAATGTCATCCAGCTAGTATTTCTATGATTGTGTGACTTCACTACCTTCGTTATGGAAGCTGTTCCAAATGTTTTGTCACGTGTGTCACCTTCTCTGAAACTTTTCTAGCTGTACTGCTGTTTTTCTGCTATAACTAGTCTACTGTATTCTTTTTTTTCTTGTGAAATTTTAAATTAACTCCAAGTGTGCTATTAACTTCAAGTAATTGAAGACTCAGTTTAGAAATAATGAAGCAGTACCCATTGACTTTAGTATATTTTATAATAGGTCCTTGAGTAAGTATACACAAATAAAGAAATTAGTATTCCTTCATATAATTTGTTCTGTATTTCCTAAATTTGCATTTTGCATTAATTTAAAGAATAATATTGCATACTATTTCTCTGCCTGTGTATATTCTGAGGATGAGGTATTAAAACAGATACCATTTTATGTTGCACTATTTCTTGGACTACAAACTTACTGAACATTGACTGAAAAATTAATTTATTCATCATTTGGAAGGACGGCCAACAAAAATACCCCAAATAGTTAGGAGGCTTGAGTACGAGTTTTCTCTCAAGTCCACAAATGCCTCTTCTAAAATGATACTTAAGCGCATATCTCATTTTAAGCATACAGAAAAGTTCATCAACTTGCGTGCCTCAGATTCATGCCAGAGCAATATGGTAGTTTCTGTAGAACCCATGAAACAATCCAGGGATCTGTTTTAAAGCTACTGATTGAGAGGGCATATAGGGCACTATTGATTATTGTTATTACTAGTGTAATGCTATTGTCCCAAGCTGATGTTTGGAGTAATCTGTAAAATTTAAGGAGGTGTGATCTTTGTCCTGACAATTTTAAAATTTGTATATGAATTGAGACGTGATTGGAGCTAATGCTGCTAATGCAAATCAATGAAGAGAGTTGATTAAGAGGAAAAAGAATTCCTTTTTGGCTTTAATTAACTGTTGGTTTTGTTAACTTTTAGTACATTTTTTTGAAATACCATGTGCAGTTATCAAGTGCATCACTTGATTTAGTTAGTTGACTTTTTAGTACTAATCTTTCTTAATATTTTAATCTATCTTAACGTATATATTAATAAGTGATCAAATATCAGTAAGTAATATTTGTTATTGAAGAGTTAATTAATTTTCCTTTAGCCCATTTTAATAGTCTCTAGCCTAATGAAAAAAATGCAAAATTAAATATCTTGAAGGGTGACATTTTTAATGTATTTCTGTATGATTCACTTTGCCAAAAATGTTAAAGGAAATCAGTTGACATGCAATTCGCAAACTACCAGTTTGCTAACTCACCTGTGGGTTGATGTCCCGGCATGGCCTTGGCACATCTTTGTCCCCATGAAGGTGCCCAATGCCCAGGGCTGGGTCTGTCTCTGGCTGTCCTCAGCCTGCCCAGCTTCCTGGCTGGGGTGTTGGGTTTCTCTGACTGGTGAGTCCCTCTCCTGCTGCCCCCATGGGAAGCCCCTGCAGCTCCCCATCCCCAGGAAGGCAGCCAGTCCCCACTATGACTCAATGATATTCTATTTTAAAAAGTTTTTGTATAAATCATAACTATGTTATATTTGCTAGGTTTCCTATGACAATGAACTGTAGTCAGATGTGTACTATACATCTGACTGAATGTAGGAGCTGCTGACAGGTCACTTACAGAATGCCTAAGCAAAAAAGACTGTGAGTCTGGTAGGACCCTGGAAGCTAATGTAAAAAGGCTGTGATAAAGTACCTTGAAGCTTCACAATTTGTTTTCTGAAAAGTAAGTAACTAGAAAACCAATTTACCACTTGATCACAACCCCCTAAATTCTTAATTTCTCATGCAATTAACCAAACCAAGAGTTTTGACACATCAACAAACACAGTATCAGTAGAATTTCCATGATCATAGTAACATAGCTTACCACAAAATATTTGTCAAATTTAATAAAGCACATCATGCTGAATAACCAAGCCAGAATACTGATGAATTATCAATCACTCTGTTTCCATTTGTGGACAAGTGGAAAGGATGGGTATATACAAAAAGAGACCTAAGCAAAAGTCAGCTGCAATACCTGGAAACAGGTATGTTTTCACGGAAAGAAAAAAAAAAAGAAAAAGAAACAACAAATAGAAATACAGTTGTAGAGATTTGTAAAATAATATCATTGGGACATGCCAAATTTAGATATAAAGATGCTTTCAGTATCACTGAAAGTACAATTGTTCATAGATATTGCAATCTTAAAGGGACATTAAATGTAACAAAGCAAGGGAATTCTGAAAGAAATGGTGACAAATTGGAAAGTTTACTTTTTGAAACTTAAATGCAAAGTAGGGCAAAGAACTGCGACACTGAACAAAGTAACATGTTAAAAATGAAACTCTGTACGTCCATAAATCAATATTTTGAGATAAATTACGGTATACTGAGGCTGTGTCTTAATTAAATTAAACACTTCCTGTGAATATTATCAGGTAATAGAATGTGATCATTTATACTAGTAAACTGTTAGAACATGGCTTGAGTTTGTCATATGCCAACTAGTCTTTTCCCCAATAATTACTGGACAGAATTCAACACACAGGGAGATCCAGGTGTTATTCTCAGCAGGCAGTTCGAATGAAGCCATTCTGCTTGGGAACTGAGAGTGCTTATGGGCATACGATGAGATTTTTCCTTGTCAACTGTCCTCAGTGCCAGAGAATGTTTTCAAAATGTTTACTGTACTACTGGAGCTAAGCTGTAACGTTAGTCTGTGGATCAACTGTATACAATAAAGAAGACCTCCTAACACTGTGTAACCACATCTCTGACAAGATGCGAAGATAGCTTAAAGGTTAGAGAAAGACTTACAAACAAATTTTAATAGTATGTAGACGCACAATGCTTTAAAATAAAAGTTTCAGATTCATGGGTCCCAATCTATTCTCCATTAGATTCTTGACAGGGAAAAAAGGAAAGGCTTAATACGTAGCCAAATAACAGATGGTTAAGGCATTGCTTTAAATAGAGAGGGAACTCCTAGACAGTTTGAGCTAATGGTTTGCAAACATTTTGAAAGAAAAAGTGCTTTTTTTCACCAAAACGAAAATTATGATAATGAATCATAAATGGAGGGAGCTAACACACACAAATACAAAAGCAGGAAACCCTAACTTTGGTGCTTCCATCATCTAATTTAATATGTTGAATCTCTGCTTCAAATGCTACCTTTTCTTTCTTCCTTTATATGTGTCTAATTTTACTACGCATTTACAGAACTCAACTTTGCATCCTTCTTGTCCTCAAGCTTAGTTTCTATTCCTCTTTTTTTTCCTTACCAAAAATAAATTTGCCAGAATTGCAGATAATAATGAACAGTGGAGAACCAGATGACACAACATATTAAGATATTTTTCAGATACTTTTGGCAAAATCGTCACAAATAGCTATTTATGGAGTTAAATTATTGCTATGTGAAAGACAAATGTTATCATAAATCAAAAACTGACTAAAATAAAGCAAAATAAAACATGAGAAAATTTATTCTGTTCTCAATGGGAAGAGGATGACTGTGGCTTAGAGCAAGAACCAGTGTTATGTAGTCTGGTAATCACTGACCATCTGGAAAAGGTGGAAGGAGTGATACTGGAAAACCAAATAATAATTTAAAAATGTGATTGAGAAGAGATACAACTGAGGAGTTTCAAGGAGACCTAATAGAGATTCATGAATGAGAACCATGGAGAAAAATCAAAACTAACTGACAAAAAGTAATGTGAAGGGAATTACTTGAATACTCGTGCACAGGATCGATAATTTAGTTGTATCAGCTCAGGATAGGGATGCTGGCATAAAAACTAAATCAAAGAATAATATGGAAAAGTTGTGTGCTCATATGGTCTCATCAGCAATACATGTTCCTTTTTTGGACCCTTCGTAAGCAAGTTTTAGAGGGCATTCAGTGTTAAGGTATAAGAATGATTAAAACTGAAAAAGCTGTTTATTTCAAGAAACTGAAAAGATTGTCAGTGTGACCCACTGGTTTACTTAGAGTGAACCAAGATGATTTGTAGGGAAGATACGTAGGTTGAACTATTTGCTCCTTTTTCTGTGTCTTCCACATTATCTTTTTCTCTCCTTTCTCCTCATTATATTGACATTACTAATGCACTTTCATATTTGCCGGAAAGAGTATGGAGTTGGTGAGAGTTTTCTAAACACTCATGATCAAATTTTATACCAGGTTGCACAAAGTGCCCTCTTTTGGCCTGTAGAATGTAAGGAGAATATTAACTTTATTGAAGAATAAAGTGTTTGAGAGATGATGTACAAGGCTATATAAACAGAGAGTATGCAGAAGCGGATGGAAGTCTTTTATCTGAAAATCTAATTGTACCTCCTTTCCTTGTAATGAACATTGATTGAAAGGAATGGCAATCAGCAGTGAAAGCCCCCAAAGGTGGAAAAAAGGCTAGGTATATGTGTAAACATTTTATATATGTAATCTGTATTAAATGCATGTAGATACATGAGTACACTTAATCATTGTCAACATGAGTATAGCTAATTACTTATATATAAATGCTTGTGTATACATATGAATTTAAAAGAAGTGTGGAACTCAGAAATACATTGTAATATCATTAAACAGCAGTTCTAACAGGAAATTTTATTCTCCTATATTTTTATAGCCAGTTCTTTAATTATATAATCTAGCTATACATAATATAGCTATATTTTCTGCCATAGTTTAGCTAAGAATGTCATTAATGATACCAAATCTACTATCTTGCCAAATGGCAGATGGATTATATCTACTATGTTTCCTTTGAGTAAAATAAAAACAATATTGTTAAAAAAAGGAATGTTTCTAGCATCATCTACTTTTTGTAAACTCATCCTGTATTTCATTCAATTTCACCTCAAGACATATATTTTGCATCTCTTACTATTTTGAGTTTAGTAACACTACTTAGCCTGCCATTCTTCAATATATTCACAACCATTTCTTTCAGCATAATTTTATTCCACTGAGCTCTTGGCATGATGAAATTTATATGCTTATTTGCTAAATCCTTACACATCTGTGGAATTTTTCATCACTAAGTTGTGGCCCATGTTCTGTTCTGATTTAAAGTCCATGATCCAGAACCATACTGAGGAATAAATGATGGTTTAGCCCTAATTATCATCCTGTTTTATTGCTGCAAAGTATCATATGTAGCTGTCTATTATCATCAAAAATTATTTTCCATTCCAATCAAATGGACTGGTTGTTCAATTTTGCCATTATCTCTCTGGTTTCTCTAGTGTGAATTTTTGTTGGAGGCCCTATGATACTGGCATCTTTTACACTTTTCTACAGCTTCCTCTATTACAGTTTTTAAATTTTTTTTCTTCCTATTCTATGTCAGAATATCAGTTTCCTTTTCTGCTGTTAACATTTTCCTATTTATAAGTGTAATTTCTGTATTTGAGATCTCATTCCCAATTTCATTGTCTGTGGTACTCCTATTTTCTCTCTGTGGAGCACACAGCTATACATTTCACAGAACTCATCTTTGGATTGAGTATGGCCACGTTCGAGTCAGCACTTCCTACCTTTCCACAGGCCATCCTCATCTTATCTTCCTTACAGGTTGTCATCTTTCATTTTTCCTAGTCTGCCGTTGCATTTATGACTTGGCTTTGCTCAGAGATAGACACTCTACCCTTGGTCAAGTAAATTAATGTTTATCTTTTCCCTTCATGTTACTATTCTGTATCCCCAAATAATTTTTTATCTGAAATGCCCCCCACACCTTTAGAGCACGAATGTCTTTTCTTGTTTTGAATTGTACTTGACTTTTATTTTCTATACTTGTAGTTTCAGGAGATGTCACATTTCTTTATGCTATGAAACAGTATTTAATGAATTTATATCTTCTATGCTTCCATATTTACTACTAACCATCATAATAATTATTGTTATATATTTTCTTTGTGAGGCACTTTCAGACAAGTAAAGAAAAATTTCTTGCCCAAATAACAAAATATATTGCTGCCTCCTTTATTCTGCCTACTAACAACCTTCCAATTTAGTGTAATTACAAACATCACCTAATTTAGAATTATAATCCCAATGGGATCAGATAACTGCAAACAAGGGGCAACTGCAGTTTTTGAAATATGTACATGAAAAATAAAAGTTTTTAAAATAAGAAGAGGAGAAAGAGACTAAGGAGGCACAGAAATATGACTAAATTAATTTGGCAGATTATGGTGGGGGTTTTTTTGGTGGGTTATATGTGATTCACAACCATCATGAACTTTAAAGTACATTTTTTACTTGGAATATTTCTAAGTGCTGCTGGCACCTGATAAAAACCTTCCCATTTCTTTTACAAGGAGGCAATTGACAAAGAAAAAAAAGAGGAGAAAGGAAATTAATAGAATAGAGGATAACAGAAATGATCAGAGTATTAAGATGTAAGCTCTGCAGTGTAAGAGAGGAAGGGAGATGAAAATGAGAATGACTGATATTTTCCAAAGTAATGTACATCATGTGTATTAAAGAGGGATCTTCTGAGTTGAGGGTTCTGGGAAGACTGCTGTTTAAACCTTTGAAATGGGAGGATCCTCAGGATTTATGAAAACAAACAAATATGCCAATACACATAAACTAGAGGAGGTAATATTAAAAAAATTCTAAAGATTGTTGATATTTAAAAATAATGTTATTAAACTTGCTGTGCGTATTATATATGCATACACCAGGAAGAAATACGCAGTCAGTTTATAAATATATTCCTTACTAAATATTCCCAAGAGAAAGGAGAATCATTGAGAGATTTCTTTGTAGGAAAAACTGTTTGCATGTTTTATTTCCAGCTGAGAAAAAAACAAATTCATCCCATGGTCACTAATTTAATCTTCACTGCAGGTACTGGGAAACATCAACAGTCACTTCAAAGATATTTTGTATGCATCATGTTTTGTTTTCCAGTAGGCAAATAAAAAGTCTGGTCTCAGTAAGATCAGCTTCATTGCTGCTTAACACTAGGGTGGCCTTCTCAAAACATGTCAGTAAAAAGATTTGCAGACGTCCTGTGGTCCATTAAGCAGGTGTTAGATATGGAGATGCATTGCTGTCTTGCAGGGCTGCAAAGTCACTAACGTCTTTATACTGATCAGTCATTTAGCACAGATAGCTATCAGCATGCTATCTCATATGAGAGTTATTGCAGGGGAGCAATAGAACAGAAAGTTAGCTGCAGTAGAAGTCATTTTTCTCATGTAATAATTAAGGACAAGGTTTACATGAGCCTACATTGTCTCAAGAGTTCTAAAAAATGTTCATTGGGTCACCAGCAGCTATAAGAACTGAAACAATTTGCAGAAGATGGGATGCTCATCTTCTTCTAAAATAAGGATCCATGTCACAGTTAAAATGATAAATAATAATTTGTCCAAGTCAAGAGACTCAAAGACACGCTTATGTGCTGTTGGCTCTATCACATTAATGGTGTGTTTAAATCTAAATGTGCAATTTAGCACTTATCAATCTATTGCATTTGAAATGCAATTGTATTAATTATGAAACTTACGCAAAATAGGCATTTGTCTTAAAAAAAATATTATAATCAGTTGTGCAAGCCTCTGATAGCAACTTAAAGTCTTAAGATAAAAGAATAGGAATGATTCACATAAAGAAGATGCCTTTTCCATTGAAGTACCTTTTCTCTTGAAATACCTTCCTAACTTCTGGCAACCAGAGACTTAACAGTTTTCAGAGCTGAATATTTTCATCAGAGCCTTCTGATTTCATAGGTCTTGATGAAACTCTCTTCCATAAATGTGTTTAATTCCACTTAAAGCCGTTTATATTGGAGGCCCACAGTATCCTAAACTTCATGATGCAATCAACTATCATGTGAAAAAGTTTCTTATTGTTTCTTTTTAACCCACTGTTTGATTGTTACATCCGTTGCTGCCTACGTCTTGAGTTAAGAGGAGTAACAGGTAGACTTCTCCTATTCGGCTTTTTCATATCATGTATGATATTTTTAGACCTCTGTTGCAGCTTCTTTTGCCTATATCTTTTCCAGATTGACATCCATGTTCTATTTAGTCTCCCCAATATGGCATTATTTTCCTTTTTTTTATTTCCAGAAATCCATTGCCACTTCAGTGATCATTTTGTCACTGTTTTCTGTATCTTTTTTAGTTCATTTGGAAACAGGGAGACAAACACAATATTGAAGATCCACGTGCATCAAAGATTAATATAATGGTATAATTATGTTGGATTTTGCTTCCAGTTCCTTTATAACATTCTTCAGCCACTTCCAGCTGTCATTGACCATTTCAGAACATGATCAAAAGTCTTTCTAAGATTTGTTTCAAGACTTTTAATGACTGATTTAAGACACATCACTATCAATGCATAATTAGAGTTGCTTTTCTAAATATGCTTTATGTTGCTTTTATCAATACAGAATTTCCCTTGCTATTCCATTATCCAATTGCTTTCTAAAGCCAGTGTTACACTGACTAACTTGAATAATTTGGCAGCAGCATTGAAGTTTGTCAATCATTTTCCCATTTCTTTTGTGAGATCATAATATCTTCACATTGGGGTCCATAGCACAAATGTATACTGCTGATATTTCATTAGAAAAACTAATTGCTTATTCCTATCTTTGTTTCTTACCTTAAAAATATGTTAATCATGAAAAGGCATGCGTCTTCTCTTTTGTTTCTATCAAAGTCTTTGGTGAAGGGCAGTGTCCAAAATTTTTTTGAAATCCATGCGCACAATTGCAGCATAATCATCTTCACCTCAATGCTCTTTGGCAATTTCAAAGAACTCTGAAGGGTTTGTGATGCATTATTTCTTTTATTTTCTGTATTAACACTACCTCAGTATATGGCATATGTCTATGGGATGTACTTACATTAGTATTTTAGTTCAGACCAGGATGTGCTTTTCAGGTCCTTCTCTTCTTTATCCCTAATTAGAATCACAGAATTATTAAGATGGGAAGGGGCCTGAGGAGGTTGCTGATCCAAGTTCCTGCTCGAAGCAGGTTTAGCTATGAGATTGGACCAATTTTCTCAGCACTTGATCCATTCTGATCTTGAAAATCTTCAAGGATGGAGAGTGCATCATGTCTTCAGGCAACCTCTTCCAGTTATTGATGGTGAAAAAACTTCCTTTAACTTCAGGTGGAGCCTCTCCTGTTTCAATTAATGCCTATGGTATCTAATTCTCCTGTCATGCACCACTGTGAAAAGCCTGAATCCATCTTCTTGAAATAT
Organism: Stercorarius parasiticus; assembly: GCA_013396915.1. Taxonomy (NCBI): domain Eukaryota; kingdom Metazoa; phylum Chordata; class Aves; order Charadriiformes; family Stercorariidae; genus Stercorarius; species Stercorarius parasiticus. The sequence goes on along the minus strand of VWZL01000590.1, from coordinate 83,229 downwards.
TTCGCATAGGTATTGGAAGGCCCCTTGAAGCTGAAGAGATAAATGGTTGCTCTCTCTTCATATGCAGATCCAGACTTTTGATCAGAGAAAGTAATTAGATTGTTCACGTGTGGCTTATGCCTGGTTGATCCACGCTGACTGTTTCCAAGAACCTTTTCTCTTTCATTAGTCTTTCCTTGCAAATTGAGGATTGGGGTCCTGGTGTTGTATGGTTTTTGTGAAGAACTGGAGACCCTGCAGATCTGTTTATCTTCACTGAAGGGACGGAGTCTGCCCGTCTTCTCCTGTAGCTTCTTCACGGGGTGACTCAGTGCTGCAGCCAGAGTACACCTACCACAGGTAAGGATACTGCTGTCTCCAGCCCCAGAAAGAGTCACCAGGCACTGGACAGCAGTATCTTCCCTTGGGATTTCTGCCTGGGTCAAAGCCTTTGATGTGCTAGGGACAACCGCTCCAGACCATGTTAGAGACATCATCCCATGTCCGCTGGGTAAAAAACTGGCTCAATCTCTAGGCCCAAAGGGTTGTGGTGAATGGAATTAAATCCAGTTGGCAGCCGGTCACAAGTGGTGTTCCCCAGGGCTCAGCATTGGGGCCAGTTCTTTGTATTATCTTTATCAGTGATCTGGAGGGGGGGATTGAGTGCACCCTCAGTAAGTTTTCACACAACACCAAGTTGGGTGGGAGTGTTGATCTGCTTGAGGGTCGAAAGGGATCAGAGGGATGTGGACAGGCTGGATCAATGGATCAAGGCCAATGGTATGAGATTCAACAAGGCCAAGTCGTGGGTCCTGCACTTGGGTCACAACAACCCCATGCAGCGCTACAGACTTGGGGAAGAGTGGCTTGAGAGCTGCCTGGCCGAACAGGACCTGGGTGTGGTGGTTGACAGGCAGCTGAATATGAGCCAGCAAGTGTGCCAAGGTGGCCAAGAAGTCCAATAGCATCCTGACTTGTATCTGAAATAGTGTGGCCAGCAGGACTAGGAAGGGATTGTGCTTGGCACTGGTGAGGCTGCACCTCAAATACTGTGTTCAGTTTTGGGTTCCTCAATACAAGAAAGACGCTGAGGTGCTGGAGTGGGTCCAAAGAAGGGCAATGAAGCTGATGAAGGGTTTAGAGCACAAGTCTTATGAGGAGAAGCTGAAGGAACTGGGGTTGTTAAGCCTGGAGAAAAGCAGGCTNCTGGGTGTGGTGGTTGACAGGCAGCTGAATATGAGCCAGCAAGTGTGCCAAGGTGGCCAAGAAGTCCAATAGCATCCTGACTTGTATCTGAAATAGTGTGGCCAGCAGGACTAGGAAGGGATTGTGCTTGGCACTGGTGAGGCTGCACCTCAAATACTGTGTTCAGTTTTGGGTTCCTCAATACAAGAAAGACGCTGAGGTGCTGGAGTGGGTCCAAAGAAGGGCAATGAAGCTGATGAAGGGTTTAGAGCACAAGTCTTATGAGGAGAAGCTGAAGGAACTGGGGTTGTTAAGCCTGGAGAAAAGCAGGCTAAGGGGAGACCTTGTCACTCTCTACAACTACCTGAAACGAGGTTGGAGAGAGGTGGGAGCTGGTCTCTTCTCCCAAGTAACAAGTGATAGGACAAGAGGAAATGGCCTCAAGTTGTTCCAGGGGATGTTTCAATTGAATATTAGGAAAAAATTCTTCAGTGAAAGGGTTGTCAAGCATTGAGACAGTCTGCCTGGGAAGTGGTTGAGTCACCATCCCTGGAGGTATTTAAAAGATGGGTAGGTGTGGTGCTGAGGGACGTGGTTTAGCAGTGGACTTGGTAGTGTTAGGTTAACAGTTAGACTTGATCTTAAAGATCTTTTCCAACCTAAATGATTCAATGATTCTGTGATTCTGTCATCGTCACTGAACACATCGTCACTTCAGCAGAGATTCCGGGCCTATTTGTGCCCTGCTCTGACAACTGCTGCCACTGTTAGCTGACCAGAAGCTAACAGGCGATGTGTCTATATTATTAGGGATTTGGTATTATAATGACATTATAATATTCCCTAATGAATCTAATCTATTATTAGATTGTTAGGGCATAATATTAAGCGAGTTAAGCTTTTCATCAGAATCCAAAGTTTAACATGCACTCTAATATCTACTTTGATTCATATCTTAAAATATTCTTGCATGACATAAACTGTATTCCTTTTGGATAAACTAAACCATAAACCTTAATCTAACCTGCTTCTCATGTACTACAAATGCTAACAGATATTCTGTTTATGGGAGCAGACTAGAGTTAGTCCAAAGTAAAAACCTCCAAAACACTTAAAATGTTGATTCAGGTACGCAGGATGAACTGCTTACTCTACAAATCCACTTCTATTGTGCTGTACATCTTACTAATATAAATGTAGTGTATGTGCCTAGGTAATGTATCATTCATTATATACTCCATAATTTACCTGGCAGGAAAATAAAACTTAAGAATCTGTGGTTCTTTACATCACCTTCATACACCTTTTTAAAAATTGCAGTGGTATTGGCCACCTTCTGTCCTCCCAGTACTAAGGCTAATGCAAGCAATACATTATATACCACAGTTATTAGTTCAGCACTTCTGTCTGTGAGTTACTTTAGAGCCCCTGGATGAAGACATCTGATCTTTGCAATGTACTATTCTTTGATTTTGTTAATCTGTTTTAAAATATCTTCTAGTGACTCATTGGTTTCAGAAAATTCCTCAGGTATATCTGTTGTAAAAAGTCTCTGATATCAGTGTATTGTGTCCCCTCAGTGGTGGTCACTGAGACAAAGAATTATATTTCTCCTGTGTCATGGCTTTGTATTTTCAGAGTCCTTCTACATCTTTATCATCTGTCAGCCTCATTGACTCTCTGGAAGGTAATCCTGCTACTGATGAGATTGAAAAGTTTTTAGTATTGTTTTTTATGTCCTTACCAAGTTGCTCTTCAAAGTAATTTTTTGGATTGTCTTTTTGTGGTTTGTCACATAAAAGAATTTATGTTCCTTTCTATTTCTTTTATTTGGGTACAATATCCAGTTTTTGAAATATATCCTTTTTATTTTGAATCATTGACTACTGAAACACAGTGTGACTTTTTGGTTTTGTATTGTTTCTCTGTCATTTTCAAGACTTTTCTAGAAAAGTAGTATATGCTTACTTTGAGTTTTAAATATTACAACTTGAAACAATTGCTATGCTGCATTTAAACTTTCTACCCATTTAGTGGGTCTGTTTATTTTTTTTTACAAGTTTTCTCATTTTTATGTAGTTTTATTTTATGAAGTTCTGTTGCTGTAATGGACTTTTTGTTGCTTTTGGCTTTTCATTTCTATGAAATGGTCAGTTTGGACATTTTGTGATCACTGTTGTAGACTGTTTTTTCAATGGTTACATCAAGTGCCAGGTACAGTCCAGTACTGAAACGGAAACTAATTCAGTTCTTTCTCGGACTAGTTGCTCCAAGTGACATCACTTATAGCATGCAAAGTTTCCTCTCTGCATGAGCTCCTGCAAGTTTAAAATCCAGGAACTGTCCAACGTATATGTGGGTACTACTACTGCTTTTTTTCTGCCTTTGTGGTTTCTGTCTCTGTCACTGTCACCGTTCTGGTATAATACTATTGACAGCTGCCCCAGGAATATTCTCTTCCTATAAAGGGACTAAACTTAAATCCTTGAGTACTCTGTGTGTTAACTTTTAAAATAAGGTAGTTTCTATTATTATACGTTCTTAACATTTGGTTTCCACTTCCACATCTACTAAAATTGACTTTCTCCTTGTATATTATTTATTGAGATTTTCTTAGCTTCAATTCACAGAATCACAGAATCACAGAATGGTCGGGGTTGGAAGGGACCGCTGGAGATCATCTAGTCCAACCCCCTGCCAGAGCAGGATCACCTAGAGCAGGTTGCACAGGAACACGTCCAGGTGGGTTTTGCATGTCTCCAGAGATGGAGACTCCACCACCTCTCTGGGCAGCCTGTTCCAATGCTCTGCCACCCTCACAGTAAAGAAGTCCCTCCTCATGTTGAGATGGAACTTCCTATGTTCAAGTTTGTGCCCGTTACCTCTTGTCCTGTCACTGGGCACCACTGAAAAAAGACTGGCCCCATCCTCCTGACACCCACCCTTTAAGTATTTAAGTATTTAAGCATTCATAAGATCCCCCTCAGTCTTCTTTTTTCCAGACTAAAAAGACCCAAGTCCCTCAGGCTTTCCTCATAAGAGAGATGTTCTAGCCCCCTAATCCTTTTTCTATCTGTGTATCTTTCATAGTTTTTGTCTTGCTCAGAAGAACTTACGTGGTCAAGTCTTGTATTAAGTTTTTTGAAATTTTTGATATTTGACTGAGGTTTATTTTCAGTCCTGGCATCAGGAATGCTAGAACATGTTCTTCTGTACTGCTTTTCCCAAATACATGAAATTATGTTTCTTCATGAAATAAGAACAAAGGAATATTTTAAAAAGGTCATGTTACCATCTGATTGTAAGGAATGGATATTTGAAATAAAAGAATAAATCTCCTCCACTGGTAATTGCAGTCAACTTAGCTAAACTATGGAGGGAAACACTGAAAATGTTTTGTAAAGTTCTAGATGAAAGTAGGGATCACTTGATGTCAATGTGAAGAATGTCTTCCCCATTTCCTTTTTGTTTATCATGTTTTCTCTTTTGTTTTTTTCTCTTCACTGACAAAGTGCTTTGAAAGCAATTAATTGATCAAAACCAGATTTTTTTAACCAATCTTTTTTTTTACTTTTTAATATATTTAAATGTAGGAATTTCAAGCTGCTATCTTTCATGCAAAAAAAGAAAATCTTGTTTCTATGCAACTACTGTCAAAAAGTATCTACAATTAGCCTGTTGTTGAAATAATGATGAATAACCTGCCTCTGAATTTTAGAGAAAAAAAAAAGTTGAAACTGATGTTGTAAAGAAATAAATTATTTCTTCTTTTTACACTCTAAACTTGGGTGCTTTGCTGGGAATAGAGCAGCTAACACCTCTTAGGAGGTTAACAAATTTTATTTCAAAATATTATACAAGTCATATTTACAGTTATGGTTTCTGTATTGCTAAAATGGACAACAATTTATCAACTTAAAATGTTTACAAGATTTGGAGAAATTAGTGTAATTTTTTATTTTAATTCTACAAATATTGATTGTAATACTAAAGTTTGAACAGAACAGTGTAGCCCTCCTTTCTTTTTTTTTTATTTTTGTTTTTTTTTAAAGGAACAGATGTTAGCAATTCTCTTGTCAAAGTGATGATGTTAGTTGTGAGTTTCCCAGAAAAGCATTTTAAAAGCTTTTGATAGGTTGACATGAGAGGTGTGTTCCTTAGAGCCAAATGAAAAGCAGCAGGCTATATCTGATGAATCTCATGAGAAGCAATTCTTGACAGTGGTCCTTGAGCAGAAACTCTAAGTAGCTACTGAAGAGTTTGGTTTTTAAAGAAGCTGGCAGAGAATGGACTTGAAGCTAGGTTGTGAACATGTAAGGGAGGAGAAGCAGTGATAAAGAGAAATAGGAAACTATAAAGAAAATAATACAGAAGGCACAATGGTAGAATGACACCACAGGATAGTCCATTGAGATTAAATATTTTTGCAGCAGAGTAGTGAAATTTGGCAGCTCTAAAACTGATGTGGCTTATATAAACGTACATGCAAGACATCAAATCACAAATACTTAAAATCATTTTACCCTAAAAATACACCATTTAGCATCTGAAATACAGACAAGAGTATTATTGTTGGTGACATCATATGCCAAATGATGAGTAATAGCAGAGAAGACATGCTTTCTTCAAACATTGAAATATCACATCAGTAAGAAAATTCTCTAGTCCTGCTGCAGGCTGAATTTTAATGCATGCCCATGATATGCTGAGAGCTGTAAATATTTGTTCCTTATTTAAAGCATTATTTCTACCCCCATCTGTTCTAAGTGGCATTTTATGGGAATAAGTTCTTGAAAAAGGCAGTTTTGCTGCTTATAGTGTGATGCAAACAGTATCACATTACACTCCAAATAAAATTGAGTTAAACGATGTAAATATATGCATACATTTGTGCACAGCTGTCCAGTTTCCTCATACTGTTACAGCAACTCTTCAACATGCTTATGATATAAATGATTGTTAGGTCATTTGTATGCATACCATTTTATAAAAGATTTGACCTCATTTGGGGCAAACCAATAATTTATTAAGAATTATTATGTATTGACCAATATTCTTTCATTTAAGCACTTCCCTGGAAAATAATGCATGAATTAACCAGATTGCATTTTTTTTTTCTCCCAGCTTTAAATAAAGCATTTAGTCTCATTCTTTACTGAGCAAAGGACACATTATTTCATAAGTGTGCTGAATGCATGTGTGTCTACTCACCTCCATTAAGCAGAGCACTGCCATTCACAACCTATTCACCACAGCCATTAATCATGTGCATGCAGACAGTGCATTAGTACAACGCTTTTGCAGATTTGCTCTTACAGTGGATTTTCTTTTTTTCTTTATTTTGAGGGTGGAGAAGGTGAAGTTGATACAACTCCATTGTTTTGTGGATAGTCTTTTTAGTATCTACTTCCTCGTGTCTTGAAATGATGCATTCTTACAAATGTACCTGCTTATTTTTGTCTCAAATTTCCTTCTGCCTGCTTTCAGTGGAATCAAGTGTTATTAGAGAGAAATGAAGAAATAATAGATTTATTTTTAGGTTCCCTAAAACCAAAGAGGAAAATGGTGAGAGGAGGCAAAAGATTACACTGAATCAAAACTGTTTTTCCAAGTTTTTCTCAGTCTTATGGGAATAAAAGAAAACCTTTGTTTGGTAGGGAACAGAATGTTTTTTGTTTCTTGTGTCACTTAAATTTTTAGAATTGCTTTTAAATTAAATTAGATTAATATTTATATTAAAATACCACTTTACAGTATTTTATTTTGAAAATATTCTAATAAAATAACTGAGCATTTCCCAAGTGAAATATTTTAATTACACTTCACTCTTTATTTACCAAATATTTTTTTCAGATAAAGTGATGCATCATATTTGATCCTAATTCACAAAAAAATTAAGTTAGTCAATCTCAAATTTCCAGTGAATTTACCATCCTCTTAGCTTTGCTTCTGAGGCTTGTTGCTCTGAACCACACATAATTCAGAGAACAGAACTTTAAAATGGACTGTTATGTTTAAGATAAAAATTCTAACTATTTACCACATCAGACTACCCTGAAATTGTAGATGATGACAACGGTACTAGCAAAAATAGTTTGTCTCTGAATTTTTCTGAAGGTTAGAAATTAATCACAGTCCCTTGCAATCAGGCAAACAACCTACTGTAGGAAGAAATGTTTCTGAGGTTGTGCTCAATGATATTAACATTTATGTGAGGTCCCGATCTTTTTTTTCTTTGAGCTGTCTCTACCTGTGTACACCCCTCTGCTGAAGCACTGGTGATTTTTCTTTACATAAGATAGAACAGCTTAATACTTTCTGTGATATCTGTCAAGTTCATTAGGTCAGATTTAAAATACCCCTATCTAAAGAGATAATCCAAGTCCAAAGAAATTCTGGAGATAAATTGTTTAAACTGAATGCCTTTTTCATATGTATTCAGGATATATATGTATGTACAGCCACGTATGCAAACAGGAATTCTTTCTCTGCTGTTCTAGGCATGTGTGTATGAATATAGACATAAAATAATTCACAGAATCACAGAATGGCTGAGGTTGGAAGGAACCTCTGGAGGTCACCTTGTCCAAAGTGCCTGCTCAAGTAGCGCCACCTGGAGCAGGTTGCCCAGGACCATGTTCAGGCATCTTTTGAATATCTCCGAGAAGGAGACTCCACAGCCTCTATGTGCAACCTGTGCCAGTGCTCAGTCACCCCCACAGTAAAAAAGTGTTTCCTTATGTTCAGACCGAACCTCCTGTGTTTCAGTTTTTGCCCATTGCCTCTTGTCCTGTCACTGGTCACCACTGAAAAGACCCTGGCCCCACCTTCTTTACAAGCTCCCTTCAGATATGCATTGGTAAGAACCCCCCTGAGACTTGACTTCTCTAGGCTAAACAGTCTCAGCTCCCTCAGCCTCTCCTTGTATGAGATCCTGCCATCCCTTAATCATCTTTGTGGCCCTTCATTGGACTCTCTCCAGTATGTCCATATCTCTTTTGTACTGAAAAGCCCAGACATGGCCATGGAACTCCAGGTGTGGCTTCAACAATGCCGACTAGAGGGAAAAGATCACTTCCCTTTACCTGCTGGCAATACTTTGTCTAATGCAGCCCAGGATACGATTGGCCACCTTTGTCGCAAGGGCACATGTGGCACTCATGTTCAACTTGTGTTCAACTTGTTGTCCACCAGGACCTCCAGGTCCTTTTAAGCAAAGCTGCTTTCCAGCTGGGTGACCCTCTGGCTGTGTTGGTGCATGGGGTTGTTGCTCCCCAGATGCAGGACTTTGCACTTCTCCTTGTTGACCTTCATGAAGTTCCTGTCAGACTACTTCTCCAGCCTGTCAAAATCCCTTTGGATGGTAGCACGACCCTCTGGCATATCAGTGCCTCCTCCCAGTTTTATGTCATCAGCAAACACTGTTGCATCATTAACGAAGGTGTTGAACAGGATTGGACCCAGTGTTGACCCCTGGGGTACACCACTAATACTGGCCAATAACTAGATTTTGTGCCAGTGATCACCACCCTCTGAGCCTGACTGTTCAGCCACTGTTAACACACCTCACTGTGAATTATCTAGCTCATACATCAACAGTTTGTCTATGAGGATCTTACATGAGACAGTGTCAAAAGCCTTACTGAAGTCCAGGTAGAAAACATCCACTGCACTCTCCTTGTCTACCAGGCCAGTCCTGTCAGTGGAGAAACTTAGCAAGTCATTTACCAAGGGACGTCCCCTTGGTGAAGCCGTGTTGACTACTCCTGATGATTTTCTTGTCCTTCCTGTGCCTGGAAATGCCTTGTAAGCACTTCCTTGCTTACCTGCAATTCGTGGTTGTGTAAGTCCCATTTTGTTGATTTTGCAGTCCCTTCCTGTTGCATCAACCCATGCCCTTTGCTCAGCAATCCTGTCTGTCACTCCCTCACAGGACTGCTGGGTGCTCTCTCTCATTCATAACATAAGAAGGAGATTTTCAAAACATTTTTTCTAAAAGCATTCTAAATATTTTTTTTAAATGTTCGCTCTTCTTCAGTGAATATAACGGTTTACTGGGTCTCAAGGTAGTTACTATCAAAGTTACTGGGACTTTGATAAATTTAACCATCTTAAAATGAACATGGTATCAGTTCCAGTTTCAGTTATGGGATGAGCAAAACCATGAAGTGGGAGGGCCTGACTATTCCCTTGTGAGTTGCAAGGTGGAGACGCTACTCTGAATAGAAATAGGTGAAGCAGCGATGATCTTCACTTCAAATATAAAGACCTGGCACTACTGACACAGAGCACATAAAAAACTATTGTCTGGAGGAGATTTTGTGATTTATAAAATAAATAGAAACTGCCAAACAGGGTAAAAATAAAGTATGTAGGTAGCACAGAAGGACTGACAACATGGTCTTGGTTTATGGTTGGACTTAAAGGTCTTTTCCAACCTAAATGATTCTATGATTCTATGTCTCTATGGTCAAGAACTGACAGAGAACACATTGGAGTCAGGCACTGGCAAAAAGAAGTGAGGGAATATGCATAACCACTGCTTTTAATTTGCTTTGGTATTTTTTGCACTGCGTATTGAGAGACTTATGACATAATCTGAAATTTCTCTACATATGTGTAGCAACTTGAATTGTTTTCTAAACATTCAATGACAAAAGGTATGATTCCATTATTATTGAGATATGGCTGACACTGACTTGAATGGGACTGGCTTTTCCCCAGACATTTTTGTGTATTTTTTTTTTTGTAATTGAAATACCCAGTGCATTAGTATAAATTGGATTGAATAATTATGTTTTATTTAAGAAAAAAATCAGGCTACTAATACACTTTTCCTGAAATTTGTTTACTGCAGAATGAAATAGATGTGTTTAAACAAAGCTTATCAAATAAGCTAAAACACAGGGGAACTTTAATTGTATAATGAAACTAATTTAATTTCAAAATGAACATATTATTTCCCATGGAAATATTTGATGCTGGTTGTTCAGAAGACAACCAGGAGTGTAACAGTAGGAGGAGAAGTGACTTGAGTTAAATCTGAAGGCAGATGAGTCATATACCCTTCAGATTTGTCAGAGTCCCATATTCTCTCACCAGGTTCTTTTAGAAATTCCACACAAGGAAGTTTTAATGTTTTTAGCAAACTTATTTGAAGATATTTGATGTTACTCAGGATTTTGATTAGCAGAGTGACACAGCAATGTACCGAAATCACACTAGAAGCACAATATTGCAATTTCAATTTTATCACAATACAAACATGATTTTCTGGTCTCTAAGCTCCCCATCATGATGCTAGGCATCCCCAGTCACCAGGAAGGAAATCGTGGCTTGAAGCTAGTTAAAGGCTGTTGTTCTCTTTAAAGTTAATTTTGCTGCTAGCTCATGGTGTATACTTTCTGTTGGGCAGGGCAGAGCCGAGCCATGTATAAACAAGCCTGCCCCCTCCTCCCACTTCCCCTCTGCTGGTATGGCTGGCTCAAGAAGACATTCACACTTTTTTGACTCAGGCAAGGCCATTTATACAACCAGTTCGCCTCAGCTGATATAGCCAGTTGATCCATTCAACTGATAAGGATAAAACAAAGGTCTCCCTCCAATCCCTTTTGAGTTGATGTAAGTTCTAGTCTCTTTACAAGAGCTGTGGTCACTCCTTATATTGATCGCTGAGCTTCACGAGCACATCCTCTGAGCCCTCTTCCATTCTTGGGGTATGTTGACAAACAAACAAGTGTTTTCTTTTTGACCATCTTAATCTCTTAATATAATATGGTGGGGATTTTTTGTTTGTTTTGTTTCAATGGAGTTATCTGCAAGCAAGTTATCTTTGACCCTTCACCTGAAAATCACGTGGTGAAAACTTCAAGCTACTAAGAATATTTTTAAGCAGGTTGCACATAGAAGCTACAACAAATTATTGAGTCCCAAGCAACCAGCCATTTCATTTAAGGAGGTCATTGTCATGCTGAAGTGATTTTCCCATCTTGGGATACGGGGATATAAATAAGAACAGGCTTGTTTTAATTGAAGAATAATGCTAATTTGCTTGCATAATAATTATCCTATAGGAATAAAAGCACTACTACTATTGAAAGCTGTTAGAATGAGCTGAGAACCAAATCCACTCGGAAAGGAAAATAATTCATTTTAAGAGAACTTTACTGACAAAAAAGTTTAATAGTCAATAGAATCAAAATAATGTAATAGAAACAGAGCTTGAAATCAATACATAAATGCTAAATTTTAAAAAACCTAAGAGAAATATCTTAATTCTCAAAAATTTACTGACTTAAATTAATAAAAGCTCTCAGGTGGCTGATATGTTAGGACTGATCTTTCCCAAGCTGTTGTGTTGTGATGAAATGGATAAGTCATTGCAAAAGCAGGTGGGAATCTCATCATAAACATACCAAAGGAACAAAAGTCCAGGACAAAGCTTATCTTTTACTATACAAAATCAAGCTCTGTGGGATGCGAAGATATTTATTTTGTTGTGTTGACTTTAAGCAGATGCAAGCTAACCTGTAGCATAACCTTTATATTCTGTGGTTATTTAAACCAGTCTGATCTTGTTCTGTGGCTGGCTGTACATGGGCAGTTTTTCTAGTCTTTTGCCCAATTTCATTTCCTTTCGTTTTTCTTCCTTTGACATCTCTTTTTTGGTTTAGTTTAAACTAAAAAAGCCTTAGTTTATACAGAATTATATAAAAGGCCTAGGAAAGTCTATCAGTATTACTATATACTCTATAACATTCTCTGTATATACTTTTTCCTTATTCTTTTGTATTGGAAGCAGTTTGTATTTTTACAGTATTTAAGATGTGTAAAAAAATTTGGAGTCCCTTGATCCTACTAAAGCTCTGTGGAACCCATTCTTACAAGAACTGTTGTACGACAGACAAAGAACTACCAGTGCAATGCTATGGTTTCTCTGAAAGACTTGCCTACACATCACCTGTCTCATGGACATGGACAAGGGCTGAATGGCTGAATGATTTCTTAAGTATTGATAACGGGTTGTATGGGTGCATGGGATTTAAGAGGTTAACAGTGGAAGCAAAACTTTGGAGACTGTAACTTTTCTTTGTTTTAGCTAAACTGCATATGTTGCTGTAATGGATGGAAAGGGAGCAGTGGTAGATTGCCTCTAATCTGCTAGTCTAACTCTCATTGCGAATAGGAAGTGTGCCTTAAATTTGTCAATCTGAGATGGAAAAGACAGTCCAGTATCTGGAAACCTGTGGAAAAGGGATGTCCCTGAAAATTCCTACTTCAGGAAACTTTCTGTGTGAATGATAGTTAGGATATATGCAAGTCTTATTACTGGGAGGTAAAATACTTTTAGATCAATGTATGATTTTTTGTATAATGCATCTCTAATTAACAGACTTCAACTGTATTCTTTAACCAGCATTGGCAACTTCAAATGTTACCTTCATACTAGGTAACAAACATATCTGAAAACTGATGCAGTTTATAAATCGTCAGGTTAGGATTTATAATCAAATTACTGTGCCTGCCAAAAAAAAAAAAAAGCATTTCTAGTGAGTGCTAATTCAAGAAAGATGATCAAACATGAATATTGCCAGTCTTGTATATTTAAACTTAAACATTTTGTAAGGTATTTTTATGAAAAGAATAGAAACAAGGGATAGGTGCAATTCAGACATACCCGGAAATCCTTTCACCTGCCAAAATGAAAAGGAATCAGTAAGGTAAGACTGAATATAGCAAACTTCAGACCCAGGCTGTAGCTCACTCATAGGAACATAGAGGACCTAAAGAAATTACTGAGAGGGGCAAGCCAGGAATTCCCAAGTAGTATTTCTACTCCTTGTAATGTCTTCCAATAGCATTTTCCATACAAATGTTACTTGTGAACATCAGTTAAATGTTTATAATACATTTTTGAAGAGAGTAAATGTCATTAATCCTGCTGAGGCTCAGTTATCACAAAGGACACAGACTCCAACACTCTATTTTAAAAGACAGGTCTCCTAGTATGTCTTATCTAGCTATCCTTATTTTAAAGACACAATCTCAAGCCCATCTCATGCTTGCAAAATTGTGCAAACAGAAAGTGTCAAGTTCAGTCAATGATAGAAGTGGGACTAAGACTCAAGCATCAGGTCTCAATCCTATTGTGCATGTATTGCCATTGTTATCCTTCACTGTATATCACCTTCTTTGGGCTACAAGACTTCTTTGGAATGTTAGATTAATTTCCGTACTGTTGCAGATGATGATTCTTCCTGATTTTTAGGTTTTTTTTCTTTTTCTTTTTTTCTGGCAACTTAAGGAAAATACAGAAAATGATTCCCAGAACTATAACTGAATATGCCTCTATAGCTTCTATTGTGATAAATGGTGGTGTGATGTTAGAAAAGGTTCAAAGGGTCCATTTTGAAGTAATTATAAAACAACTGTAGGCTGTGCCTTTTTGTAAGAAGTTGCATGTAATAGCTGTTTGCCAAATATAAAGCGGTCACTGAGCTTTAGCTGGAGTGACATTATTACACAGAAATACAAAGATGCACAAATAAATTACAATGCATTTCAAAGCTAACTGATGATTATTTTACAAAATATTAACCAAAAGATCACTGACACCAGAAGCTGGGTGTAGAAATATATGTCCTGTTACTAAGTCAGACCTTAACAGATAAAGTCAGGGTTTTTTTTTCCCTGATTAGGGAGACTTAGGGAGAGCTGGATATTATTTTATTTTGCTCCTCTTGATATCTGTGCTTTTTTTTTTCTGTTGTTGAATTAAAATTGCTGATGTCTGGTAATACACTATTGTTGGACAACCCACATTCACATTGTTGTTTAATACCAAAGCATAACTGANTATATTTATATATATAAATTTATTTACACACAAATTTCAGAGCAATGGAAACATCAGTTCAGTCCAACTCGTAATTTTCATTTTGGCTTGATATCTTTTTCATTCTTTAACAGTCAAAATTCTTTATAGACAAACTGAAATCTATTTTCACACTAGAACTTGAAACTTTTCATTTAAAACTATACTAAATATTAAGAAAACTTTGATACTGTCCCTCAGCTCTTGCCCAACCCCAGTTCTGCAGTATCTGACTTAAAATTTGGGAATAGATTTATTTGATAACAACAAAAGCGAAACATCTGATAAGAAGTATTGGCAAATATACAGGAAAAACCCTTGAGAAAATGTACCCAGATTTTGCTGCTAAGGAAGCCTTTTGCCCAAGACAATAAGTTTTGACATCTGCAGGATATCTCTTATCTCAACTGTGTCTCTTAAACACACCACCATCCTCATTTCATTTGGTGACTTTTAGTAAATTTTATGCAAATTTAAAATTTAAAATTATGCAAAAATTTAAAAATAAACTAATGCTTGCTACCGTCAAATTAAAAATCAGAAAAAAGTCATATTTCGTGTTCTAAAATATAAAAATGAGATAAATCATCCCCATCCCCCAAAAATAAAATTCTTAGGACTGTATAAGCAGATTCAGTAATATTTTCTGATTTTTTATCCTAAACAAGTCAATTAAAATTTTTCACTAATTCACTGGGAAAACAATCATAGCTGCGTTGAAACTGAATGCATTAAATGCTTTATTACAACTAATGGAGAATGTTAATATTTTCTTTTGCAGTATATAGTGCTGTAGAAGTAATTTCAAGTATCACGGCAAAAATTCCTTTTCTCTTCACAGTCTCAGTATAGAATGAATTTACTGTTTGACTATGGAAATAGTGTCAGTTCTTTAAGTCCCAGGCAATTATAATGTGTTCTGAAAGACTAGCTTGCTTAAGCTCCTGGAACTCTTATGCAAAAATGTGTGAGGTGTAGGCTAAATGCTTAAAACTATCTAAACGACTTTAGGCTAACCCAAGTCACATATTTAGGCATTTAGGAAGGTCAAGGTATGTAGATCTCATAAAACACTCTAAAGAACCTATTTTCCAGAGCTATTTAAACTTGCAGAGTCTAAAATGAATGGTAGCCTTCAATATGAACTCCTTGCCTAAATTTGGATGCTTGCACATTTTCAGAAACACATCTAAACACAGGCAAAATTATCTGATATTATGGTATGCTTGGAAAATATCTTACATCAAAAGCATTGAATTGTACTCTATTCACTTGAATCCAGGAAAGTAGATTAGCAACTCTGACCATTTTCCATGGACCATTCAATGAAAAGAAGTACATAACAAGAAAGTCTGGTTGAAATATTATCCCAAAAGCAGAGGAGCTTATTTCACAAGATTTAATATATGAATCCTTTTTTTTTATCAGGCTACAGATACAATTCTTCCCTCAGTCTGAAAACAGGTATAGTGCATTGTTGGAAAGATGACTTCCTAATTTTTTACTCCAAAGTAGTAACTCCTGCTGAGGAAGTGGAATAACTAGATTTAGTCCTTTTCACCAAGATAACGTCTTCTGCTTTGCTGTATGATACCCTAAATGTCAAACATAATCTAATTTTACTGGGAATACTATGAAAAGGGAGGTCAGCCTCTACTCTTTCTTGATAAAACCTGGGCTTGTTGTAGCCAGGTATGGACAAATTACAGGTTCAGGAAAAACAAATTTACAGGTTATGGGGAGGAAAAAGGGAGCAGAGCATTTGCATATTTGCTTCCAGGACTTTCAGTGCACTTTGAAAATTCACTGACTAATACTCCCAAATTATATATGCAACAGAGGTCGAACTCAGCTGCCTGCATTCCCAAATGAGTGCTGTAATTATTGGGCACTCTCAATTCTTCACTTGAGTGGTCCAAGTTTAAGAACACCTTCTTGTCCTGTCACTTCTAGAGGTCCTTTTTTTTAACTTCATGGAACCAATACAAAGTGGAGAAATCAAACACGATACATACTCCAAATAGAATGCAGCATATCAAAACTACACACGGATTCTGTAATGCAAAGAAAATGCAAAATACACTTGCTTCGAATGTGCAAATCATCACAGACATCATTTAAAATTCTGTCCTCTATTTTACTGTCTTCATGTGTTATGCAATTATTAATGGAATACAGAATAAATGACTGTTAGGAGAAACCTATCACAACTTATACATATCTGAATAGTCTCAATACCACAACCCCCTCTCCAATAAATTATTGTTTCTGAGAAATATGTGAAGATTCTAGAAATAAGGGGATGAATCTGAGCATGAAACATTTGTATTGAAAACTGTTTTCTGCTGAAGTCCCTTAAACTACCTAATAGATTCCTTTGGGAAAATGTAAAAACCTGAGTATTTTTTTACTTGAAATTAAAATAGCTAAACCAGTTGAAACACACCTTAGACAGTAGCTCTAGCAGATCGTATGAACAATAAACTTAGTGGGACTCTTTTAGTTTCAACTTCTATTACTATAAAATAATTTTCTCTCAGGTAGTTAAAAGCAATGTGCAAACATCAATAAAGTTTTTTGTATGAGGAGAATATTGACTCATTTCTATCTAAACAGCATATACATGTAGGCTGTTAAGTCAGAAAAGGCAGGGGAAAAGGGGAAAAAGCATCAAGGAAGAGCTTGAAAAAATGTGTGTAACTATTTTATATAACAAATGGTTGTGTTTTGCCATACAGTATATATAAATATGTTTAACCATCCTGTTAAACCTTACAAGAATTGTTATTTGACATTTATAGCCCAGAAGATCTTTACTGACCCCAGGTCCCTTTTTACAGAAAAGTGGAGGATCCCACATTAGGCTGATACAACATAATTTGCACCCATGTAAGCTTTCATCCTGATTTCTGTCATCTAGAGGAAGAAAAATATATTTTTAGAATTTAAATTTACCATTATTTGGAAAATGAAACAGAACACATACACTGACTGTTGAGGACCTGAGTAATTGGCTGTCATTTTTGAAGTATATTTTTCAGAATAAGATGGTCCCTGAGTCAGCTTTCCCTCTTGCTGCTCTGTTCCATCATTGTGTCTGATTGAAGTAGGTGACTTACACCTCTGTTTCTCTGTGATCAGATCAGATCATTCTTGCTTTAGCCTTTGAGGTACACTGCCTTGACTGCTAACTTTAAAGTTAGAAAGTGTAATTTTCCTGGTGCCTTCAAGATTTTCCTTTGAAAGCCTTGGAAAGTAACAGCATTATGTAACTGAAGAGCAGATACTTAAAAACTAAGTATGGTCTATTTTGCTAAAATCTTTACAGCAGCTGGAGCAAAACCACACTTATTAACTGACTTAGATTTGGTATTCCCTTCTGTCCCTACATAAATATAGTGTATATTGGTGTTTGAGGACCCAGTAACTGCTCATCTATTGTAAAGCTTGATTCTCAATCAGCCAGAATCAGCCTCAAGAAGCCAACAGCTTCTGCCTCACTGTAGGGTCCTCCTCTTAACAGATTGCTGACTTTTGATCTTACTTCTCTTAACCAGAGCATAACATCCTCATTGCCAAGAACTGAGGAGTAGTGTCTTTCCAGCTTTAAACTTAGCTATTGTTCTTGAGTGATTTTTTCTCACCAAGGCTGTTTTTCCCCTCTTTTCTGCCTAGCTTCTCCATAATTAGGTAAAAAAACCTCCATTGCTGTTCACTCGGACAAGGCAATGCCTCACATACAACTTTGAGAGGCATATTACTTAAGGCAAAACAAACATCTATCCTACACAAAGTTTTGAAAAATAAATTTTATTATTTACATGGGCCTCTAAAACAGTATAGCTTGACAAAGAAATTGAATGCTTTCCACAAAGGATTTATTTTTCCCTATTAGAAATCGCATTTTGCTGAAATGAAGTATTTATTGAAAACAGTGTAATAGTCCATAAGGATGTATTTATGTAAGTTATGTAATTTTTTCTTATATTTTCTTATAGTCAAACTATCTCATGCTTTTTTTTTAAGATAGGAAGTTTTAATTTTACAATTTGTAATAGCCTTTTATTTAAAACATTTAAATTCCATATAATATCAATCTACATGCAAAAAATGTTATGATCACATCTAAAATAAAATTTTCATAAATATCTTCAATTTATTACCAAATAATTTAGCAACTTTCTTTTTTTCGTCAGAGAAAAAGAATTGAAATTGCAATTATGATGTTTTCTAAGAAGTGAAGAATGCGATTCATGCATAGGTTTAGCCTTAAGTACTATTAGTAATCAGTCAAGACAAGTAGGAACTGGTATTGCATTCCCTGAAAAACAACTGAAGTACAATCAGATAAGATTCTTTGTTGCAGTTTGCCCAATGTTTAGATTGTCTGTATTTGCAGTAGTTGGAATATTCTCTGAAACTATTAAGCTTTTCTTCTGAAATTTGAATAATGTATGCGAGAAGCAATTTTTTGTACATATAAATTCCCCAAACCTGATCTTATTTTTGTGTAGTCATTCCACTTTTGAAAAATAAAAGAAGTATGGGAACAGGAAGGAAAAGCCTTGTTCCACTCTTCTCTTTGAATAAAGGCCTATCCTGAGTTATCAGTTTTATAAAATTGAATCTGTAGGAGTACTGCGACAACGTCGCCTCCCTTACAAAATTGCCATAACAACTAAGCACTAAATGCAGGCAACCATGCAGCTTCACCTGATGTTTCTCTACAGGGTAAAAAAACCCGCTTTATCCAAAACCAGATTGTTTATTTTATCATATCAGAAATATCTTGATTCACCTGTTGTTAGGTTAATTTTAATATAATGTACTGTGGAAGACATGCATCATTTTCATTGTTAGTAGTTTACAATTTATTTTTATTTGAAATAGTGTGCTATAGCAGCTATCCAGTGCACCAGGCAGACACCCAGGAGGATAGCTCTACCTAGATGGTTTATTGGCGGAGGACTGCATTTGTGAATGTGCTGGAGCACACTGTTCTCAGTTAAAGTTAGACCATATGCCTTAATGTCAGCTTTACTATGGCTGCAAGATGAGAAATTGTTATCTCCTCTGACATAAAGTTTGAGGGGTGAGAAATGATGGTAAGCAATCCAAGATAAAGCAGGCTGATACAAAAGCAGCCTGTCAACATCTTGTTAATAATCTACACAAGCAGAGAGGATTTATTCTAGATTAGCACTTTGCATCATGATGACTTTTGATGTTTAATTTTGAGCATAAAGCTCATGTGAATATATGTTTAATTTTTCTTTTAAGAACATCTCCACAAGCATGTGGATTTCAATGTCAATTTACTGTCCAGCCAAGGTCAACCCACCACAGTCCTTTATGGCACCCAACATGGGGCCTGAGGAATTTGAGATAAGGATAGTAATTGGGAGAGGTAAGGGTCAAAACGTGGACTGAACACAGCTAGAGAGCAAAGAGCAGAATAATTGTGAGCAATTTCACGTTGTTGTAATTGTGGTGATGGGGCAAGGGGTGGATTGTGTGTAAATTGTTCACTTTCATTCGATGTGATGCTGTTATTTTGATTTTGGTGTGCGGAATTCTTTTTGTTGATGTGAGTGAAGTTTGTGAAGATTGTGTGATAAATATGTATTTTAATAATTCTTAAATATGTGATTCACAGAGGAGAGAGGTGGAATGTATTGGGTTTGCATGGCAAGTTTTTGGCAGTGGGGGACTACAGGGGTGGCTCCTGTGAGAAGCTGCTAGAAGTTTCCCCCATGTCCAAGAGAGCCAATGTCAGTTGGCTCCAAGATGGACCTGGCGCTGGCCACAGCCTAGCAATTCAGCAATGGTGGTAGCACCTCTGGGGTAACATATTTAAGAAGGGGAAAAAACTGGCACAACAGCAACTGCAGCCAGAGAGAGGAGTGAGAATATGTGAGAGAAACAACTCTGCAGACACCAAGGTCAGTAAAGAAGGAGGGGGAGGAGGTGCTCCAGGCACCAGAGAAGAGATTCTGCTGCAGCCCATGGTGAAGATCACAGTGAAGCAGGTTGTCCCCCTGTAGCCCATGGAGGTTAATAGTGGAGCAGATATCCACCTGCAGTCAGTGGATGACCCCATGCTGGAGTAGGTGGCTGCACCTGAAGGAGATTGTGACCCTGTGGAGAGAAGCCCATGCTGGAGCAGGTTTACTGGCAGGACTTATGACCCCATGGGGGACCCATGCTGGAGCAGTCTGTTCCTGAAGGACTGCACCCTGTGGAAAGGACACATGGAAAGGATCCACATTGGAGCACTTCATGAAGAACAGCAGCCTGTGGGAAGGACTCATGCTGGAGGAGTTCATGGAGGACTGTCCTGTGGGAGGGACCCCATGCTGGAGCAGGGGAAGAGAGTGAGGAGGAAGGAACGTCAGAGATGTGATCAACTGACCTCAACCCTGTCATCCTGTGCCGCTCAGGGGGAGGAGGTAGAGAAATCATGAGTGAAGTTGAGCCCAGGAAGAAGGGAGCGTGGGGCGAAGGTGTTTTAAGATTTTAGGTTTTATTTCTCATTACCCTACTCTGACTTTTTGATTGTCGCCAAATTATTTTCCCTGAGTCAAGTTTGTTTTGCCCATGACGGTAATTGCTGAGTGATCTCTCCCTGTCCTTATCTCAAATCGTGAGCCTGTCATTATTTTTTTTTTCTCCCCTGTCCCGTTGAGGGGGAAGAGTGGTAGAGCAGCTTGGTGAGCACCTGGCATCCAGCCAAGGTGAACCCATCATAGTCCTTTTTGGCTAATATAGACTAATAGCACTGAGTAAATGTTGAGGCATGAAACATTTGTCCTTTTTGTTTGAATTACAAACCTCATATCACAATGTTCTGAACTTTTATTGAGGTGTTACCATAGAACAAGTAGAAAATAATGCTGATATCTAAGCTGTAACTTGTTCCGCATAGTTCATCCCTTTCTTAAACAGAGAACTGATCTTTTAATTCTGAGCATTAAGTATCTTCTGCAGTAAAATTTCAATACTTAAAAAATATTTTTAATGTGCTCATTATTATATCTCTCTGCCTCAGGTTTGTAAGTTGAAATTCCTCAATAATAAACTTTTTAAAAAAAATGAATCATCTTTTCTGTACGGGTAAGGTTATTTTCTTGACCAATGACATAAAGGTTGCATTCCAACTAATTTTCCAAATTTTCTGTCCAAGTGTTGTGGAATTTCTACTTTTAAGAGTCTCTCATATTAGCTAAACTTTGTGATCTAAAATATTAAAATGAATTATAATATCGTGTGACAACTATTGAAAATTAATTCTCGTATTCCAGGGAAATGATTTTTCTTTATTAATCTCCAAGACATTTTAGAGGTCTAGGTTTGAAATAGAACTTCCAGAGTATCCTCCTGATACCTAGGTCCTGAACTTAAATCCAGATATCACCAGCCTGTTAAATACGTATGAATATTCTAGCTCTACCTTTTCTTGTCTTTAGATAACTACTCAGGCATACATGAAAATGCTGGAGTTCTGAAATACAACAGCTTAGCTGAGGAAAGAAATAAATTCCACTCTGTTCCTGCAAAGAGCTGACAGCTCACTGAAGACTGCTGTGAAACCTCCGTTTTCAGATGTATTGAGAAAATTCAGGTGCAACTGCAGAGCTTGCTCAATCAGGTACAGAATAATCAATTCTTTTCTTTTTTTTTTAATTGAAGTAACCATAAATACCTAGAAAACAGAGTTCCTATATCCTTAAATATGTAGTAATTGTTTTGCTCTATTTCACCAATTTTTAAACTTTCTGACCAACTTCAATGTTAGAAAAAAATGGCACTTTGAGACTTTCCTGTTCCTGTTAACATGAATCATAAAAGAAATTGTCATATATTATACAATGTATGTGTCTTACAACTGGAAAGTTGTAAGATTAGAAATACGTTTCTTTCACAGACTTAAGAGAACTTCCTATAGTAATTTTCATACAACAAACAAATGAACATGCATATGTACAGGGAATAAAAACATGTTTAGGAGAACAATTATGACTACTCAGAGTACACCCCCACTCCCTTGGAGTGGCTTAGAAGAAGAAATTTTCATAGTTTTTCTTTACATCTTGCAGGGGACATTCCTCTCAATAGCAGGTGTGATCCAAAGTAATGAAGCCTAACTTTATCTTCCAGCATTCTTTGTTGGCCTAGAGTATCACAACCCTTTAAGAATTACTCCACAGGAGAAAAAGATGCAGCCATTCTGTACAGATTCATCTATACCTTTGGCAGGAGAAGAACTTCCAGCTCATCAGAACTACCTCTGCAACAATCAGAGTCCAAAATCTAGCAAAACATAATTCTAGAAGTTTTGTTACCTTTTCTATTTCATTTACATAATCATTTTGGCAGATTGACTTATAATATTATAATCTGATCTTTCAGCCACATAATACACACTTTTTAAACAATGTGTACTCAACTCTCTAAATCTCCATTTCAATTAAATTTAAGCTTTAATGCTAGCCCTATTAAAAATACAATATTTGCTGAAAATCTGAAACTGAAAATACACCTTCATTTTTGAAAATACTATATATTAAGCACTGGAAAAATATTAACAATTCTCATTTTAGAATTTCTGTTGAAAAAAAAAATTAGATACATTTTACCAAGATGACTTTATTACTGAAAACATGGAATTGCAGAACTATTGAGGTTGGAAGGTATCTTGAAACATAATGATTTGGTGATTCGTGTTTCCATTAACAAAGCAGGATTAGTTTCAAAGTCAAATTGGGTTGATCCCTGGGCTTTCTCCCATGGGGTCTGACAACTGCAAGGATGGAGGCTGTAAAACCTCTCTGGGCAACTATATCCAACATGTGACTATTCTCATGGGGAAAGTGTATAACCGTCTGTGACTGCTCTCTTTTAACCTTCCCAGGTGCTGGAGGGCTGCTCTTGGGTCCTCCCACAGCTGACTTTTCTTTAGGCTGAACAAGCCCCGTTCCCTCAGCCTCTCCTCACAGGGCAAGTGCTCTAGTCCCTGCCCAGATTGGGGGCCCTCTACTGAACTCACCCTGTTTTGTCAATGTTTTTCCTGTGCTGGGGGACTCAAAACTGAACACTGTATGCTAGATGGAATCTCATAAGTACTGAGTAAAGGTGATAATCACTCCCTTTGATCTACTGGCTATGCAAGGCTGCCGCTGGTTATCTCACCCCTGCCCAGTTCTTCCTTTTTTTTGTGACTAGCAAATCCCACTGTGCATCACCGTGATACTTGTACCAGGAAGATACCCCTGACACACACCACAAATCTTGATTGCTTGCGTCCTGCTGTGTTGCCATTTCAGTACATGTCAGAGACCAAAGTGCTTCCTGAGAACTAGGGCATGTAATCCAGAGATTCCCAGTTTCAAAAATTCTTTTCACCTTCGTGCCAGATTTCTCAGCTCTGATTACTGTTTCTCTTTAGGCATTAACTTCCTTGTTTACTGTTATTTTAAAGTCTCAAAATTATTTCATAAAAATACCTGGACTTCATATTTTCATTCAAATTTTAGTTCAGTCAATCCTCCCTGTAAAATGCAGGTACGAGTAAACTCTTTTTTTGATTAGCATTTTTTCTCTGTGACCGATGTGAGGAGGTCATGTAGGAATATAATGGAAAAATATATCAATCCTCTGTGCTTTTGTTATACTCTTTGGGTCTAACTGTAAAGAGTCATATTTTTTCTTCCCTTTTTTTCCCCTCTTATGAAAGCTTCCAACTGCCCTTCCTGCTGCTGCTCATTCCCTACCCAAGTGGGAAACAGAGTGGAGAACTGAATTGGTGTGGAGTGGTTTCCTGACATCTCTTTGGTGCTCCTGCCTCTGTTCCAAAGGGAGAACCTCAGGCCTGATCCTTCCTAGCTGACTCTCTGTCCTGGTTTGGGGTGAAGCAGGGCCACCTTCCTGTTCAGTGAGAGGCCCTTGCTCACACTTGTTGCCATGGCAACCAGGGTCAGCTGACTCGGGTGTGTGGGAGAGTTACACCTGTGGACGGGTCAGGTGACCCAAACTGACCAATCGGGTGTTCCATCCCATCTGCCATGCTCAGTGTAAAAGCTGAGGGATCACAGGGGTCAGATTGGCTCCTCTCTGAGGGTTTTTCCTCTTTGGATCTTCTTCATTGCACTGCTTCTTCAGTGGCTCTCTTTCTTCAATGCCTGATGTCTGAGGGGGGGCCTGTCAGCTGATCTGCCTTTTGATCCTGGTCAGTGTGTTCCAGTTCCTGTTTGTCACTGTGTCCAGTCTGGAACTTTCCCACTGCCTGCCAGTGACATCTCCCTGGGAGCTTGATATGGTTTTGTGTGTATTTGTATATATTGTGTCTGTTTCATTATATCCTTTTCTATTTTATTATGAATTTTTCATTTAAGTAGTTCATTTTTTTCTAAACTCACAAATCTCTTTATCTTTCTTCTTTCTCTTCTTGGAGTGAGAGGTGGGGGAGAGTGTCTGTCATCTTGCCATTGGCCAGCCTGGCCCAAACCGTGACACTCTCCTGCTCGAATTCTCTTCAGAGGCAACTCACTACAGTAGGTTACTGTTGTGTGTTAGGTGGCTGACTGCATGATCTAACAGAGAGCCATAGACATATTACAGCTGTGGCAATTCTTGTGCTAGGTTTGCAAACAGACCTCTGGCTAAAGAGAAGTCCTTTTCCCTGAAAACAGTGGGAGAAGGTTCCATTTCTGAACTTTCAAAACCCCGTTTCAGAAAAAAGGAGAAAAATGCTTCTGTCAGAATAATAAATGCATTTGTAGGGGAGGAAACATTTTAAAATGACAATTAACCGTTTAACCTAGATGGACTTGATTTTTCTAAACAAAAATGTTGGTGCTTTTTACAGATTGTGCAGGTACCCAGCAAAACACACCCCGTAGTACCTATGCATCCATACCTACCCGTGCTCATACATACACACAAGAGTGGTAAAGGAAAAAAAGTTCTACTACATTGAATTAGTATCTTGATCTCCCTGTCCTAATCTGTATGCCTTTAACTTTCAAATAGTTTCTTCTTCATAATACTGGTCTGCTTTAAATAGTGTTAAATCAAAACAAAAAAAACCTGAGTCTGATGCTCTGTGACCTGATTAGAGGGATTTCAGCTACTGACACATACTTTTAGTAATACTGTCCTACACTTTGACTACAGGATCCATTGCTGTTAATTCTGTGTATCACCACTTTCAAGCTTAATTATCAGGTGCTAAATGCAATATTATAGCTATCTATAGTCTTTTAACTCTGGATGTTACTTGGTCAAAGGTAACCTGGTGAGAAATAAATTTAAAAACATGCCTTGATGGATAAGTAGAAACTAATCAGGAACTTTAAAGTAATATTTTTAAAAATTGTCTGCATTATGTTTTTTGGTGACTTTTGCTGAATCCTCATGCATGTCTAGTCATGTAATCACTTGAGAACCTGTAGTGAACTGAAGAAAAGTGTTCAGAATTGATATATCTCCTGCAAACTCTGCTCCTAGGCAGAACAAATTCACTAGAGATGAGAAACCTCAGAGTTGATCATTGAGGCCAATTAAATGAATTACTGTAGAAGAGCAGAAGATAATTCATGAGTGACATGTAGTCTGTTCTAATTTAATTGTACAAAAACTTACTGTGGGTAGTTTCAGTGTCTGTAGCGTACTGTGTGATATGAGTATCACACTTTTTAAAAAAATTTTTTTGTGGACCTGCAGTAAGTTTAGTGTTTTGTTATAGATGTGTAATATATTTTTCTCCATTAGAAATGTTGTTAGAGAAGCCCCACGGAGGTAAATGTCATTGTGTCATCTTTATATTTTGTACAGGGAGACAAAGGGTCCTTCGGACCTGTGGGCATAAATTGTAATTTATTATGAAGAGTGCTCTTTTACCACAGATAAATCTGTTAGCTTTTGATGGTTTAAGAGGCTATATCACAGACAGAGAGAAAAAATTGTTTACATTTTAATTCCCTTTCACTGAACTATCTTACAGCAAGTCAGATCTTGAAAAAATTAAATGGCAGCAATGTAGATGGATATGCAGAATGGACAGAATGAATGTCTAGAGAGATCTTTTACCTTGTTAAAGACAAAGTGTGAGTTGGTTTGTGTATGTCTGCTCAGTTAAGTGGGACATAAGGTACTGCTTATTGTTGACTTGCCAGTTGCTTGACCTAGATAGCGAGTAAGAGCAGGAAAAGAACATTTTTGTCATACGCTTCTTTATTTTTGCCTTCATTATTGGAAATGGGTAAGTAGTCTTTGACTTTTTCTATTATCTCTGTCTGACAGTACCTTAAAAAAAGTCAGCATGTGTTATGTTGTAGAGGAAGGGAAATATAATGCAGCGAGTATAGGTACAGTAAGGCTCTGCTGTCTCTTAGGTTGCCTCTTGTTCAGCATAAAACTACATTTTTTCCAATCTTTATTCAGTCTGCCCCTTTTAAATTGTGGTTAGACATACATTAATCCTGAATGACAAGGAATCTATAATTAATGTGTCTCAGGTGAATGCCATCACTGAGGTCTCAGTCATTTTCTCTTTTATGAATCTTCATAAACCACTTAAGATGTCTGCCTTAATATCCTTTAAAATGTTATTCAGAATTGTCTTACATCTCCTCCAAATTGTTACATCTAGATGATGTGTTTGTCTCTCTGGATTATGAGTATGTTTAGCCATGACTGTAACTACAGACAAAAAATACTGACCTAGATACACACACACAAATGAAATGGCTTCCCTCACCTTGCACAAAATCTTGGTGAGATTTGCTTTGGTACAATTCCTTATATAATTATTTAATGTCACCATTTCCCCTCCTACTGAATATGCTCTATAAAGTGTTAGGTCATTAATATCTCAGGCAACTCAGAAAATATAAAAAGATAGAAATGGAATAAAAAATAAAAATTCTTATTTTATTTTCAGTACAAATGGAAATTACAAATAGAAATGCTCTCCTTACACTTAATTTGCGAACTGTACTACAAAATCAATACAGAACAGTACTTTTCAAATCCTGTTTTGAAACACTGTTCTATTGTGTGAAGATCTTGTCACATAAAAGTTGTTTGGAAACCTGCTGATTTCAAGTTCAAATATAATTTGACTTTAGCATATAGAAAAATAGCCATGGTCATCCATACAAAGTTATTTGCAAATTCTATGTGATTTTTTTTTTTGTTGATTGAAGGCAGAAATCTAGCAAATTTTTTGTCACAGTCACAGAAATCACTGACTTGAAAAACACAAAAGCATTATATCTCTTGATCACACCACAATGCCACTGCTATAAGTAGCACTGAGTATATCATCTGAACATGGAAAGGCTACAACCTATTTTTATGCATTTAATCAAATTTATCCTGCCATTAATATAAAACCAACACAGCGGTCTTGACTGTGGCCATAAGTTAAAGATACCCACCACTCAGTGGGGTTATTCAATAAAGTCACTAACTTCACCACCCCACCCCCGCCCCCCCCCCAAAAAAAATCGTCATGTAAAATACTTTCATAACTGTTCTACAAGTTCAGAACCAATCTTTGTGCCCTGCTGCCTGAAGACAGGGGAGGAGGCATGAGTAGTGGAGATATGTGATAAAAAATAACGAACCTCCTCTCCAAAACATAGCTTGATGTAGGCTACTTACATTAAATAATGGACAAAACTCCCAGAAGTAGAGTAGCACCCATTGCCTTCTACCTCCAATTATGTTGAAGAGCACAACAATAGAAGATGCGATTATCCACTGTTTTTATACCACTTCCCTATGGGAACAAGATCATTGCTGATACAGATGTCTGAATGTCTGACAGCTTCACTTTTTCACATTTTCATCCTTTGACCTTAAATTGACTTAAAGGGACTTGAATGCCTCTCAAAAGAGGGGACAAAAATGAGGAAAATATACTGTAAATTCTCCATTTTTGTTTTTCTTTAGGCTACTGTCCTAGTTTGAGTGACACGAGATTAATTTCTCTTTCAGCAATTTTACTTTCCAATAAGGTCTCTTCTAATACTTCATAAAACTGCATTTCTAGAAGACTCTGGTGTCTGAATTTGTGAAAATATTTACTTTATAGCCAGCTATGGTATGTGGGTTTCAAGGTCTCAGTGTTTTTGAGCCATGCCAGGTGTGGGGATGAGGAGGAGTGAGACCTGTGCACTTGACCCAAGCTGGCCAAGAGGATTATTTCATACCATGAATTGGTATTTGATGATTATTTCATACCATGAATTGGCACATTCAATGTAAATTAGAACATTTACTGAGGATTTCTATCTCTTCCTTGATGGCTGCAATCCTGAGAACCCCTTGCCCCGGTGCCAGATGCCTGAGTCCTTCCCTTCCTCCCGAAGTGTCAGTGCTCGCAGTGTCCAACATTTGCTTCCTACTGATAGAATGGGCTCAGTATAATCCTTTTGTATTTTATATTGGTATCGGGATCTATATTGGTTCTTTAGTTTTATTAATGTTAACTATCTGTTCTTACTCTTGTTAAATCTGTTTCTCTTTCAACTCTTGGGTTCCCTTGTTTTTTCCTGATTCCCCTTCCTGGGTGGGGAGGGGTTGTCGGGTGATAGAATAATTGTCTAAATGACAACAAATTGTTGTGGGTTCTTCAAACCATAACAGCCACTTTAACATACATATTATATTAAGTTTGAATTCTAAAAGAAATCATACTTACCTGCTGACGTTTCCCCCACAAGTATCCAGCTGTACAGGAGTTTCTTATTATGATACTACAAGTCTGCATAACTGAAGATAAAATAAAGGAAGAGAAGAATTTCAGTTGAAGAAGAGAAGGTAAAAATAGCATCATTTTAACTAATTTTAATACTTGATTAGAAGGAAAACATTTAAAAAGTCCATCTAGCCTTCTAAATGTTTAAAGTTTATGGAATAGCCTTTCCTATAGCTACAATATTAGTATGAGAAAAAATTCTTATGCACTAGCGGTGACCCACCTTATAGTACCTGGTTAGTTTCTTTGGAGGGAGAATCGCCTCAGTGTTTGAGCTCAGTGCTCTGGCTGCAGTTAGTACAGAAAAGAAAATATTTTGCTTGACAATGTGACTGAGGATTTGAGGACTGGTAATTATCTTACTGTATTTGCTTGTAGAAACTCTGAAGCTGTAGAATATGTTAGGGCCACAAGAAAGCTATTGATGCTTCTACCTTGACTATGCAAGAACATTATGCTGCAAAACAGAGTTACCAAAGAACTGAGCTGCATGAATTTGATGCAGGATCAAGGTGGAAATGACCTGGAAGTCAAAAAAAGTAACAAAGCAAAATGAATAGCATTTTACCTAAATGACATGTGCATACTTAGTTTTTTGCAGATGTATAAGCAAAGTCTTAGTTGTCTTTCTACAGCATCAGCAGTAATGAAAAACATGTGTCAGTTGCTGTGCTATTAGAGGTTTTGATGCCTGATATTCTGAATCCTGAAACACTTGCATTCCACTTTAAGATTTCAGGGTGACTTAACAGAGTCAAAAGTCAGGGAGAAGAAATAGCAATAGTGTGAACCTGCTTTGGTGCTGCCAGTCTCCCCAGGGCATCATGGCCTCTGCCCAGGCTGGCTGGACAGGGCAGTCTTTCCATCACTGTGAGGAGTCTGCTCTCCTCCTGGAGTCTGCACCCCCTCCTGGAGTGACAGTATGGGGAGCAGCGCTCAAGGACCCACACCTTGGGATGTGTAACTGGCACAGTGGGGTGCTTCTCACTGGTGTGAGCATTAGCAGATTACAGGTAATGGCATCAGTATATGTAAAGCTGGGGCACCCACATCTCCAACCTACTTGCACACACCTCCAGGAGTGTGTAGTACTACAAGCTACAAAGGTAAATGATATTAGCAACATCAGATTTTTTTTTACCTGTCATATAAAAATAGTAGAATAAGACATGACTTCTGATAAGAAATATCAGGAATAAAATCCATTCAGGCAAATTTAGTAATTCTTTACAATTTTATCTCGGTATCTTTCCTTGAGAATGTGACATAAATGTTTCCTACAAATTAACAAAACATTTAAGCAACTGCAAAAATGCACTCTTCAAGCAACACTATAACTCATTGTTGTGAGTTACTTTTCTGTGTTTGTTTTCTATTTCTTTTCTCATTTTATAATTTTATAATTACATGTATTGATATTCTCTTTATTTGTTAAGAAATTTATTTCTCCTGTTTAAGGAATCCAGAAAGGTAAAAAGGTAAATGCCAAAAAGGTAATGATATTGTAATATAAAATCAAATAAAGTTGTCTGACAGTAGCTTCAATCTGGTGAGTTTCTAGATAAAGAAAAAAAGTCTTAAATCTTATACTCGTTGTCTTCAGAGCATGCAGTTCTGAGTAGGTTCAGAATGAAAATTTAAGCAAACGTTTTGACTAGCCAGTAAGATTTCTTATTAGCTTTTAAGTATTTAGCTTTAGAAAGAAAAAAAAATGAAGAGAATACTAAGTAAGGATTCATAAATATTTTAAACTTTCCATAAAATGGTATTTCATCTTAGAAAGAGTAGCAGAACTATTTTAAGACACTGAAATGCAATCTTTCCTATTTTATTAGGTGTATTTAGAAAATAATGATGTTTAAATAATAATACCAAACTTCTTTTAAAGGTAAAATGTAAAATAAATTTCCTTTTATGTGAAATAATTCTGTCCAAATTATATTTTTATAACTATGAGAAGTGCTTTTGTTTCTTTTAAATATTTTTTTTATTAGGGAAACCTATTTGCAAGTTAGCTGTAAAGGAAAACAATGATTTCAAGATTATATACTCTACATAATGTTCTTGTATGTTTTGTGGATAAATATTTTCTCCTTTGCGCTTCTTTTTGAAATGCAAGGGTTGCCGTATAGCTTAAATCATTTTCTGACAAGCAAATCTTTCTGTATTATCCTTATAGGAAAACACTTTTAGGGGATTTCTGTGTTTTTTTGATTTTTGTTTCTGGACAAAGAAGCCATCATAACTGGAAGAGGAACATTTTCGATGTCGCCTCAACAGTCTAGAATATTTTTATAACAGAAAAAAAACTGTGTTGTTGCTGTTGTTACTAGAATCTGTAGACCAAATAATATATTTTTCATCATAAAAGGTTGTTACGCTAATACGAATGTTTTAAATACATTCCCCTAAAAGGAGCACCGCCTTTGTACTCACGTATTCACTGAGTGAATAGATATTGGCTGTATTTCTGTATGTTCTAGATAATGTCTAAGCGTTCCACAGTAGAAAAAAAAAAAAGAAAAATTATGTGCATCAAAAGGGAACTAAAATATCTGTAAATGAAAATGGGATATATACTGTAATAACACTTTCATCAGTTGACCTTTTGTTTCACTGAGATGTATGAAAGTAAGTATGTGCACTAACTCAGACTTTTGGACCAGACTTTTATGTTTAACTGTATGTACATTAGCAGATACATGATTAGGGAGGAAGTCCACATCATTGATTAGATTGGCCAGCCTGTGATTCAGCTATAATCCAGGTTCAGATTTTTGCTGTGTAATGGGTTTTAAAAGCAATAGCTTCCTAAAAATACAGATAAAAGATGAATGGGATTTTTGGAAGCACCACAGCTTTTAAGTGCCACTGAAATCAATAAATAGTAGTAGTGAGATCCAAAAATGCACTTAGGCATCTGAAATACAAGATAGTCATCTGAGACCCGGAGGGCAGTTTAAAAGCGTTCAGGTACTAAGAGTCAGAAGGTATTTTAAATTTGCACCTGTCTCATTGTGGCGAAGCCCCAGGAGATAATACTGCTACTTTGGCAGAAGAGTACATTGAGGGGTACCTTCATTCCCCATGGTAGGACTAGGCTGCTGTATGGTCAGGGTGGGAGTCTTATGGGGAGAGACAGGAGGACGTGTGACTATGAAACTTAATATTTTGAGTAATTTGGAAGAAGGACCAAAGCTTGGCTTCTCATTTGGGGACTATTTCTGCTTTTATCCAACGTTCCAAACAAAATCTGGATAGTGTCTGGGTCACAATGCTGCCTTGCACTCATTGGCACAATAGCCTAGTAGATAGAATATGCTCCTGCAGAGTAACAGGCCTGATTTGAAAAGAAGTAAGGCCAGAGTTGATGATTATTGTGAACACAGAAAAAGTGCATATAGGCACTTTCCTCCTCTCCTGCTTCCTGTCTTCTTAAAATCAACCAACCAAACCAGACAGCTATTCAGTTGCCTCTAACCGAATAGGCACTTCAAGATTACGCATCCTCAGTTCATTGTGCTGGTATATGTGGTACACATGCCAGTATGTGTGGTATATGTAAGATTTCCCTCCGCTGGATAGGGAAGCTGTATGCTTTAGCCACTGTCAGCTTTCAAAATCTTACCACACATGACATTGTGCTCTTGTAAACCCATTTGTCCTATTTTACATCTTTGTGTACCTAAACATTTTCAAGGGGTCTACTTTTTCTGCATCTGAGCTTTTCTATTTGTTTGAGATAATAATATCTTCCAACCTCTCTTGGGTATTTTGAGGATGGTAACATTAATGATTGCAAGGTGATTACATTATTCTGTAACAACAACAATATAAATACCACGTATAGATTTCCCAGTATTACATTTCAAAAAAAGACAAGCTCATTTCAGATAATTGCAGTGCAGATAATCTGGGTCACCACAAGTATAACTGCTGAAGTGAGCGGTATTTTATCATTTTGTCATGAAACTTTCTGGACCATGTCCACACTTGGGCTTACTATGTCCTTTCATGAATTATGGGGCTGATGCATAGTTGTTGGACTAGAGACAGTACTTTTCAAAGTGCAGTCAAGGTCAAAATGAGCAAATTGAAGCAGAAGTATGTTTCTAACAAATATCTCCTTCCAGAATAAATAAAGAAAGCTTAGTCCCTCAGCATGGAATAGGAAACTGGCAAAACTTCAGCCTTTAAAAGGAAAGAAAAAGTCAGTCATGTGAAAATTGTTTTCCATAGTTACAAGAAAGGACTATCCAAACCCAAAAGATGAATTATTTGAATTAGGAGAAATATATGCTACATTAATGCTAAAATTCTGGGAGGAATTCCAGTTTGCTGATATCTTTAGTATTATTTAGAGTTCTAGTTATAGTCACTACGTCTCTATAAATACATGGTACATGTTTTAAAAAAATCCAGGTAGAGGTGACGACAATGATGAAATTTACAGAATGTCTTCCAGTCAAGGATGTAGATTAGAATGGTTTGGTTTGGAGGAGAGATAAATGAGGAAGAATGGTGTGTGGAAGTTTAATAGAGAATTCAACATTGTTCATTATGCAAAAGCTAGTGGTAGCCTAAATTAGCAAGATTAAAATTAATAAAAGGGAGTAACCTAAAACATCGAGATTAAAAAAAAGTAGTGTTCTCATACACAGAACTCACAGGCTTTCTGTAAACTGTTTCTGATGCTTTCCTTTTTGCATCTTTCCTTTTCTCTCAGTTCAGTAGCATTGTGAGTTTCATACCTGCATGAGTGACAGAAGGGAAGTTTACTCCCTGTCACCCCCTTAAAAGCTCCCCTGTATCTTTGCCTCTGCAGGCAAAGAGTTTCTG
The DNA here is from genome assembly GCA_013396915.1 of Stercorarius parasiticus. Classification (NCBI taxonomy): domain Eukaryota; kingdom Metazoa; phylum Chordata; class Aves; order Charadriiformes; family Stercorariidae; genus Stercorarius; species Stercorarius parasiticus. The sequence goes on along the minus strand of VWZL01000590.1, from coordinate 49,588 downwards.
CAAGTTATTGACAGGATTGGTTTTATTTGAAAACAGTGCAAATTAGATAATAAAGTATGTAAAATATACATCCTTGTATGGTATTCCATTAAAGTATTGTAGATGAATGTGTGTGTACATATAGATTTGTAAACTATATACTGCATTATATATAGAAAGCATTTATATAACACATACACAATTGAATCAAAAAAGATATGACAGAATGCTCCAACATTGATGGGTATTAAAGAAAAAAGCTAGATATAGAGCTGGTGGATCTTGAAGGATGCTTTCCATTGAACGCAAGAGTTCTTGATCCCCAGGAAAGGAGGGCAAGAGATTGCCATGGCTGACTTGAGGCCTGCTGGTCAAACTAAAGGGCAAGAAAGAGATGCACAGGCAGTGGAAGCAGGGACAGGTGTCCTGGGAAGAGTAAGGGATAGTGCCCGGTTGTGTAGGGATGAGGTCAGGAAGGCCAAGGTGCAGCTGGAGCTGAACTTGGTGGGGGATGCAACATCCTTCTCTCTAAATTGGAAAGATATGGACATGATGGGTGGACTGTTGAATGGATAAATTTTTTGTTTGAGAAACTGAAGAAACAAAGTCTTTCTAAAAGATGGAAAAAAAAAAAAAGTTCAAAGGAATATTGACTTCTAGATTGCAGTTTCAGAGAACTAAGGAAAATAAACAAGTAAAACATAGGTGTACTCTTGTTGGGTAAAAAACTGTCTGGATGGCCAGGCCCAAAGGGTTGTGGTGAATGGAGTTAAATCTGGTCACAAGTGGTGTTCCCCGGGACTCAGTATTGGGGCCATTTCTGTTTAATATCTTTTATCAGTGTTCTGGAGGAGGGGATTGAGTGCACCCTCAGTAAGTTTGCAGAGGATACCAAGTTGGACAGGAGTGTTGATCTGCTTGAAGGCTGAAAGACCCTTCAGAGGGATCTGGACAGCCTGGATCAATGGATCAAGGCCAATGGCATGAGAGTCAATAAAGCTAAGTGCTGGGTCCTGTGCTTGGGTCACAACAACCCCATGCAGTGCTACAAGCTTGGGGAAGAGTGGCTGGAAAGCTGTCCAGCAGAAAAGGACCTGGAGGTGTTGGTCGATAGCTAGCTGAATATGAGCCAGCGGTGTGCCCAGGTGGCCATGAAGACCAGTAGCATCCTGGCTTGTATTAGAAATTGTGTGGCCAGCAGGACTAGGGAAGGGACCGTTCCCCTGTACTCAGTACTGGTGAGGCTGCACCTCAAATACTGTGTTCAGTTTTGGGCCCCTCACTACAAGAAAGACATTGAGGTTCTGGAGTGTGTAGAGAGAAGGGCAACAAAGCTGGTGAGGGGTCTGGAGAACAAGTCCTATGAGGAATGGCTGAAGGAACTGGGGTTGTTTAGTCCGGAGAGAAGGAGGCTGAAGGGCTCTCTATGGCTCTCTACAACTACCTGAAACGAGGTTGTAGAGGGGTGGGTGTCAATCTCTTTTCCCAAGTAAAAAGATATAGGATGAGAGGAAATGGCCTCAAGTTGTGCCAGGTGAGGTTTCGATTGGATGTTAGGAAAAATTTCTTCACTGAAAGGGTTGTTAAGCATTGGGAGAGTCTGCCCAGGGAAGAGGTTGAGTCACCATCCTTGGAGGTATTTAAAAAGACGTGTAGATGTGGTGCTTAGGAGCATGGTTTAGTGGTGGACTTGGCAGTGCTAGGTTAATGGTTGGACTTGATGGTCTTTAGGTCTTTTCCAACCTAAATAATTCTATGATTCTGTGATTGTATATTGTGATTTGAGTTGCAAACTCTCTTTGAATAAGTCAGTAAAAGACTAGGTTATTGTCCCTGTAATTTAGTGAAACTGAAGGAATAAAAATACATTCTGCTAAACTTCTTTGGGTAAACCATGATTTAATTTGTTGAAAAAAATGAAGCCCGGAATGTAATGTTTTGATGCTCGTAAAAGGGGAAAGAAAAACCAGATTTACTACAAAATGAAAAAGATTTTCACCCCCTGTTTTTTTGACCTTAAATTTTTAGGGAAGAGCAGATAGTTTAGTCACATAGTTTAAAGCACTGCTTTCCATTGAAGAGTTTGTGTGTGTGTGTGTGCATTTTCAATGGACTATATCTTGATGCCTTTGAAATTCTCAACATATTGATGATAGTCGTGCATCTTAGGGTTAAATGGTAAAAAAACAATTAAACAAACCTTCTTTGATATCTGTTTTATCTGAGGTAAAAAAAAAAAGGTAGGGCAATCTACGTAACAAAATTCTTATTATGTGAAATGTATCTTAAAGAACTGTAGTTATCAGAGAAACACCTACATTTCCTGGCAAATACTCAATTGTCAAAAAGAAATGCAGGGTTACCTGGACAAGATCACATAAATAAGCAAATCTGCATAACCAATATCACAAATATTTGTTTAGAAACTCTGGACAAAGATATAACAGCTCACATTTGCTTAGCAAAAGGCCATCATTCTGCATTATGTATAGATGTAGTCACTTTGAAAAGGAATGAAGAACTGATCTAAAAGCCAAGTGTACTATTGATCGTTCAGTGATAAAACAATGTTTCTCATCACAGCAGATTTTCTCTTGATGTAGGCTATGCTAATGATGCATAAAAACCAAACACGTCATGGGCAAGCAAAAGATTTGCTGATTTGTCATAAACCCTCTTATATTGTAAGACATAAATTTGACACTAGAGCTCAAGTCAATAACGTATGAAAAAAGTACCGTAGGCATTTGAAACACATCTCTTCCTATAGTATATATGGTATTCCCATTAGAGCAGCTAAAAGCAGATTCAGAGTCAGCATACTTCAGCTTCCTTCTTTCAGCATGGGCATCCAGCTCCCTGGTTCCCAACTTAAGTTTTAAGCTGAAGAATAGCTTCCTCCAGCCTTAATTGACCCGGAAGGTTACTGTAGTTATACAGTGACTACTGCGTTGGTTGGACCTTTACTACATATTTCTGATGGATAAGCATCAATTATAAGCTTAACTTTATATGTAAGTATTTTATTTATAGTCTGGTTGTATGTACAGACAAGAAATGTGATACACTGAGTTTGAAGTAAGTAATTTTCACTTCAAAGCCACCAGTTACAGTGCAAGCAAAAAACACCACAAAAACTACTAAAGCATTCTCAGAAGAGGAAGGATGAATGAAGAGAGATTTTGCAGAGAATGAAATTTCCTTCCTGTAGTATTCTTTCTTTCAGGAACTAGACTTCATAGTATGTAATTTCAGTAATATTATTGAGCTATTACAGCTTTGAATTTGCAGTTCCTTCCATTTTCTCTGTCAAGGGATGGTGAACAGCAGAAGGCTATGGCTTATAAATACTACACACACTTCATCTTTTAGCATCGCTTTCTATTTCTTCCTGAATTATAGCACTATTTGTGTAACAGAAATAAAATTCAGCACTGTAATAGAATCAAACTGACTCTACCTCACAGAGCAGTTGTATGTTTTCCATGTTTTTGCAAAGTTTTATGACCACAGATTAATACGAAATTGCTTTATCTAGCTACAATAATATTCAGTATAGCATTTCTCTGCTGTTACATAAGTAAAAGTTAATTTCCCTTTTTATTTTTATTTCTATATTCATGGTTTTGTGTTCATGATGCTAAGTTTTCCAGTCTCAGGATGCAACCAGACATGACGCAGCTGCCTGATTTCATCACAGAAAAACAAGATGAAGGATAGGGAAGGAAATAAGGAAAATGCAAATGCTTGAGATTTTATTTTTAGTGAGCATTACTCAAATAATATCATTACAAAAGGAAAATTTCTGGATAATGTTGTAAAAAATCTGCAAAGTAATAAAGGGAACAATGAATTAATTATGGACTGATAGACTCTTTTGAATAGTGTTCAGCATACAACTCTGACAGAATATCAGTGATTATTGGTGACTACACTGTAGTTTATTACAGGGGTTTCCATAATCCTTACTAGGTGGTTGTTGCCAGAAGTACTGAAAGTATTATGTTTGTTTACACCTTCCAGATCACCTCTGAAGTACCTTCCAAGCAAACAATACACAAAAAATACTGTGCCTGGGCTTTTTTAACAAAACTTTGTAGATTTTCTTGTATGAATCCTATAGGGTTTCCAGAAAGTAAGAGAAATCTCTTACGCAAGTCTTACTGAACTTCTAGGAGGTTGATTTTTTTGGTTGTTTTTGCCAAAGAAAGTACTCTGATCTCATAAATCTCCTGTGTCAAAACAGATACCTATTCTTCTGAAGATCCCATCCCTTTCTATGAATTGTCATTGTCTGTAATCGTGGGGCTAATGTGTTGCATTTTTCTTTTTTTTAAGAGACCAGATCCTACCACTCGGGTAAATCACGGAAATAAGATGATGCTTTGTGACATGCTCAGTAGTACGATTTTGTCATTACTAATAAAAGGCCACGGGCTTTATACTGACCTAGCATTACAGGGTGCCAGGACCAGTTGGAGCTGCTTCCCTTGGCTCAGGTTGATTTTAGCTGGTTTTACTTGGCAGGTGGCCTAGTGACCAGTGTCTCACCAGTTTTGGAAGAAGCTCTGAGAGTACCTAGTGCCAGAGGAAAAGGGCAAATATTAGCAGGTCTTGTACAGCAGTTTTAAAGATACTGAGGCTTTTCTGTATGAATGTAGACTATGAGTGCTGGTACTGTTTGCTTTATTTTGATGAGACATTTAAGATCTAAATCAGGTTAACAAGAAATATTTTGCTCCATGTGTTTGCTGTATTTCCAGATTGGCCTATTTTCTGAACTGCCTTATGTGATTAACAAAGAAAGGAAGCATTCACCTCTCCTACAAGATAGAGTCCTGAATACCTGCAGTGGATTATCTGAGTGGTCACTTAGCCTGAGCTTGTCTTTCCTGGAGCCCCAGATGCTGGCCCAGCACAGGTGTCCTGTACAGTCCCCGGCTGTTATCCACCAGCCTTCTTTGCTTACAGTGCACATCCCTATAACCTAATTTACATAGGTTTTATTTGGTTTCTTTTTTTTTTGCTTTGTCCTGGTAGTGCTTCTTACCTAGGTTAACCACAATGACTGTGTAGAGAGAATTTAGGAAGACTAAGGCTCTAATTCAGATAACTAACTAAAATAGTGGCTGTGAATACCATCTCTCTCTTCCTATTATTTGCACAAGCATATTAAAGGAAAAAATTTAAAATCTTCTATTATATATAACAATTTACAGCTTTCCATCTAACATGGTTAACGTGTTGAATGCTAGAATACAAAATTAGATTGGGAAAAATTAGCAACAACATTACTCTGTCAATGAAAAGTTGTCCAAGGGAAAGGAGAAATTCCTGATGCCAGACAGCACTGTAGTTTAGCAGTACTCCTGAACCAGCAAAACAATGGGACAAACCTATTCTATTTAGTCTGATAGCAGAACATGAATTATAAATTACACCGTATTAGTCACTTGTTCCTTGATAACCCAATTATACGAGAATAGCATTTACAGCATTTACAGCTTACCAGTGATCCAAAGGTTGAAAATGGTTTTATTCTCTTCCATGACCATAAAATGGTCAACATTTATTTATAGCTGATTTAAGGAAGAAGTAAACAGAAGCCTGTCTATTCTAAGCGAATGCTGGGGTTTTTTTTTGTTGTTTTTTTAGCTCTGCTGGAAATGTCTGAGTGTTTTTTCTTTATGCAAAAAACGTATTTACCAACATTTTTTTGAGGTATAATTTTCCATTTTTTTCATTAAGGATTTGAATTTCAAAGGACTACTCAAGTGGGGGAAACCAGAGTCACAGTCATATGTGTTCTTCTGTCTGTTTTCATATACAAATTAAACTTTAAAAAGGAGGTCTGTGTATCATTACAGATTTGATCCATTAGCTATACCATGCATACTGCTGCTGACATCCTAAGTGCTGTGGCAGCGTATCGGAGCAGTGAGAAATTTAAAATTATTTAATACAATAATATAAAATAATTTCATACTATATGGCCATTACAATCCAAGGTGGGTTTTGGTTTTGTTCTTTTTTTTTTTTTCCCCTGCAGTTGAAGCCCCTTAGAATGGCTTTAAAAATATTTCATTTTACCTTGGTCTCTCGTATTTGCTCTGGCAAAAGAAGAAATTAGTTATTGTCTCCAAAATATAACTACTCATTTATTTGTTATTTCTGTATAAACCTGGGAGAATAATTCAGAAAATACAAGGCAGGCAAGTCTGATTAATATTATATCATTTGGAACTGCAAACATAATTTTGGTATTCATGAGGCCAAAACAACAGATTTTCCATGAACCTGTGTGCTTGTGTTGAAAGATACATTTGTTCCTTATGAATATTTTGGTAAAAGCAGTGAGAAAGAAAGACAAAGAAATCAGAAGTTAAAAAAAAAGATTCTGGAGCTGGTTATAGATTTTTATTTTAATTGATTCCGTATTAATTTACCAAAACCAAAATTACTGCCTTGTGATATTACTGCCTTTGGAATGAGTTCTCATACAAATCACTGAAGTAAAAAAGTATTTTTTTCTTTTCCCAGTTTTCCATTTTTTTCAAATGCGTATATAATTACAGCTGTTGCAAACAATGTAACTATGGAGAAGAGGAAACAACAAAAGGAAGAAAGCACAACTGTAAAACTTGAATTGAAGAAATAAGGCTTCTGCAAATTAGCATTTTCCATGACACAATTCAGTTTACTTAGGAAACAAAAACAAGAAAAAATACTGGACACAGAAATTTACTGGAAATACAGAAGAAATTGGATTAAAAAATTCATAATAATTTCCTTTTAATCAGGTCTAGAGAATATGAAAATTGCTTGCCTTCTTGGACTATTGCCCTGCGAAATCTTTAGTTTGGACTTGTCTTTTTCCTTTGGGCTGCTAGACAGTCACTCTCAGATGCAGTATTTTCCTATGATCAATGTACTTACTCTAAAAGGATAAACAAATCGTGAAGTCTAATGAAGCCACTGAGCAGGAGTCACATTGCAAATTTACAACTAAGATTTTTAACATCCAGAAGTACTTTTTTTTCACCTCCCAAAGTATGTTATGAAGAAAAATAAACCAACCACCATTTTTTGATTGATTCTGAATTAGTAGAAAGAACTTTTGAAGAGTTAAAGCCATTCACATGGAGGAAATCCTGTATTAAATTTACAACAGTTAGTCAGTTTTATAGTTAGTCTGACTTTGGTTTGCTACACAGTATTCTGTGCAACCAGTTTTTTCTTGTTAGGTCTTTTAGAAATTACAGGTCTATCATACATGAATTTCTACTTGACTAAAGAGATTCAGAGAATAGATATGATAGTCTAAACAACGGTTAGGAAGTTTGTAAAATTTATTTTTCAAGTGTATTGCTCAGACACATGAATAGAATGGGTTCTGCATAAATCAATACTGCATGCAGCTGAATGGTAATAAAGGCTTACAACGGGACTACTGGGATCTTTATTATGTGGAATTGTAGTTAAATGCCTAAATTTTTAGGAAGGAAAAAAGATTTTAACAGTTTTAGTGAAACTACCTCCTGGTAAACAGTTTCTGAAATCCAGAATAAAAGAATTACCCGACTGAGCACAGGCAGAGAATATATATGTCATACCCATATCAAGGTCAGGGATGCCTTTGCATCGAGGTAGCAGTTTTTGCATTTTAGTCAATATCTAATTTCCTCTAGACTAATCAGATTGATTTGGGGGACGAAATTATTGCAGAAGAAGGAATGTCAGTTTTCTAGATTCGCAGAGGGAAAAGGATATTCTTGCAGCTTTGGAAATATGTGGGAATGTTTTCATCAGTCCTCTTAACACAAAAATATAAGTGATGCACTAAGAAAATCTGCTAGTGACACAGAGCTGGGAGGTTCCATACAGAAGGAAATAAAACTGTCATACAGGAAAAATAAGATTATCTTGAATACTTGAATAATAGAAACAGAATAAAGTACATTAGTACAAAGTGCAGTGCTAAGTATTTATGGAGTAATGATAAGCATTAACAGTCCCAAATATTCAGAAACTATGAATCATGCCTTTGAAAAAGTCTTATGGAAATGACTTAAAAATTTTAAATTATACATTTCAGATTAATTTTCCTTGCTATTTATTGAGTCTTTGAGCCTTGATTCTTCTCTTGAAGTGTAGTTCTACAATCATCATGGGTGAGAAAGTATTTAAAAAGGAAGGAAAAAGTAAGATTGTCACTATATGGCAGGTTATAGGATCCCTAAGGAAAAAAAAACCAACAAAATACAAACCACAAAAACCCCAAAATGGCAGTATTAGTTTGTGACTTGTTGTACATGAAAAATCGTGTCAAGGCAGCAGGTTGTAGAACTTAGGTGGAAGTTTCCGATTCCCATTTAATTTTTTATTAGAAAACACAAACTCTTTTTTTCTTGCTTTTCTAGAATTTATTATAGTTGCTTTGACAGGGAGAGGATATTTTCCCCTGCTATTGTTCTGTGGGGAATATAAGTTTTAAACTTTCTTTCCCCTTGATCATGATGATTTGAACAGCCTTATATCTTTGTGGAATCTGGACAGAGACAAAAGATATATATCAGTTTTGAGGAGGTTTTTTTGGGAGGTATGGGTTTTTTTGTGGGGAAGGGTGGGATTGTTCTTCTTTGTTATTTTGATCCCTTTGATTTTTGGCTTGTTTCCCCTAGACTATATATAGAGAAAGTGATGCTTAAAACCCAAGGAGCACTAAAAGAGCAAAACTTGAGGAACCCAAATTTACTGAAGAAGTGTTAAAAACTGTAGTATAAGACTGCTACATATGAATTTGTGGCACTTTATCCCACTCAAATTCCCAGAATTCACAAAAAAAATTCATCAATTTTTTTGGTCCAGACTTTAATTTATCTTGTGTTGATGTTTCATCTGTCTGTCTAACTGTGTGCAGATGTGCTTTGTTGTGCTTCCTGATTCACTTATCACACAGCAGCATAAGGTTCTAGTTTGCTATGCTTTCCATTCAGCCTACTACCTAGGGTTTTTTTGATGGAATCATGAGATGCAGAAGAGATTAATGTGGCTTTCATCACCTTGGTGTTTTTTTTTTTTTTTTTTGTTTGTTTTGTTTCACAGTCATCTGAATGTAAGAGTTAGGGAGCGTTTACAATCCTTTCTATGTGTGTAACCAGTGTATATGCAGTTGCATCAGTCTCCAAATCTGTCACATTTTCTGCAGACCTGACTTTTCCAGGAGGGAAATTCAGGGGGAGGATTGTTTTGCACTTGACACCTGCAGCTGTTTGTGGTGTGGATACGAGGGACTTGAGACAATGGAATCTCAATTTGAAGGCAGTGCATTTGTAGTGTTTATTCAGATATAGTAGAGGTGGTATTCCTGCAAACATCAATTGTTTACTTATTTATTTTTTAATTTGTGACTCTTAAGGGTTTGTCTAAGGAAAAACAAATAAACATATTTATTTTGTATTGTTGCAGCTTTCGTTTCACTTATAGAATAAGTCATTTGTCCTAGTGTAAACAAGATTCATAGTTATGCCATATGCTTAGGTAAGGCTGTATTTACATGACTTCTATACTTATTGGAATATATTACATCTCTGTCCATTATTCCAAATAGAGGAATTTGCATTTGCCTTGTGATCCTAATTACTTCTGGCTCTCGTAAAATAATAATAATTAAAAAAAAAATCAGTCTTCTGATTACTTGGTTGAATTTCAACATCTACAGCACTCAGTAGCAAGTTGTAAGAAAGGGGAGTGTTATTTTTTTATTAAAATATATTTACAAAATTAAATATTTCTGCTCTTCAAAATATTTCTATCAGAGATTTCTCAGACATCTCTATTTTTTTTTGTATTGACCAGTAAATAAAACTGTAAACGAGTGAAGTGATATGGAAGCCCATTGGCAAGAATTACTGTAGCATTATATATGTGGCCTTTCAAAGCTTTTGTTACCTTCCATTGGATGGTATTCTCTAAATAAATTACATTTGGGCCTCTAGTTGATTTCTCACACAGTTAATTTCATAGCAACAAAAGTGCCTTCTTTGAGCTCTAATAGTAAAATAATAGAAGAAATAATTTGAATTTTATTTATTTGCTCAATAATTCTGAGTTTCTTTTATAGACAGGAAGATTTTTTTTGCATACGCATCCTTATTCTCATACACTGATATCTTAATATAATTATATCAAACAGATTTTTACAATAATTATCTTCTTAAGAACATTCCTGACACAAGTAATTTCTTGAAATAATTTTCTAAAATTGAAACAAAAAGACAGTTATAATGGTCTAGTTCACAAATTGCTATGTTAAGAGTTTCCATTTAAGTAAATTGTCTAAGTGCATATAATTTTATATGTAATTGTCACTGTTATAACACTGAATTGCTTTGGTTCCAACTATATATAAGTTCAACATACCCACCTACTTCATAGCTTTGTTTGCTCTATTTAGTAATTTGCACTGTGTGAAAGCTGGGAGTTTTGAACTGTGATGAAGCACTGTGACAGCAATAGCAACTCAGTATTTTACTACAGTGAGTTTCCCAAGCAAAGGAAAGATAAGCAGGTAAACTCACGTAGAAGTTAATATTGTAGCCATGATTCACAGGTTGAACACCGGTATAGAATAAATGCTTGGAGTCCATGCAAGCTCATTTGATTGAATGATCAGGTCTACAGTTGTTTAACAATGACTTCCCACAAAGTATCACCCATAAAAGTATTCATTGTTTGAGTACAGCTGCTTACATCATTTTAAGACTGGCTGATTAATTTTTTTGGTTTGGTTTGGTTTTGTAGATCATTTTAGCCACTAAAAGGCTATTGAGTAGGGATCAAAAGCATTTGTGAATTGTGTCAATTTTTTCCCTACCACTTGAAATTTCCATTTCATCTGAAATGAAAATAAGGAAAAAAAATAAAGGTTTCCAAGTGTTGAAACAAAATGTTATTTTCATGCACTTAAAAGGGCAATAAAAAAGTACTTAAACATTAGATTTGTACTATGAATTGTAAAGATGAATTTAGTTTTTCATCCCACCAGCATAAGAAGTGTGAAATTAGGTGGTCCATCCCAAAGGTAGTACCAGGTGACCAATATTCACAGGCTAGAGCACCTGTTGACTGAGTAGCACCAGGAGGAATGCAGAACATACAGTTCAAAGTTAGCCTGGGCTAAGAAGCCAACAAGATTGTCTCGCAGAAGGTGAAACCACTGCAGCCAATGCCATTAGGCATCTCTAAGAAATCAGGAGGCTGACAGGTGGACAGAACTCACAACAGATTCGAGCCCTTTTCACCAGGCTAGTGTGGGTTAATATTCCTTATTCTAGGAGTTCAGGGTTTTTTTGGTGGTTTATCCAATAGCCAAGTAGTTAGGTTCCTCAGCTAGTATCAATTTTTCCTTCCTCAAAGGATTTGCAGCCATATGTTTTACTTCTTAAGTGGGATGTGGTACAATTATAATATTGGATATCTTGTGAGTTTCTCACTTTGTACTGTTCACATACTATTATGTTCTGCGTGGCATATTTGAATATGCATGAAGCATGGAATTGGAATCCAGGGGCTTTCCCCAACACACACACGAAAATACTCCAATTACCAAATGATAGAATTGATTTCTTTTTTTTCATATCCTGGTTTAATGAAATGGGTTTTGGATAAAAGCACTTCTAAATTAAATTCTTCCTTTCCCAGACATATCATGCAGTTCTTCATTTCCTTTGCTTCTGTTAATGGACTTGAAAAAGGAATTTTCCATTTTGTTGAAAGAAAATGCTTTGCTTGGTGAAAAATGAATAGTTTTTCTTTTCCAAAAATGTTATCAGAGAAATAAAATAAATTACTAGATTATTTTCCTTTCAGAATTTCTGTCCATCAGTTAAATCACACTAACAGTTACTGAGTTGGACGATGTTTCACTCTTTAAAGAATAATATACACAGTCAGTGTGGTATATGAAATATGACTGCCCTTGGAGCAAGAAATTATGTGTTTTAGCAATGTTTTGTTTAGAGTAATTTGGACATATTCTGCTGATGGAAAAACTACAAGAATTTTATCTACCAATACCTTACCCTACTCTTAGGAAATTGTAATATTTCCCAAGAAATATTACAAAAATATAGGAGAAAGATAAAAACTCTGCTGCAAGCTTATTATTGTATTTTTTTTTTACTTAATCGAATAATTTATGTTTTAAGCCTTGCTATTTAGAAACATACTGAAAATTAATATCTATGCTATATTTTAGGGAAAGAAGTGTGACTTGCTAGAAGTCTGATCTGCGCACCAGACAGTTTATGGACCCTTTCACTTTTACTGTGATTATGTTCAGGCAGAAGGAACAATGACAAATTCTGATTCTGTTTCCTTCAGCCTCTAATAATGAGGATTGATATTGTTCATAGGGTCTCACCACATAAACTTAGTGATGTGTAGATGAGTAGCTGGACTATTTTGCAAACTTTCTCTGCTTCTCTGTGTGCTGATGATGTTCTTTGTGTTCAAAATTCAAAATCTTTCAGCCTTGTGGACAAGCTAAATAATGCTAATCTTGTAGACTTTCCAAGTTAGGAAGCTCATTGCAAGTGCATTGTTGTTGTATGGAATACTGCATTGTACTACATATTTTCAGGGCTCAGACATAATGCATGTATGAGGATCACTGACATTACCAAAGAGATGAGAAGAAGGAGGAACAACTATCATGTTCTCCTGTGAGAGTATTGCTATTATTAATGTCCATAGTAGCAACAGTGTCAGTGGTGTCATATGAAAAAGGTGGCAGAGAGGGACAAAGATTTTCAGTTATATTTGGAGCAAGATGGGCTGGGAGCTGGTGTCAATAAGGGGTTAAAGGCAGTTCCAAACAAAAGAATTAAATGCTCTGTGCAGATCCATCTGGTTACACTCACTGTGCTGCAATGCCAGACTTGCTTTGTTTCTAGTGATACGTGTGGAGGTGTTTGGCATTTTGTATGCTTTACTGCAGTACGAAAAAAATAAATAAAAATCAGTACACTGTATCAGAATTTTAAGGGACTTGTGAGAATAGCTTATAGCCATTACTCATTGGAACTCTGGTATAATCCACACTCAGAAATAATATGATTTAGTGACTAACTATACTCAATAGAAACACAGATGAATGTAAAATTTGGAATGACATTTATTTAGGCTGCCTCTTTTTTGTAGTTCATTTTAAGAGTACATATTTACTATTTTTATGAAGCTGTTGCTACTGAAGTCATTTATTGCTGCTTTTCAGAATAAATGACATCTTAGAGATCACTGTGGTGGAACTGTTTAGACAGTGATAAGCATTAAGGCCAGTTTTAAACTTTAAACTTTACTAAATTCCTCACTGGCAATAAACCTCATGGTTTTTCCATCTTTCCTCTTCGTGCTTGATATTTTTATGCTGTTTCTTCCCCTCTCAGAAGAAGGACCTTCAAATTGGCTTCCAATACTGTTTCTCTTGGCTTTGTTTTCACCAGTGCTCCTTCTAATTTATTAGTCAGGATACATATTTGCGGTCCCTTGCATTTCTCTTGTTCTTCATTTTCCAGCTTTCTGTTACTTGGATGCCTCACATGTACAACACCTTTGACCTTTTCATGGTCAAGTTGCTCACATGCATCTGTAAAATGCGAATTTGTGTGTTAACAGGGCTCTGTTTCTTCTACAAAATAATAAGCTGGTAACATATGTGGATATAATTACATCTTTCATATCAAAGTATCAGTTGTTTTATGAGTTCAGAAAAATAGGTGTTCCTGTTTTATTAATGTTTTATCTGCATATTTGGTTATAAATTGTACTCAAACAGGAGAGATTTCTGTGTTAGAAATACCATCACAATAGATACAGCTTAGTTAGTTATATTTGCCAAATGATAGTTACTGGATGGATAGTGTGATAGCCGATATTTGGTGGGTCACTGAGTAACTAATGATCGTTTTCTGCAATTAAAAAGTGTCACTATTTGCTGTAGTGGTAATTTGGCTTCTGACAGCATGAGGATGGCTGCATATAAATATTGTTGTATTGTTTTTCTAAATAGTTTATAAAACATATATGCTTGAAGTGTTTTTGTCTCCTCATCTTTTATTTGCATTTGTATTTGCATTTTTTATACAAGTATGTTTCAGCAGATTTGTTTATACTTGTTCGATGAGGTCCTAACCGCTTGAAAAGTTTTAGACTCAGAAAGGACGTTTCAGTAAAATATTAAAAACTATTTGTTCATCTTTTTTATTAGTATTATGAAGTCACTATAACTTCCCTAGTTTGTAGTTCTAAATGGTGCATTTGCACTCCCTGACTCATATAATGCAGAATGAAAATGGATAAATAAATTGGCAATAAATTCCCCAACAATACCATACAGTAGCAAATAAAAAAAAACCCTCTATTGTTAGCTTGCATTTAAGAGCACCAGTAATTTGAAAAAAAAAAAAAAAATCTGCATTCTATTTTGAAGCCATACTGAAGAGGCTGAGAACACACTGGCAAGCTTAATTAATGCCCTGTGTCACGAAGTATGACAGACAAACATTTACAGTATGTAAAACCTATATGACCTTGACAGTCTTCACTATAATTAGATATCTTACACAGTATTTTTTAAAAGTTCTGTTAAAAACACAATGAATGCACATCTGCGGGTTCACTGGTATTAATCTTAATTCATTGCTAAACAAGATTTCAGAATAATAGAATATCCTGAACAGTTTCCAGATGATGGTGTGTGTGTAGTCCTCTGTGTTTCTGTGTATTCGTGAATGTTTAGGTAAAAGTGAATTATTCCAGTAACTCTGATTATGAGAAGTATGGAGTCTCCTTGCATCCCTGATTTCAGTGGGAAAAGAAGCTTTTTCACCTGATAGGAGACACTGAGCACCTTGCCAGAATAAGGCATCATATGTAACACTGCAGAAAGAAGAATGCACTCTGTATTGGAGGAATCACATATTTTGTTTGCTGCGTAAGTAAAACCTAAAGATTCCTGTAGGGTAAAATTCTGAGTTAGACGCTGGAGGTCTATACTTAGTTCCAGACCAGAACACCTACAAAGTTGCTCTTTCTACATTTTTCCTAATGGAGGCAATAGTGCCTGTTGCTGTCTTTGCTGTGTTTTCCAGGTTAGCCTGCTACAGCTGAAGGTGGAAGCTTTCAGTTTGGTTCCTGCTTAAACTCTAGGGAAGCACAGAAACAATTATTTCATATAGGTGCCATATGATATTTTTTTTTCTTTTAAAAAAGTGTTTACGAGATCCAGATACTCATTTTAGTTAGGAATTACTCCAAGTCCTGAGATAACATTTAACATATTATATACTTTGATAGTTCTACTGGTATAAAATAATTATTATTGTGTCATATTTCATATACCTTTTAGGGCACCTAAATTAAAATAAAACTCAACTAAATGAATAAATGACAGATATGCTGTCTTTACTGTTAGTTACAAGTATTACTTGCAGTGTGTGAGTGTGCTAGGAGTGTGTGTCCTGGGCAATTCTCCACAGCTTGCAATAAATAAATAGACTTACATAAGAAATTACTTTGTCTGCCATAAAAATCTCAGGAAACTTCAATATAAGTCACAAATTTTAACTTTCAGAAGTGATGTTTAAACACAGGTTACTTTGAGCATTCCTTCGTTATGAATTAGTATAATTGTTATCTGAGCTGGACGATAGCTTAGACCATTATAGGGATCTTTTAACAGGTAAACTTTTTCCTCATTAATTGTCACACTCAACAAAATGTATTTTTGGTAGCAGAAAGTTAACTTTTTTATCTTTGGTCTGTAAGGCTAAATTAAGTGAAAAAAAACAAAATCCACTGAGACTGAGGAACTACTAGGACTGAATCTGACAGAATTTTGGAAAATAGCATGATGCTTATTAGAATTTAAAATGCTTTCTCATTCCCATTTCCTGTTTTCGAAGCTTCACCTAAAATTAAGAACTAAGAATCATAGAATCATTTAGGTTGGAAAAGACCCTTAAGATCATCGAGTCCAACTGTTAAGATATCAGTGTTCGAAGATATATGTCTGTATATGTACTTTAGATCACAGAAGTCCTAATGAAGATAACATGTATAAAGGTAATAACTTACACAAACTTTTGCAAGACTAGATCCTATTATAACCAAATATGTACACAAAAGTATATACAAAAGAAAAATTAAATTCATGGGCATTCTAAGCACCTCTGTATGTTATAACTTCTGTGTAAAAACAACTGAACCCAATCAAGCTCAAAGAATGAAAGCTAGCAATTTATTGCACTATTACAAAATTAGTGATAAACTTTTAGAAAAATTTGGTCCATAAACCATAATCACAGTAGATTCCCAATGTTCAAGATTTACCTGCTGGAAATATTTCCAAGTACAAAAATTATAATCAAGTATATCACCTGGAAAATAGAGGAATTTAAAGGAATTTCACTTTTGCCTTAGTTTCAGAATACCAAGTGTTTCACAGGAATCTTGTTTTTAATTTTCCTTTGCATTTGTATTAACAGGAGCATACTTGGAGAACCTTAAGTGTTTAGAGTTCATAGGAAGCTTATATTGACAGGATTCTATATAGCCAAATATAAGCCCCAGAAAAATTTGCACTGCTTAAATAAGAGATTGCTTTGATAATGTTCTGATTCAAAATCAAAATATACAGGATTGGATGGCCTGATACAAAATTTGGCTAAGGAAAAAGATCAGAGCCTGTGGAAGACCTATGGAATCTGAAAGTCCTGCTGTATGACTTTGAATGTCATGGGCAGAATGAACGGACAAGAAGCCTATGTGTGTTTTATCATGAGTGAAGTCAACCAAATTTTTCAAAGAACACAGGCGTTTGTGAAAGAAAGCACACTAGCATTGTAACATGAGTCCTTGCTAAAGTGTAATACAAATTATGTCTGATTCTTGTAAAACAATTGTTGATCATAAAGAAAATTACTAGGAGGAGATGCCTAAAAACATAAAAGGAATAGTTATTATTCTCTTGCTAATCCAGGTATTAATTTACAGTACTGCACTACTTGAAGACAATGCTTTTTTCTGTACATCTTTGTTGTCCCCAGCTGCATTTAAACAGATTCCTTGAGCACTTGTTGCCTCCCATTATGCTTAATTCTGAGAATGCTTTGTCTTATGAATGGTCTTTTTGGACACATAAATTTAATTTTTCTTTAAAAATTAAAAAAAAAAATCTGTGTTCAAGGACACGCATGCATGAAGACAAATATAAATGACAGGTGACTGTAACTGTAATCCTTTAAAAGGTAAGCATTCGGTCTCAGCTATTTGTCTGTATTTTTTATATAACCAATGGAGAAACAGGAATTCTTCATCCTCAGACCAGTGTCTGAAAAAATTGGGACAAACTTGTCTGGAGCCTTCTCTTTCTGACCATTTATTGTTGTGACCTAATCCTACCTTTGAGTAAATGTCTAGCTTTAGATGATAGCCTAGATTTAGATCAGTTGAACATGCTTTGAATCTACACTTTGAGCTGGAACTAGCAGGGAAAAAGAGGGGATAAATCTTGATTGAAAGGTGCGAGGAGTGATTTCTGTGCTGAAAGTCATTTGCAATGTTATTTGTTCGAAGGACAAAGTGAGTTAAATGGATCTTTCAGTGCAGATCTGACAGCCAAACTGAGAACTGTATAAAATATACTATAATCCTACGGTTTGATTTTGCTGGTGCATCATAAAGATCAGCTCTGAAAGGAAAATTTGATTCTGAGAGAAAAATTTAATAGAACATCATCAGAGGAAGGAATGCATTTTTCAAGAATTTGAAAATTTCCCTCAAATTTGGGCAAAATGTGGACAGACACATAAACAAAAATCTACATGGGTTTTTTTAGTCTCACTAGATATCTTTGCTATTTTTTTATTCAGACATTTTATTTCTATTCTGCCATTTTGATTTTTCTTTCTATCACGTTTTCTGTACTTTTTCATCCTTCTCTTATTTCCTACTTCCTTTGCCACTATTATCCTTTCTCCTCTAGTTCTGCTGAAGTCTTCTTTCTTCCTTAGCCTTTCTCTTCAATCCAATACTTCCCATTTTCTCATGTATGACTATCTCTTTCCCATTTTCTTCCTTGAGATAAAACCAACTAAAATACTAGAATTTTGATGACAGACTATTAAACCTTCTTTTAATGCAAGACTTGAAGCGTGAACTCTTAACTGAACTGAATCTCTAAGACTATAGTTTTGCATTCAGTGGAATTATGACTTCAGCTGTTTTCAACATTTCTTATCCTTATTTTCCATTTCAGCTACTTTTTCAATCCCTTATCGTGCTCTGCCATGTCATATTAAACATTAGATCAGGGAATTGTTTGAAAACTAACTCAGAAAAGAAAGGAAAAAAATGATAATATTTCAGGTGGATCAGTTTACCAGTTGTCTTTCTTGCTCAGCCATACAGATAAATCCTCTTTTGGAACAACAAAAAGGAAGAAAAATAAAGAAACTTTGAAAACTGTTATTTTTTGCTAACCTAAAGTAATACATACTCAACTTTTGTTAAGTTTTAAATTTTCCAACTGCTTTAAGTTTTTGTATATTCTTTGAGATGGAAAGAATGAGCAAGGTATTTTCCCCTTAAGTGACTTTTCTTGATAAAATTAAGAATAATCCACTATTTGACAGTCAGTATATCATATTTAATGGAATTCTTTATTTCTGCTTGGCTGAAATTTTTTGATAAATTAGTACTATACTCAAATAAGCTGTCATCAAATCTTTATTGCAGTTTACCTCGTAAATCATGCACTGTCATAAACTTCAGAAAGTTCAATTTTTATAATTAAAAAAAAATCAGAAAAAAGTCCTGAATATTTGTAAAGAAAAAAAATGTTTCGTAATAAAATGTCACTCTGTCATATTATTTTCTGACATCTGTTAAAAGCCCCCACAACTTTAAAGTAGTCTTTTGATGTGTAAAAGCAATTTTTTTAATATCTAAAGGAAATTTGAAGTGCCTTAAAAATTCAGGTTCTAAAGACAACTGATTTATTGGAGCTTTCCTCAACAGTTCCAAGCACGAAGGGTTGACAACTAAGAAATATCCTTGGCAGTTCTCAATCTTTTTTTCAGATAAAAAGAAATACTGAAAATTTATTGAAATTTTGAGCTAGCATTCAGTATCAGCTACTTTTATTTACTGCATTGTAGAGTATCTCAGATATTGTTTATAGCAAACACTCTCATTCCAGTATCTTACATGCTGGTATGTCCCATGAATCACAGTTGAGGTTGGGAGTGATCTCTGGAGGTCAGAAGACAGTGTTGAAAGTCCAGATAGACAATATGAACTGCTCTCTCCTCATCTACCAAGCCAGTCGTTTCATCATAAAAGCTTATCAGGTTGGTCAAGCAAGACTTGCCCTTCATAAATGCATGTCAACTACTCCTGATCACCTTCTTGTCCTTCACGTTCCTGGAAATGGTTTCCAGGATTAGCTGCTCCACCAGCTTCCCAGAGACTGAGGTGAGGCTGACCAGCGTGTAGTTCCCTGGGTCCTCCTTCTTGCCCTTCAAGATAGGAGTAACTCTGGCTTTCCTTCAGTCCTCAAGCACATCTCTCATTTGCCACCATCAGTCAACGATTATGGAGAGTGGCTTCGCAATGACATCAGCCAGCTTCCGTCAGCGCTTGTGGTTGTACCCCATCAAGCCCCATGGTGTTATCCAGGTCCACTTTGCTGCAGTATTCCCTGACCTGATCCTCTTCTACCAAGGCTATGTTTTCCTTGCTCCAGCTTTTCCCCTAGTCTCTGGGGATTCCTGAAAACTGTTCTTACTAGTAAAGACCAAGGCAAAGAAGTCATTCAGTACCTCAGCCTTTTCCATATCCTGTGTTGCTAAGGGCCCCTGCCCCGGTCAGCAGCAGGCTCACGTTTTCC
Source organism: Stercorarius parasiticus (assembly GCA_013396915.1). Lineage (NCBI taxonomy): Eukaryota > Metazoa > Chordata > Aves > Charadriiformes > Stercorariidae > Stercorarius > Stercorarius parasiticus. The sequence goes on along the minus strand of VWZL01000590.1, from coordinate 29,658 downwards.
CAGTCTACCTTTAGCTACTTATGTGCTTCTAGAAGCCCTTTTTGCCCATCTTGCTGTCCCACTTTAATGTTTTCGTTATCACCTGCAAATTTATGATCCATGAGAAAAAAATCAAACTGGCTCTAGTAAAGTTTTTGCACTTTTTAGTGTTTCTGTCAGGAGTATCTTGAAACTAACAGGAAAATAATTAACTTTCTCCTTTTACTTGCTGCATAACAACTGATGATCCTAAATATTTTGATATCATGATGGTGTGAAGCCACAGAGAAACAGGATTTCATTTCAGAGTCCTAATCTATTTTTCAGCTGAAAGAACAGGTAAGATAGCTCGAGCAGTTTGCTAATGTTTCCCATACACATGCCGATCAGTTTAGTTTTCAGTCAGTACTGGAAAACATTGGCACAGTATTAAGAAATCTGTGAATGACCAGAAGTAATTATGTCATACACTTTTTATTGGTTCTGGTGTAAGTATTTTGTATCTGTATTTTCAAATTTCCTCACATCAAAGCCTTAAGAGGTTAGTTTTGAAAAGGCTGAGCTAGACTTATTTTCTTGCTATTTCTGAAAAATGGGCATAACATATATTTTTATGCAATTGGGAAAGTCTGTCATGACTTCTCAAATATGATAGAGAGTAGTCTAGTAATGAAATTGATCGGTTCCTTTGGTACCCTTCGTATCCAGTCCCATGGACCTGTGCCTATCCAGTTTACTTGAGTTATCCCTGAATTCATCTTCCTACATTGTGAATGGTGCTATAATCCTTCACACTCTGCCACTAGGCAACATAAACCTGAAATGCTTGAGATCAAATGTTGCTGCTAAAGACAAAAGCAAAGAAGGCACTGATTGTCTCACCCTTTTCTGGGTCCACTGTCATGAGTTCTCCCACCGCTTTTTGCATGAGAATATAATTTTCCTTAGGTTTGTTTTTGCTTCAGCTGTAAATGTAGAAGCCGCCTTTTGGCCCTTTGCATCTCTTCTTCACTTCCAAGCCCAGCTGAGCTTTGGCTTTATTACATTTCTGAATGTCTGCGTAATGTTTCTGTGTTCTTCCTGTGCTCATTGAACATTTTCTATAAACGTACCGATGCCTGCTTTTCCTGTTCACTTGATCATTAATTAACATTGCCAGATCTTTTCTTCTCTGAATGCCATTTCCTTACTTGGGTTCCAAATACAAATGTGGATATTATGGTAATGTGCAAAGCGTCTTAAGCCCATGCAGTATTTGCAGTTTTAAACAACACAAAGAAGTATCCCTTTGTGTTTCATATTTTGTGGGGATTTTTTTTCTGGCACAAAGGTTATCTTCCTAAAGGCTCAACATTGTACTGAAAATAAGGTATAATTGACAGCAACACTGTTTAATGTTCCTCTGTGAGAGCTTGTTTGATTGATTTTTACCTTCTTATTCACTTGGCAAGCAAATGAGATAAGGAATATCCCTAAAATAAGGGATGGGTAATAATTTTCAGGGATGACTGAAAGAAAGTGAGAATTGGTTCCTTATAATAAACAAAAGGTATGTTCCCTGCCACCCAAACTTACTCTAAATCCTTCTAGGCAATTACGTCCATCTTCCTCTAGCTCTACATGTATCTGTTTCTCCTAGGCACAGCTGTTCTCTTTCTCACACCTATTCGTTTTGGCTGTGTTTTCTGTCTGTTTGCTAGCTCCTACCATTCTTCTCTTTCTTTCACTTACAGGTGCAATTCTACAGTCTGAGACCTATCTGTAGTATTGTTCCCTATCACACACCAGATGAATAGACTCTGTAAAAGATGAAGAATCTCCCTTAAACAGAATCACTGTTGTCTATCACAAACACAGGAGAGAAGCCAAGAGTTTGGATCAGAAATTGCTACTTGCATCGTCTTTCCTTCCCTTGTTGCAGTGACAATATGAGTAACAGTATTTAGAAAATCTATGTTCCCAGGGTGGCAATCAGAGCATTTGACATCACAGAGAGAATGCAGTGATGCTTAGAAAAGTAAATATTGGCTATGCCATGATAATTATTAATTTTAAAGCCAGCGGTTTAGACAATAGAATCATAGAACCGTAGAATGGTTAGATATGCAAGAGACCTTAAAGATCATCTATTTCCAAACCCCCTGCCTTGGGCAGGGACACCTCCCACTACACCAGATTGCTCAAAGCCCCATCTAACCTGGTCTTGAGCATTTCCAGGGATGGGGCATCCACAGCTTCTCTGGGCAATGTGTTCCAGCGTCTCATCACCCTCACAGTGAAGAATTTCTTCTTATATCTAATCTAAATCTCCCCTCTTCAGTTTGATACCATTACCCCTCATCCTATCATTACACTCCCTGATAAAGAGTCCCTCCCCATCCTTCCTGTAGGCCCCCTTTAAGTACTGAAAGGCTGCTGTAAGGTGTCCCCAGAGCCTTCTCTTCTCCAGGCTGAACAACCCCAACTCTTTCAGTCTGTCTTCATAGGAGAGGTGCTTCAGCCCTCTGATCATCTTCGTTGCCTTCCTCTGGACTCAATCCAACAGGTTCATGTTCTTCTTACGTTGGAGGCCCCAGAGCTGGACGTAGTACTTAGGTGGGGTCTCACAAGAATGGAGTAGAGGGGCAGAATTACGTCCATGACCTGCTGGCCATGCTTCTTTCGATGCAGCCCAGGATGCAGTTCGCGTTTTGGGCTGTTAGTGCACATTACTCGTTCATGTTGAGCTTCTCATCCACCAACAACCCCAAGTTCTTCTCCTCAGGGCTGCTCTCAATCCATTCTCCACCCAGCCTGTATTTGTGCTTGGAATTGCCCCGAGCCAGGTGCAGAACCTTGCACTTGGCCTTGTTGAGCTTCATGAAGTTCACATAGGTCCATCTCTGAAGCCTGCACAGGTCCTTCTGGATGACATCCCTTCCCTCCAGCGTGTTGGCCACGCCACACAGCTTGCTGTCATTGGCAAACTTGCACTCAATTCCACTGTCCCATGTCACTGATCCCAGTACTGACCCCTGAGAAACATCACTCATCACTGGTCACCACTTGGACAATAGGCACGGAGGACCTTGCCTTCCTTTGAAATTGTAATTAAGTTTTATGGCAAGGCACTTAAGGAGATTCCTTCTAAGACAATTGGGGTATGTTTAGAGAAATATAGCCTTTAGAGATTCTGGAGCATCAAACTGACAGAGCTGCTTTTTGAAATAGTGTTGAAAGAGCTGGTTATACTGGCACAAATAAAGTGTAATGTTCTTGCAATTAAATATGTGCAAGCACAGTTCCAAAGGTCAGCTTCCTTTCATATATGGAATTGAGTTCTAATGCATTTATGCATTCATTTTAAAGCAAACATATTGACCTCAAACCTCAGCCATGTATTTACTTTCGGGATGAAGTGTTTCATAAAATAAACATTATTTATATGCCTTATATGTCAGATATTAATTTAGATATGTCTTGTGCATCAGTTTGCAAGTGTAATCAGTAGTCATTTCAACCCAACTGCTCAGCTCTAGTTACAATAATTTTTCCTCCTAACTGTGGGCACTGATCTTATCCTCATGTCCATGTTGAAACTTTTAAGAAATTATAATTGTAATAAAAAGTGTGGCTGATAAAACTCCTGTTTCAAAAGCAACCTTTGAATAAGAGATATATTTTGACAGTGCTATCTATCATCTGCTTCGGGTCACTCTTTAGTCTACCTAAATCCCTCATCTGGATTGAATATATTTTTTACCTAAGCACGTCAAATTGCAAGTCAACTTTTTAACACTTAAGAGTCTTCAACACAAAATTTTCAATTTAGTCAACTTTAAAAAGCATCTGCCTCAATCTGCCTTAATTTAGGTTACTCCTTTACCTTCTTGATATTCCTTTTGTCCTCCACGTGAAAACAATCATAAGAAATTAAAGCAAGATCTACTGATTCAAGGATTCAGTTCCATAAGGAAAGGGAATTGTGAAGCTTTGGTCTAAAACAAAAGGGAAATTGGAAAGTTTCCCCGCAGAGATCTCTGATATGCAATTATAATGTATGGGGTTGGCAAAGATACTTCACAAGAGAGCAGGAATCTGAGAGGACCTCTAAGCAGCTGCTCTCCAGCTTGTCCTTCAAAGCTATCTGGTGAGAGCTTCACTATTAGATATTGCAACCCTCTTGAAAGAGGGAAGAGCTGGTTTCCCATTCTTAGACAATATTTTCCTGTCACTGCAATTGGCCATTCATGTCAGTGGCAATGAGCCTGTGTGTAGTGCTCGCTTTGAATTGTTCTTAGCTTTTTCCCCATTTTTTTTTCTATCATCTGAGTCAAAAATATGTGTATTAGGTAGCTGATAAACAAGAATCAGTGGATATCTATATATTTGCTATTCTCTTAATTTCTTTGTTTAGTACATACTTGGACAAATGTTGAAAATAATTAAAAAAAACCCACATGAGATTATTATTTTTTAATATAGTAGATATAATGCATGTATGTGTGTATATATGTGTGCATGTATATATGCATATTTTAACATGTATGATTTCATATGAGGAAATGCTTAGTCAAATTAATCATGTACAGTATAAATTAAACTTCATAAATATAAAATTACATACAAGTAATTACCTATTTGTAAACATTAGGAGCCTGATTTCAATTCCTTAAATCTCAACACCCTGGCAGTTTTCAATGTTCAGGAAAATCAGTCAGAGCTTAAGAACATTAAATCGATCCATGTTGTATAAAACTATATGTTTGTTAAGGCAAATATTTAGGAATGATGTATCTTTTTTTAAAAACATTATTATACATTATGCAAAATGAATGGAGTCATGAAGCGAAAGGTTACTTTTCCATTACCTATTCTAAATGTTAAAACTTCTACATTTTCCTCAACAAGTTGATTTTTCTTTCTGCTACACAGAATTGATGTTTCTTTGAAAGGTTTTGGGTTTTTTTCGGGGGTGGTTTTTTTTTTTTTTGAAACACGCAGGAAATATATATTATGTGATTTTTTTTATTTCAGAAAGATTGAAAATACTGTTGCTATTTTTTCCTATAAACATTCATTTAAAAAAAAAAACCACCACCACAGAAAACATTATTTTACAAAAAGAACTTTTCCTGAAACTGGAAATTCTTTTTAAGAAAGATAAAGTGGAACACGCTCTTCCCAACATAATAAGGATCAGTTTTTAAAAATTGTGGCTGTCTCTAACACAGCTCTCTGGTAAAGTTCTCTAGTGTAGATGACAGTTAACATACAGATTATAACTATGGGGAAATAATTTCAATCATTTTACTAACTTTGTTGATGATAGATCCTTAGCTCAGTAAAATATTTGTACTACCAAGGATGTAGGAGTCTTAACTAAACAGCTTATTCAACAAAAATGAGTTAAGTAGTAAGAAAATGCATTACGTTTTTATGTACTTTAGGAATTGCAAGTTGCTCAATGTGCTTTTCAGAGCTTCAAGGACTGAATTTTTGTAATGGAAACGCCAATAATGAGCCTGCAGGGATCTTTATTATAAATATCCTGATTCTTTCATTTGTTCTATTTCCAGTGTGTGCTGGGATGCCCAATTGTGTGAAATCAAGTCATAGAGTATCTGTTTACTGCAACATTGTCCCAGAAGAAATGAACTTGAAAACAAATAGGCTGGGCACTTCTAATAACTTCTGAACAAAATATGTTTTTGTGTAAGCCAAGAAATGACAATAACATTTTTAAATTTGAAAATACTCCACTAGAAAAATGTAATGCTTCCCACTTGTGAAGGCCCAATTTAACCAGCAGGGAAGAAGAGACAGTGTGCAAAGCAAAACAAAACAAACCCCCAATATATTTAGGGACAAGACTATAAAATAAATATCTGGTTTTGATACTTTCAGTTAATCTCAAGTTAGTTGTTTTCATACTTCTCTTCATCAGTAGCCATTTTATTCCCTATTTATTAAGGCAAGAACTTCCAGTCAGCTCAAGAAAATTTGTTTGAAGGAGGATCACACTGGAACTCAAGTGATTGGACTCCTGTTGTAAAATATACCCATGATATGCCTTTTTGGGACCAACCACAAATAGGAAATACACATGTAGAATCAGAAAAAAAGATCTCAGTGATTTTGTTTAGCCTTCAGACTGTCTCCACAGGAACATGCTGACTCGTTAAATGATAAGCCATTCTATTGCATATTATCCTAATCTTTCCATATCCCTATTAATAGTAAATTGGAAAAGAACTGATCATTATTTTAAATCTTCAGCAACTTAGCATTTACAGCTGGGTTTAATGTAAAAATGTATCCTTTTGTTGTACTCCAATGCACAGGGTATACAAGAGCCACCGTAAAGATATTCATGTCGTATCTGTGATAAGAAATAAGCGTATATGGTTTTATTTCAATGTTGATTAAGAAATTATCCTAGTATTTACTAAGTATCTTAATATAATCAGTTATTAAAAATCCAAGAGAATAAACAGGGAAGGGCATTTTTCTAATTTCATCATGATGAACATGAAACACTAGGTGTTTAAGAGCAGCTTTCATTCTTTAGATATTTCTTCCACCCTTCTGCCACCTAGGTTTCTTCCACTGGGTACAGTTGAATTTAGGGCTGTAAAACGTGTTTGTAGCCAGACTATGCTATTAGGCTGCAAACTTCTTTGCACATGGATGTGTAATTCTGTCTGTGTTTGTAGAATACTATTCTTGTAGTACACAGGGCTAATATAAAAAAATAATTTGTTTTAAAATTTAAAAGCATACTTACACCATGTATTCCACTCACAAATACAAATTAATTCAGATGCTGTTCATGCTATAATCCACACTGTCATTCACGATTATAGGGGCCAATAGACCAACTATATCCTGAGGGTGTGAACTGGGACAGATCAATCAATTTACAGAGCTTTGGCAAAGGTTGAACAGCTGGTGCTGAAATTCTTTGTTGGAGAAATGACCAGCCCACCAGAGATTATAGATTTAAGACAAGATTGATGGTTAAACCTTGCAAATAAAATCCTCTTCAAATGTGTTCTGACTGATTATAAAGCTAATTTAAAGGCATCACTCCACAGCACTTTCTTAGAACAAGATAGTCATTAAACTTCTGGTATTAAATTCTCTCTGAGGCCTGTTGCTAGTAGCAAATACATTAGTGTTTTCATTTGCAGATTATTTTTAAAAGGTCTCTGTTGACCAGTTTCTTTTTATTTAAACATTCACTAGGGTGAACTTAGATTATCAATAATTACTTTCACATACTTAGCGCAACAGAGGGTGAGATTTTTTTGCCCTTTGGGCACTCAGCAAAAGCTATCTGCTAGCTCAGCAAGTTTCTAAAGGGTTCATGAGAAAGGTTTGATTATGTAATAAAGTTCTTTTATAGAAGAGGATGTGATTTTCAGTTTAGTTGAACTTGATTTACAGCTGAAATGGGATTTGAAAAGAAATAGAAATATCAGGAGAGTAGGCTTGAGAGAGTGGAGGTGGTAGATGAGCATGGGACAAGAAAATGTCACTGAACTAGAGAAATGAGGGTAGCTGAAACAATGGGGTAGTGCACAAAGCTGGAGGGTTTTTTAGGGAATAAGGAAAGGAGATTTTGGATTAAAAAGTAGCAGATAGAGACAAGAATAATAGGAGAAAAGGAGGGATTTCTGAAAAGAAAGAGAAATACACTGTATGGCAAGCCAGGAAAAGACAGGAATAAAGTCCTCCAAAATATGCAGAATTTCAAGGAAATTAAAGAACGCTTTATCCTTCTGGACCAGGAGTCTTGTGAGATACTAGACATGCAAGTACCTATACGTAGAAGAAAACACAGGCTCCTACAGTCAGTGCATATGGTTATGTGTTTGTAAGAAAAATTATCTCATAAATTCCATCAATAATAAAGTATTGCATTATCTCCCTGACATAAGCAGGAAGATGCATTTATCAGCTTGTTTATCATCTCTAATTATCATTATCCATGATCTTAAATGAGAGAGTAAGAAAGATTTTTAGAGAACAGGCTTTAAAGACTCAAAGTGATAAATAAAGTGATTTATTATTGCTAAAAAGAAAATCATGTCGGGAAAAAACCTACAACCTCTCTAAAAGGTGACAGGTCAGGGAAGGTGAAAAGAGATCCTTGAAAGTTTGTGCTTAATATTTCTGAGTAGACCAATGATTCTACCTTATTTCAAGTTATTGGTATGTGTATTCCACACAAATCTCTGGCCTATTGTTTAATCTCAATAATTTTTAAGGTATCTAGATAGGTTTCTTTAGTTCATTATTGTCAATTATTGTAGCCTACATCATATATTGTAGCCTTTCATCATATATATTCCTTTGTTGATATGACTGACTTCTCCCGAGTCCTTTTCAGAACCCGAAGACCTGAAAAGATTTTTTGATGCAGTTCTTGTTGAAGTTATTCTCCCTAAACAGAATTAACCCAGTTCCCTTATTCTTGTTTCAGAATATATGTTCCCAGCTTTCAGCGTATTTTGCAGTCTCCGCTATATATTCTTTAAAGTAGTTACATCTGATAAATGATAAATTGACAGTTATGAACTCTACCTTTAAAAATAAGCTATACTTATAGGTGGTAAAGAAAGCTTTGACTTCAAACCCCCACTGACTACATTGACTTTGAGGGAAATCAGAATTCCTTCTCTTAGATAGCATCTACTTCACTGCTGTGAGACCAATCTACAGACCAATGGTAATTGTTACCAAAAGTATAACTAAGATCACAGAACCATTTCTCACTGGCAAATTTCTTGCTGCAATCATTAGCTACAAACTTGCACACAAATAGCTTGAGAGTTATCTGAAGAGACAACAGAGTTTGTATTAACTCTTGAGCATTAAAGCAGCCTTATTAAGAAAGTTTTGTTCTTTTTCCTCCAAAAAGAAATAATATAGATCCATTTATACACTTACTCCTCCTCTAAGATAAATTTCTTGTGTAATCAGATCATATCAAAACGAAAAAATAGAGTACTTCATCTGAGTTACCATCACAAAAAATGTACCTTATGAATTAACCATCAAAACCCATGAATGTTATATGAGATTATCCTCAATCCAATATACTGATTCAACACACAAAAGGGACTTATAGAAATGAGGTGGGTGAGAAACCAAGCAGCTAAGCACCTCAAAAAAATGTTACAGAGAAAAGGTTTATCCATTTTATTTCAAACCAGATATGTAATAGTTGGTATCCGTTTTGTGGGTGATTTCAAGAATAAAACAATTCAAACTTCTCAGTAATTTTTTTTCCTTTATATGCGTAGTTTTCTCTTTCCTACCATAGCAGGATAAGAGCTCAAACATAGAGGACTTTAGAGTGCTGATGCTCAGCATTCCCCCAAGACCAATTTGTGTGAGTGTTAAGCAGCGATGAAGGATACTGCAAGGATGAGACTATGTTTAGGCGTATGCTTAAGACAACTCTTCAGTTTCGTAGATAAACTGCAACAGCAGACGCAACCTTTAAATAATAATCCTTTGCACTGTTCAAGAAAGGGAGATCTGTTGTCTATGAAGTGTTATGAGACATCTGTGGCTACTGATGTGTGTTTCAAAAATAAGACTAATTTCTGCTCAACAGAGCTACAGAAACTCAATTTCATGAATCAAATCAGACTCTACTGCAAAAATACAAGCAGAGACATATGTCTGCAAGTTTGGCATAGGGTCAAAATATAGAGTCATCAGAAGGAAAGATGAAAAATCTAACTTGCCATCCATCTCTTTAGTAAAATTAACACTGCCTTCAACCAAGTGCAGCATAAAATTTTCAAAATTTCACAATTGAAAAATACCTCTAAAGAAATGTCCAGACTTACATGAGATAAAACAATACTTTGACATTTGATACTGAAGTATAATATGTACTTCTGTCCCTAAATACCCTTATGCATAAAAGAAATTTAAGAAGGATTATGGTGCTTGGAAATTAAGTCTATAACAGGCTGTAGAATTAACATTTCTGATGTCTTTCAAAATAAATCACATGCTGCGCCAAAACTGACAAAATTAGAGGCAATGTTTAATGATTAGTTTTCAAGTATCCTCAGACCTGTAACTTCTCCTGACCTCATGGCTTTGTTAAAGTACTCCCCTTCTTGAAAGGAGCTTAAGATCCATGATGTTGCTTTGTAGTGCTACAAAGATAAAGCCAGAAAGAAAAAAAATACTCTGAATTAATTATTAAATTACTAAACATTAGAAAATTATATTATAGTATCTGAATGAAACTGTAGCTCAACTGAAGACATACATGAAACAAATGAAAAGATAGAATTGGAAAAGAAAGCGATATGCTATTCTAATTTCCACCAATGCAAATATTAATTCTCTAGAAGGCTACTTCGTTGGTTTATTTTGGAGAAAGAAATTCCCTTTTTTCAGTAGAATTTCTAATGAAATACTGATTTCACCATTCTTTTCCACAAACCTAACTAACAATGTGAAGATTTACATTAAACATGTATATACCTGTTTATACACACATGCATAAACATTATACACACACACATGTTCTATGGGCTATAGAATTTGGATTGTCATTGCTAGAGGAGGAGCAGAAGAATCATTTGTTATACCCAAAAAGGATGTACACTTTAACTTGAACAAGTATGTTCCATCTGCCAACCAACTATTTCTGCTGGTGAGTACAACCGTGCCTTTTACTGATGGCAAGTATCTGGCAGTACCCTTACCTCACTTGATCATTTTAGCTTTACCTACACTCGTCCTGAAGAAGTCAGATTATAGAAGATTTTTTATAGTCCTCAGAAATCCAGCCTGCCAAGCTGATTGGTGAATTGATGTGGGCTTCAGGTATTCTGAACACAGACTGTTAAGTCCCATTATTCCCGTAGAAGCCAAGGCTCAGGCCAGCCAAGGTTCTTCTAGGAAAAATACAAACCATACTTTCAAGTGATTTTGTTACGTTGCAAGGGCAAGTGTACTGGGTCTGGCTGGGATGCTGTTAGATTTTTCATAGCAGCCCATATGGTGCTGTGTTTTGAATTTGTGAGTAAATCAGAGTTCTAACATCAGTGTTCTGGCTATTGCTGAGCAGTGCTTGCACAACATCCAGGCTTCCTCTTTTTCCCGCTCCAAATCCCCAGTAAGTAGGCTAGGAATATGTAAGAAGTTGGGAGGGGAAACAGCCAGGAGTCCTGACCTGAACTGACCAAAAGTATATTCCATGTATCGTATCCATACGATATCGTACTCAGCAATAAAAGCTCAGGAAAAGGAGGAGGAAGCAGGGATGTTCACGGTCAGGGCGTTTGCCTTCCCAGGTAACCATTGTGTATGCTGGGATCATTCTTTCTAGGAAGTACCTGGTTGTCTGCCTGCCCACGGGAAGGGGTATAAGGATTCCTCATTTTGCTATGCTTGCACATACAGGTTTGCTTATTAAACTTCTTTATCTTGACCAAGGAGTTTTATTGTTTTTGTTGTTCTGATTCTCTCCCGTGTGCTACTGAGGAGGGAATGAGTGGGCATAGTTGCACCTAGCACAGCAAGGCAAGTCAGATGTATGGAAATAGCATGTCTAAGCTTGCCAGTGACCCTCTGCATTCCTGGAATGCTGTTTCCTGAGAATGCTCTGAAACACAAGTCACATTCCCAACTCATTTTCCTTGGGCATAGGAGCTGCTCCACTCTAAGCACCAACTTTGGTAATTTGTGATTCAACAGTACGTGGCCTACAAATAGGGTGTCAAACCTAGCTTTTGGACTCTATTTAAAATGCAGAGATAAGCTTAGAATGACATTTTATGTAGCTACAATAGAATTGGATATATTTACTTCTCTGAATCCCTTTCATGTCACATACGGTCTAATTAAACATTCTTCATGCAAGCTGTTTATAAATGATTTACAGTTTGACCTGGCAAACTCTGTTGTGATCTATCTGTAATGTTAAATTACTTGTCAGTCCTCTTGTTGTTAATAAAGTGATGATAATATCAAAAATAATATTCAGAGGTGTATATAGAATTTTTATCTGTAGATCTCTGCATTTTGCATGTGTGATAAGAAGCTAATAATTGTGTTGTACCTCAATATCCCCTTTGTAAAGTGGAAAGTATTTAATGTTCATCCTTCACATTCTCTCTCCAGCTTATTATTTCTACTCTGTGGGGTTTTATAGTATGTTAAATTGTGTTGATATAATAAGACACACTCATACTGTGCTCATGATTATATCAGTAGCGCACAGTATCCCTCTATGTAGAAAGAGTCAATCATGCCATTACTTAAGTGCCTTATTTAGTTTTCTGTGCCTTGTTATTCTAAACGTGATTCACATACAACAGTTAATTATCTTTCATATATTAGGACCATAAGTATAACTTGAGTGTTAAAATATAGTAATTAATTCAAGTTACCTGGAAATTACTTTTATTCATTCATATAAAATCCTATTTTTACAAATTCCACATGTTCTCACTTCAGCTGCACTCCGTGGGGCCCACAATACAAGGATTAATACAGGACTATGTACATTTTTTTCAGAGTGAAAGTTTACATGTAAGAGTACCCGGTAGTATGTGAATCACCTTTAACTGTTGTGGCGTGAAAGAAATTGAAATGAAATGTACATCTTCAGACTCTGCTATACATTTTAGTAAGTACATTTGTTTTGTGTTTGTGCAATATTTTGCAAAATAACTGTAATTAGGGCTTTTGGACACTCAGGTTTAGCACTCAGTAATACATATTTGTATATGTTTAAGTGGTTATAAATATATTTGTATGTACATGTATACCTTATATATGTATACATGCATGCCTAGATGTAGTTGTATTCACTTTTTTCAGCATTCTGTGAGCTATGTGTGTTTTAGTTTCAAATACAAGAAGATGCTTTTGCACATTTAGCTCTACTGCGAGTTAAGACAATACTTAAATACGTGCTTAGTTTTGAGCAGTTATGGACTCTCTGACTTCAAACAAATCTTTTTGTTAATTTGTAAAGGAAGATGAAAAAATCTGATGCTCCTCAAAATGAAATTGTTAATTTCATTTGAGAGACAGTGCAAAAGTAAGCAAATAACCGTAATTTTTTTTCTATGAAAAAAATTGCTACTTGTTCTATTCATTAAAGCATGACATGAAAATATAACAAAACCTCATACCTTATAGTTATAGCTAGAAAAAATCCCAGGTAGAACTTTTTTCACCCTTCAACTTTAATCCAGATATCTAGTATATGCTATTTTTAGCTGCTGAGTGTTATAGATTTCTGTATGTATGATGAATTATTGCTAACAGAGTATTTTCTAGATTTCTTATAAATTTCCTTGGAAAGCACTGTACACAGGCCAAAACCACTGAGTTGATAGGAAAACCCAAGTGATTTAAAAAAGGTGGATATAAAAGGGAAATAAACTAATGTTAGATAGAAGATGGATGGCAGTATTGATACAACACTATTTTTTTGCCTGCTTTATAGACTGAGGAAAACTTTTAACTGTACTGAACATAAAATATGCTAGATATGTAAAATATAAAAATAATTACATGTATGAAAAGCAATGATGTACATACTGACTGCAAATGCAGTGTGCACAGTAATTTCTTTCTCCTTGCAACTCAATGAATGTTGTCTTTGTAGACAAAACAGTACAAACAGCAGACCATTTCTTGTAAGCAGTCCTTGGTAAGTCAGAAACTTGTTTTATGACTCCATTCCCCTTCACATATTGTTGGCAAGTCCTCAGGCAGTGCTGTACTTCCAGCCTTTTTGTGTAAGTGCATACAATGGGAGAGAGTATGTTTTTCTGAAAAAGGGAATTGCAAAGTTTATCTCAATATTTCATATATAATCACATGCAATATATAGCCCAATGAAAGTCTGGTCATGTTACCAAATAAATACAGGTAAGTATAATAAATAATTAATATATTTGAAATTATTTCGGTGAAACTGCTCGTATGCTAAATGATGAAAACTCTAACACTTGCAAATCTGGGGTGGCGGCGGGGATGGGCTGGAGCTCTCTAAACAAGAGATAAATAATTTTTTTCCCCTGTTCTCTTTTTCTCCTTTTTTAACCGAGTAAAGAACTGAAGGTTTGACATTTTCTCCTAGGTCACACAGATCTCTGCAAAATTAAGAAATACCTCTCTTGTAACCTAATCCAATGTTCAAATACTAAGATCATCCATTATCCCAAATGATACTGTCTGATAAATCCCACAATTAAGTAAGACTAAGTCTCCATAAAAAAATCTAAATCTATAATTATGACATTCAAAAATGCAACATTGTCCTTTTGTAAAACTCTTTAGTATCAGCAAATTTCACATAATTAATAGCGGACAATATATACAAGAAAAGGATCTGATAATTTTGAGTTTCTGAATTTGTTTTTAGTTTGTAAATTTTTTACTAAGTCACCATGTTATAGATCTATATTTTACATGAATATTCCTTTCAAAAACATTTTGAGAACACAGAGGAATCACTGAGATAGCAAGCCTTTGCTTCCCTGAGCTATTTCTATAGACTACCTGACTTAGCAAGGTGGGTATCTACACTTAAAACTTCCATCCACTTCTCTTTAGCTACTGAAGCTAAAACATTATTTGCAGTAAGTACTAGTAAATAATTTCTCAATGTAGGTGTCCTTAACCCCATAGAACAATATGCTGGCTAGTTCGGCTTGAATTTTGGTAACTAAACAAATGTGCACTCCCACACATTGAATTAGGGTAAGAAAGGAACCTACAATGATGATCTAGTCCAACTACCTGACAAACTTGGGGCTGACAAAAAGTTAAAGCATTTTGTTTAAGGGCATTGTCCAAATGCTTCTTAAACACTGACAGGCTTCAGGCATCAACCACCTCTCTAGGAAGCCTATTCTGGTGTTTGACCACCAACCCTGTCACAGATGCACCAACCATGTCACGCCTGGTTTGACTCGTTACTGGCCCTGAATTCACGCTCTCAGTCTTTCCAGTTGTGAAACACTCCCTAGTAAGTTTTGCACAGTCTCAAAGGCCCCTCTTAAATATCCATAATGTCATGATCATTTTGCTTCCTCCTTCTTATTGGTTACAAATTCCAGGCTGGCTCTCTCCAAAGCTGTGCCTGGAGTTTCTCAAGAGCCCATCAAGTAGTTGCTGAAGAGTATTGGTCTTTCTTATTGTTTCTTTTATCACTTGTCTATCAGGTGTGTGTCTTTGTGTGTTTTGTTTATCGCTTTCCCTGTTATAACTCCCTTTGAACTGACAAGGTCCTTGATCTGATAACCTTAATGAAGCAAGTGTTCTCACAGTCCACTTTCCCTTACAGTTTCCGTAGCTGAAAATGAATCCTGGACACATGTGAGGGGACAAAAGAGTGCTAAGGAAACCAGTGCCAAAAACTTTTTTCCTTTACTGATTGAATGTGTTATCATGGTGCAAGATTCACCTGAAAAGAAGGCTGTTCTGAAAAGGGACGTGCTCCATGTTTAGTTTTCAACTTTCCCTACAGCAGCTGCTTAAGGGAAGAGTCTAAGACGTAGGAAAGTGTAGTGACCCATCTTTTCTTACTTATTCCCAGATTCCAGCAATCAGAACCACAGTCAGATTATCATATCATTTTTAGTAGCGTTTTTTTCAGAGCATACAAGCTGCAACTTGGGCTTGCCAGTATTTTGTGGACAGTATATTTGCTCGTCACATGCTTTCCCAAGAAGCCCACTGTTTATGGATTTCTCAGCAGCTTAATCATGAATAGCTGTCAATTGCACGCTTATCTGCCCATGCAAACTATGTACCTGAATGTTGAATTTTGCCTTTTTGTTCACTTCTATCTGTCTTCAGAACAACGTATGCTGTAGCTTCCACAAGAATTTACCAAACTCTAAAACATCATTTACTCTTTAAGTCTTGTTTTAATGCCAGTATCCTCTTTTTCCATTCTACACTTTCATCTACTGATTTTCCGTGAATAAATCTTGGTTTAACCTGAGTTTATTTGCATTCTACTTTCATAAACTTCTTCAGTTATTCACTGCATATATTTATTGCTGTCTGTGTGATGTACAAAGTAACTTAATTTTGATTTCTGATTTTAATGTTAGATCTCCTGGTTTTAGAATCTCTTACCACGCTTCTGTTTGATAAGTACTGTAGCTTGATGACTGATTGAATCAGAAATATATTCCATTAACACTTATGCACTTGCGTTGCTTTCAGTAGAGCTTCACTGGCATGGTACTGAAGTAACGAACAGAGATGAGAATCATGCCCTGGATTTTTAAAGGAACTTTATTGAATGAACCTTATTCCAGATGTTTTGACAAACCTGTCAGTTTATTTATTGTATATTTTCCAGTACTATGGCTCAGTTAAATAATCTTCTTACACAGCAATCAGAATTATAATTTTTCATACAAAATGAAACTGGCATTACTTAATTCCCTAACAAACGTTTGAGAACTGAAATCTTTATAACGTTTAATATAACTGTGAGCTCTCAGCTCACAAATTCCACCTTCAGTGGTTTCCTAGGACACCAACACACAAGCACAAACAGAAAGCAGTACAGAAAAACAAGGTAGAAAGCCTACAGCCCTTCCACTTTTCTGAATCCTTTCAAACTCTGTGCATTCTCACAAATCTATCAATGTTAAGAGTATGATAAACCTTAAACAAAACAGCTGGCGATGGGCTTAAACTATAACTCATATCTGTGTCATTTGTAAAGGCTGACAAAGTTCTCTTGAGAATTCTGAAGAGAACAACTGACACAAAGAATAAGAGCTTTTGCACACACTGCATCATGACTTTGGAAAAATTAAGCAGGAACATCTTATCAAATTTAAGCAATAGCTACATAATTTTGAAAAAAGAAGTGGAACTTTAAAAAATTTATTAAGGAGTAAGAGTGGACAATGCACAGTTATAAAGCTGGAGTGCAATGATAGATCAAGAAAAGAGAATAAGAGCTTTCAACATGTAAACCTGTCATACTTAGATAAAGATAATGGTGATACCATGCTGGAATGTTTTCTTCAATTTTGTTATCCTCTTTTTAAAAGAAGATGGATAGCCGCCTTTTAAAAGAAGATAGAAGCCTAGAAAGAAATGTAGAAAAGATATCCTAAAATAATGTAAGAGCTAGAAAAAAATCTGCACACCAAGAAATGGAATGTACTTAGTCTTTGTAGTTAATCCAAAGGAAACCAAGTGAAGAACAAAAGGTGAGGTGACCCAATTACAGTGTATAAAAGCCATCATGGGAAGAAAATACTGTATACTTAAACAGGAAGTTTTAGTAAGAAAAAGCAGAAAACTGAAGTTTGGCAAATTAAAGTAAGAAATAAGGCAAAAATTGTTATTAACAGAAAGCACGATTAACGATAGAGACACAATTATAAAGAAAGTGATGGCTTTTAGTCTCACTACTCCTCAGATCAAGATTTGTGGTATATCATTCTGGTTCATAGTTATCTCTGTGTTTGACTGTAACATAAGTGAAATTCAGGAACAGTGACGTGTAAGATCACTAGATGAGATAAGTTTTTTGTTCTTCCAGGGCGGAATGCTACAAATCTCTGACTTAATGGAGATCTGACTGTACCTAGACTCATGCTGCAACATTAGTAATTTTGATGGTTGTTCAATTTAAGAAACTTGAACCATGCTTGTTAAATATGTTTACAACTACTCTCAGTGTTCCAGTTTTATTTCAAAGCTAGTTACTTGTTACCAGGTTACGGGAGCTTCCATAATGCAGGAAATAACTTTGATAAAAGGTAGGGTGGCTTTCCAAAGATGGGAACTGTGAGTGAAATGGTGGCATAGGGAATTTAATGGATATTGTAATGTTGATTTAATTAGACCAGCATTTCACCCATCTTTTAGATAGGTAGACAGAACTAAGCTGAGAAAAGTCTGTGTGAGAGAAGAGAATAAAAACTTGCTTAGGAAAGCCTGGGATTTAAATGAGGAGAGCACATATACCAGCAGAAATTGACAGAGTGGATTTTTTTCTGAAAAATGATCACAGAATCATAGAATGGTTCTGGTCAGAAGAGACCTTTAAAGATCAGCTAGACCAACCCCCCACCACAGGCAAGAACATCTTCCACTGGATTGCTCAAAGCCCCATCCAACCTGACCTTGAACACTTCCAGGGAAGTGTCCATCAATTGCTTCTCTGGGCAACCTGTTCCAGTGTTTCACAACCTGCATTGTAAAGAATTTCTTTCCTTATATCCAATCGCATAGTTTAAAATCATTACCCCTTGTCCTGTCACTACAGGCCCTGTTAAAAAGTTTGACCCCATCTTTCTTATAAGGCTGCAATAAGGTCTCCCTAAGACTTCTCTTCACCAGGCAGAACAACCCCAACTCCCTGAGCCTTTCTTCACAGGCAACATGTTCCGGCCTTCTGATAAATTTCATGGCCCTCCTCTGGACCCAGTCTAACAGGCCGATGTCTTTCTTGTGTTTTGGACTCCAGACCTGGACGCAGTATTCCATGTGGGGTCTCATCAGAGTGGAGTAGAGGGGCAGAATCACCTCCGTCGACCTGCTAGCCGTGCTTCTTTTGATGCAGTCCAGGATACAGTTGGCTTTCTTGGATACAAGCACACATTGCTGGTTCATATCCAATATTTCATCTACCAGTATCCCCAGGTCCTTCTCCACAGGGCTATTCTCAGTCTATTCATCCCCCAGTCTGTATGGGTGCTGGTGATTGCCCTCACCCACATGCAGAACCTTGCACTTGGCCTTGTTGAACTTCACGAGGTTCACGTTGTCCCATCTCTCAAACCTGTCAAGATCCCTCTGGATGGCATCTCTTCCCTCTAGAGTATCAACAGCACCACTCATCATGGTGTGATCTGCAAATTTGCTGAGGGTGCACTCAGTCGTTAATTAGGATATTGACACCACTTATTACAGAAATCCATTTTGACATTGAGACATTGACTGCAACATTTTGGATGTGGCCATCCAGACAATTCGTTATGCATCGAAGAGTTGATCCATTAAACCTGTGTCTGTCCAACTTAGTGACAAGGATGTTGTGTGGGACTGTGTCAAAGGCCTTACAGAAGTCCAGATAGATGGCATCAGTTGCTCTTCCCTTAGCCACCAACACAGTCACTCTGTCATACAAGGCCAGCAGATTAGTCGGGTATGATTTGCCTTTTGCGAAGCTATGCTGGTTGTCTTGAATTACCTCCCTGTCCTGCACGTGCCTTGACATAGCTTCCAGGAGCATCTGTTCCATGATCTTAACAGGCATCGAGGTTAGGCTGACTGGTTGGTAGTTTCCAGGCTTGTTCTTTTTAGCCCTTTTGAAAATGAGTGATGTTTCCATTTTCTCCAGTCACTGGAGACTTTGCCCGACTTCCATGACTTTTCAAATATGATGGAAAGTGACTTAACAACTACATCTCCCAATTCCCTCAGGACCCTGGGAATCTCATCTGAACTTGCATATGTTCAGGTTCCTCATTTGGTCTCAAAGCTGATCTTTTCCTACAATAAGTAGTAACTTTTTTCGCCCAGCCTTGAGATTCATGGACCCAAGAGATGCAGGGAGAGCAATTATCAGTGAAAACTGAAGCAAGAAATTGTTGAGTATCTCAGCCTTCTCCGTATGAGTTGTCACCAGATCGCCTGTATCAGTTGTCAGGAGGGGTACATTTTCTTTGTTCTTCCTTTTCTGACCAATGCACCTGTAGAAGTCCTTATTACTATTCCCATCCCTTGCCAAACTCAGATCCAGCTGTGATTTAGCTTTCCTGATCCCAACCCTACACACCCAGGCAGTATCCCTGTTTTCTTCCCAAGACGTGTGTCCTTGCCTACACTGCCTGTGCATTTTTGTCTTGTGTTTGGTAAGGCAGTAATAGACTAGACTAGACTATTTCGGTTGGAAGGGTCCTACAACGATCATCTAGTCCAACTGCCTGAGCACTTCAGGGCTGACAAAGTTAAAGAATGTTTCAGTTTGACCAGGAGGTCCTTACTCAGATGCTTATTCAAACTCTCTGTGTAGCTCTACTCTTCTCAAAAGCTATCAGTTATTTGGGGAATAGGTAAGAATGGGGTAGTTCTGAAAACTTGCCCTGTGAATGGCCATTGAGGACCTTGGATAATGCTGAAAATAATGTTTACTTTCAGCTTATTTTAGTATCAGAGAAAAATTCTTGTTCCTGAAAGAGATAAGGAGTGAGAATTCTGAACACTCCTTGGTATGAATAACAGGAATTGGCAACACATGCGAAAAAATAGCTGATCTTTCCTAAGTCCTATCAACCAATCAGCTGGAAACAACAACTTTTTGTAAACAAAACAAAAGACTACACAACCATCTTTAGGGTTCATAAGTGGCAGTCAAAAGTAGAGTGTCTTGTACCACAGTGGAAAGCTGTCAGCTGTTTTGAAACACAAAAGTGTATCTTTGAAATTATAGTGACAACATAAGTGTTCATATAAGCCAAGCTTCCAGGCCATTTAACTTGATTCTTACCCATCTGGGTCCAGCCTGCAGTAATGTTCCTGTTGAAATTCCGGCTGCTACCAAAAGGTATAGGTGTTATGCATTTAAAAAACAGTTAAATAATAAATGATACTGAGATGGTAGCACAATAATGATCAGAAAGGGGACTCTAATCTTTACTATCTTCATACTATTCAATGATAACTCAATGGGCTTTTGTTTTTTGAGTGATACACAGTTGTTTTTTTCCAGTGCCTCTCATTTTTCCAGGTCTCTCTGGATTAAAGAGATTCCCAAAAATACTGTATGTAGGAAATCAAATTTTACCCAAGTACTCTAACTGAATTGAAATCCATGTGATTGCAGTACATAAATGTGCATGTATGTATATATGTCACTCACTAACCTTTTGTATTTAGGATGTCAGGTAGGTTTCAGCTATATAGATATTTTCCAATATTGAAATAATCAGTTAGATTTTACCATCTCTAACACGGAGCTACTATTTACAATACACGAAAAGAATACAGTTGTTGATTGCAGTACTATCTAATTAAATATCTGATTTCTGGAGTTATGGTATAACACTAGGTAGTGGCTAATGACAAAAAGACAATTTCCCATTTATATTAATTTCTTCTATTCCTAGATGTCTGTATATTAAATGATATTGTTGATATGCATGTTTGCCAGAAATAGTAGCTCTAGATAGACAAAAAATTGTCATAAAATACTGTAGGTAGTTTTGAACATGTGAGTTTTTCTTCTGTCTCATGAGAATTACATAAAGCAGATATGTTTTCTATGCATTAGGAAATAGGAAAAACTTTCATAGTAAATATTTGCTTTTGATTTCTACAGCATATAGGATAATCGGAGTATATACGTTTTATGTGTGTGATTGTGGAGGATAGATATACATATTTATTTAAACTAACTTTTCATTAACTGTGTCCAGTATGGAAACCGCTGTTCAAGTTTAGTTAACTTATTTTCCAGCAATATGAATTAAGAGATTTAGGTTATATGTATTTTAACTTTTTTTGCCAGGGTTTATATGTCTTGATTTTTATTTGGCAGGGAAATTTGTCAGCCTTTTACAATTATTTGTGAGTTGAATACAAATACATGGATTACACTGTTTTGAGAAATTGTCATGACCACACAGTTTTAATAGTAAAAAAAAAAAGGAAGAAGATTGTAGTTGGTCAGTCTTATCTCTATCGTTGTCCCTTTCACTGCTGATGCAGCATTGTGCAAAAGGAGTCAAAAGAAAACAACATATTCTGCACAAATGAAATTTGCAGTATCTATCCCTGTAACCTCAAGGGAAACAAGAGTCAGCAATAACTTAGCTCAGAAGGGATATGGATAAACACATCACATGTGAGGGCAGCTGAGGTAATTCCTGTAAATGATGAAAAAAATCATCTTGGGTAGTTCATATTTAAATCTTTAATTCTTAAAATTAAAATAATTTTTAGTGTCTCTGTATCATACCTTGATTACAGTATGTAAGCCATACATAAACCACAACCACAGTAGAATACATCAGAAACATTGTTGTAAACTGTTGACGTTTACATACGGAACATGATTTTTCTTTTTTTCTCCCCTTGTCTCAATAAGTAAAAGATATTCATGAGGTATTCTAAATTACTGTTAAGTGTAGTAACATGTTTAAAGTTGATCCTATACTTTAATATTTTGCTAGGACGGAGGTATAAAAATTAAAGCTTTTTGTAAGCAGAATGTTTTCCATGAGAACTTGTTTCATTTGGCTCAGTTTTCACATTTGGGAGTGAGTGATGAAGCAGATTACAGGAAAAGGACACAGAGCCTTGAGGGCTAAAGCATTTGAAATCTGCCTTCTGCCATAGAGTTTTTATGTGATGCCAAGGAATGTTTTAACCAAAAATTTCATAGTTGGCCACTAATTGTTTATTTTTCTGAATTTTGGGCACCTAATTAAAGACCTTGGAACTGGCAGTGAAAGAAAGTAAATTGAATGTTAGGACTGATTAGAAAAGTAAAAGAGGCAAATCAGAGAGTGAGAACAGCATTTTATTTGCTAAACCAGTCTAATGTGGATATTCATTTAGAATACTATTTGCCCCTGTTCATCTCATTCTACTACAAAAGACGTAATACGACTGGAAGAGATTCAAAGAATGATAGCAATGATGACCAAAGTTATGGAAAAGCTTCTGAGCAGAAACTCTTTGAAGGTTAGAGAAAAGACACCTTAGAAGGAATATAATGTCATCGGTCAAATCACGAAAAGAATAAATAAGAAGTAATAGCTCATTGCTTTAGAAACATAGAAATAATCAAACTAACTGAAATCAAGATGTGGAATTGTACAACCAAAATACTTTATACAAAATACAGTGTCTACAGAAAATTAAATTGGATTCAAAATGGCTATATATTCAGAAAATTTCATCAAAGGGAACTAATTAAAAAGGATATCACATCCAACTCAAAACATTCCTGACCCCCAAATCAGGAAGCTAGGTGATATTTCAGGTATGCCTGTGCACTTCTTACACACTAACATAGACACTCAGTGTTGTTCAGTGACGGGCAGAACACCAGCATTATCTCTGTTTTTGTCTCCTGCATTGATGTTGCAAGTAGCTTGTCTCCAGTGCTCTGTCCTGGATGTACCCCTTTGTTCCCATATTTGATTCGCACCTATGCAATCTGTCCACTTTTGGCCTCTACATTTACTTACAATGACTTAGTAACTACAGTTCTTAATCCTGTTGTTTAAAACCTGAACCTAGATCTCTGTTGTGATTATACTTTCAATGATTATATTTTCAATCCATGTAAGTGAGAAGTCAGTAAAAAAAATTTGAAAATGAGAGTCTAGTTTTGCATTTATAAATGTTGTCTCTTAAGCACCTTTCTGACAGTTGCTTGTAGGAGATCTGGTCTGAGCTGAAAGAGTTGGCAATCTTTCAACAGCAGACTACCAACTATTGAGACTTTAGAAAACGTGACTCAATATATTTCAGTTGTTTTTGATCTTGTTTCAGTTAGTGTCTAAACAAAAGAGCTAAAAATGTTAAAAACATCTTTATTCTGTTTAAGCTTTGAGAAGTAGCCTGTTAAAAACCAGACCATATAACTGCACTCCAGATGACTTCATAACTGTCCATACAGAAACAGATGTATGCATGAATCTGTGTAATTTTAGTCAGCTTCATTGGAAAACTTGATTTATTCTTTTGTTCTTTTGCAAAAACCTTCAGTTTATAGCAGTTGCTGTAAATTTGTCTGAATTATGAAGAAAAACTCCTCTGATTCTGGTGACAAAAAATAATCATCATTCATATTTTAAATAATAATAGGAAATATGGTCATAAGATTCAGATATGGGAGAGAAAAGTGATAAACATGGAATAATGATGTTTAAATATAAATCATTATAGACTGATATTTAAAAAAAACACCACGAGATATTTAAAGGTTACATGATGCCAAAATAAAAGTACCTACATTGATCGCCTGCTGCTTCTTTAATCATAGTTGCCATTATCTATTGTCCTATTCCAGTTTCCTTTTCCCCATCTTAAAAAACCTTTTATAAATGAACCAAAAAAAGCTAAACACAGTTTCCTCAAAAGAATTTGATACGGTATTTGTAATTTGCGTATAATTATGCATCATTTAGTGTGTCAGATCAATGCTTAAAGATGAAGTAAACTACTAAAGTCATACTCTTCCTGGTTGACAACAGGTCCGTGGAATGACTTTCTGGCTATCACTTTGTGATTTGGAAAGTTGCCCATAACTACAATAATCATTTCAGTTCTCATCAACCTTCAAGGACAGTCTGTATACATTTCACAGTCGTACACTAACAGGAGACTGTCAAGTGTTTTAAGAACGGTTTCTTTATGTTTTTTCACTTACTGTTCAGAGTATACTGCTAGGCTCTTAAAACAAACTTCTTGCTACCAGTTTAGTGCCTTGTTTGTTTGGGTTTTTTTTCACTTTTTTTTTTAATGTAACAACATATGATAATGTCACCCACAGTTCCTGCTATACAGGTCTGGAAAGAATATTTGTAATTGACTTCCTTTGCTAGGTCTACACTTGAATGTTAATTAAAATTTTATTAATGAACTTTGACAGGTTCCCTCTAAATATTGACTGTGTTTTGGAAGTTATCTGCTAACTAATGACAATGGAATTTTACAACTAAAAAACCCAAGTTAAGAATGTACTTATCTTTTAATTAAATAAAACCCAATAACCCAAATATAGAATTTTAGGTGTAAATTCTTACTAGCATTCTCCATTTATTTAAGGTTCAACACTAAGAAGCTTTTTCTTGTTGTGAGTCTTAAGACGTAAGTGTAGTGTTGTCTGCAAATTACGTAGCTATACATGTCCGTGTCTTTCGAAGTACTTGCACAAGGTTTCATTGCAAAATTCCTTTGAATACAGCAAATTATTTGTTCTGTACCTTTCCATACATAGGACCTACTGAAAAATCTGTCTCCTTTACTACTGAATGAAATGGAACTTTTGTCATTTGATTTCCCTGCAAGTTGAAGTCTTGCATTTTTTAATTTGTGAGTGTGACTTTCACCATTTCAGAGTTCCGTATTTCAGTAAATAAGTTTGCTTCTTTGATTACTAAAGCTTGATCTAATGCTGCTGAATTTTGGGCATACTTATGTTCTGATAGACTCAGGAAACTAATGAAAATCACAAAAATACAGGTCCATCCTGAAGAATTCACAATATAATTTTAAATAAGATGGAGTATGCAGGTGAAACAGAAGCTTTAAAGCAGAGTAGATGGGAATGATGACAAAATAAATTATAATCAGTATGAATAATTTAATCCACCACTGTGGTTATTTACTATTAAGTCTTCCATTCTGTAGCTGCTCTTCATCATAATTTTCAGTGGCCAAGTGATTTCTTTTATTTATAACAGGACATGTACATATTAAGAAGTGTCAAATCTAAAGGCAGCAACAATGAACAGAGGGAATTAAATTAATGGTTGTAGTAAAAAATGCATGACATAATATTTCAAAATGAACCTGAACGATAGAAATACAAGGTTTGTAGGGTGTCATACCTTTGTTTATTTTAAAATGTAGCTAAAAATTTGAGCAAATTTGTCAGGAGAGAAAAAACACAGCCACAACATGATCAGCAGGTGCACAGCAGGTCTGTCTAAAGTGAGCGTTGTTCATTTGTATCAAATAACCCTGTAAGTATTTAGTAGTTGTTAGAAGGTAACTTCAGGTAATGACACAAATTACAAGTCACACAAATATTTTGAAGTTACTAGACTTGAGACTGTTGCAGGGTTTTAGATGCAATGACATATCATTTTTCAAGACAGAAAAATAGCATGTAATGTACCCTACCATTACATAATATTTATCATCTTAAAAGATCTTTGTCATTTCAGGGATCTCCAGTGCAATTCAGAAGTATCACTTTCCTTTCTTGTCAGGACTGGAATCAGACAGTATTTATTTTTGACATTCAAGGTAATCTGATCTTATTGTTCATATAACTGTAGTAATTAACACAGTTGTTGCAATCAGGTACTGACTGATCTGATTATCTAAAGATAGGATTGTGATGCCAAGATTGCAGTCCTTTGACACGCTTAATCCTCCTGGTGAAAAGGAGGTGCTCTTCAGTGTGGCTGTGTTTTTTCTTTTCTTTTTTTTTTACTGTGCTTTTTTTTATTAGCTCTTTTTGTGTGTGTGTGTGTGTAATAAACCATCTTCCATAGTCTGCCATCTTAACTGCTCTAGGCAGAAGCGTGGTGCTTAATTACAAAGTGTCATAAATTCATATGCCATTTGTAATTTTAATAGTAAATCATCAGTGAGATTTGTTCTGCCAGCACTAGGGCTGTGGAACATTGAAAGCAAAATTTCACAAGTTAATGGCCTGCCCTTTTCTGACAGCACACCAAGCTTTCACACTGTTAACTAACACTTTGCTTCACTCAACCACTGAACTGTTGACAAGAGCACTTTAGCAAGTCTGAACAGCAGAAAAAATAATCAAGTAAATCAAAAGCCAGTTTGGAATGAAGCAGAAAAATAGAGAAAAAAAAGATGAATCAAAGGAAAAATATTAAGAAGTAAACCAAAGAAATTTGATATGCTTTGATAAAATTTATACATCAATATAATAAATCTGTTATAATTTTTCAATTTTTGAACAGCTTTTCTTCTCAATACTGAGAAAACAGTCATCAAATAGTCCTGAATTATTTCAGATTAGTTTAGAGGTTTGATTCTACATAGATGAGATAGTGCTTATTTTATTGAACTAGTTTTGAAACATGAAGAAACTCCAAAATTTTCCCCATGGAGATAACTTAAATCTCACAAAAAATATTTACAATGAAGATATTGATTCCTATAGCAATTGCAGAAAGAAATCATTTAGGAGCATGAAAGAGATAGTAACGTTTTTCATTAATCAATAAAATCATATGTTTAGATGCAATGATGAAAATATGCTTTGTGCAAGCATAGTAGGTTACTTACACATAGACTAGAGCTTTTTAGTTTGAGACAATCCATCTAGAATTATATGTAGGTGTATCATTATCCATTAAACATATGCACACAAATATTTGTTTGCTGACCACAACTTACTCATATACAGTGGCAGATCATAGAAAAATCCATGTATGCAATTTTCTCAAAAAAATTCTTGCAAGTAAATGAAACCTAATTCTTGTCCAGCAATGGAGACAACATAATATGAAGATTTTGGTGAAGTGGAATATTCTATAATTACAGCTTCAGACTTAATTTTGTATCAAAAGTAACACATCAGAGGAGGTCTGTGAAACAAACCGAAGTTTCTGATTCACCGCATGGAATCTTGTGAATATGAATATTAGGAAGTGCATTTACTTCTTAGTTAAGTGATCTACATACTCAGATTTTTGAGTTTTTTGATACAGTTTTTGAAACACAATTTTTTTTTCAATAATGGGATGGCCTACATGGCACCAGGCTTGCTGGCGTCAGATGGGAGTCACCTTTCTGAAAGGGGGAAGAGGGTCTTTGCTCACAAGCTAGCGGGGATCATTGACAGAGCTTTACACTAGGCTTGAAGGCGGAGGGAGATAATACCAGACTTGCCCATGACAATCTGTGGAGTGACACACCATCTTCAGAGGGTTGTGGTGCTAGCGAGGGCCCTCAGCCTGTTGCTCTGAGACTTGCTGGCTACACTGCATCATCCTTGAAGTCTTACAGAGATGAGCCAGGGGCTCCTGAGGTCACAGGAGCCAAGAGGGAAACACCAGTGAAATACCGCAAAGGAATTAAGGGGTGTTCCTCTAAGAAGGTAACACAGTCAACAGCCCAGCTCAAGTGCCTCTGCACCAACGCACGCAGCATGGGCAACAAAAAGGAGGAGCTGGAAGCCACAGTGCTGCTAGAAAACTACGACCCAGTTGCCATTACTGAAACTTGGTGGGATGAATCCCATGACTGGAGTGCATCTACAGGCTGTTCAGAAGGGACAGGCGAGGAAGGAGGGGCAGAGGCATTGCCTTCTACATCAAGAAATGGCTAGACTGTGAAGAGCTGTCTCTGAAGAATAGCCACTAGCAGGTTGAAAGCTTATGGGTAAGAATAAGAGAGTGAGGCGACAAAGGGAACCTTGTGGTTGGTGTCTGCTACAGGCCGCCTGATCAAGGGGAGCATATTGATGAGCTGGAGCCTTCTTACTCCAGCTACAGGAGGCATCATGCTCTCAAGCTCTTGTCTTGCTGGGGGACTTTAACCACTCCAATAGCATGGCGAGCTGTAGGCAATCCAGGAGACTCCTGGAATGCATCGAAGATAACTTCTTATGCCAGGTAATAGACAGCCCTACCAGGAGTGGGTGCGATACTGGACCTGTTGTTCACCAATGCAAGTGAGCTAATTGGTGACGTCAAGGTTGGAGGCAGCCTGGGCTGCAGTGATCATGCACTGGTGGAGTTGCAGTCCTGAGGGGTATGGGTCAGGTGAAGAGTAAAGTGAGGACCCTGCATTTTAGGAAAGCAAACTTCCAGCTCTTCAAGGAATTAGTCAGTAGGACCCCCTGGGAAACTGCCCTGAGGGACAATGGAGCACAACAGAGCTGTCCGAACCTTAAGGACGCTTTCCATAGAACACAAGAGCTCTTGATCCCCATGTGTAAGAAATCAGGAAAGGAAGGCAAGAGAAAAGGAAGGAAGGAAGGCATGGCTGAGTCAAGACTGCTGGTCAAACTAAAGGGCAAGAAAGAGATGCACAGGCAGTGGGAGCAGTGACAGCTGTCCTGGGAAGGGTATAGGGATGGTGGCCGGTTGTGCAGGGATAAGGTCAGGAAGGCCAAGGTGCAGCTGGAGCTGAACTTGGCAAAGGATGGAAAAAAAAATAATACGGGCTTCTACAGGTATGTCAGCCAGAAAAGGAAGGTCAGAGAAAGTGTACCCCCTGATGAACAAAACTGGCAAACTGATAGCAATGGATGAGGAGAAGGCTGAGGTACTCAACAACATTTTTGCTTCAGTCTTCACTGGCAACCTCTCTTCCCTCACCTCTAGAGTGGATGGCCTACAAGGCAGGGACTGGGGAAGCAAGGTCCCTCCCACTGTAAGAGAAGATCAGGTTCGTGACCACCTGAGAAACCTCGACATGCAGAAGTCTATGGGACCTGACAAGATGCATTCCAGAGTTTGGAGGGAATTGGCTGATGTAGTTGCTAAGCCACATTTGAAAAGTCAGATGGAGATTAGTGGCGAATGGTGTCCCACAGGGGTCTGTATTGGGACCAGTACTGTTCAATATCTTCATCATTTACATAGACACTGGGATTGAGTGCACCCTCAGCAAGTTTGCAGATGACACCAAGCTGAGTGGTGCGATTGACATGCCTGAGTGACAGGATGCCATCTGGAGGGACCTAGGCAAGCTCGAGAAGTCGGCCCATGTGAACCTCCTGAGGTTCAAAAAGGCCAAGTGTATGTTCCTGCGCCTGTGTCAGGGCAACCCTCAGTATGAATACTGGCTGGGGGATGAAGGAATTGAGAACAGCCCTGTGGAGAAGAACTTGGGGGTAGTGGTGGATGAAAAGCTGGACATGTGTTNTGGATGAAAAGCTGGACATGTGTTCTGGCTTGGGGTAAAGCAGAGCCAATTTTCTGTTCA
>VWZL01000589.1:249755-262067 GCA_013396915.1 Stercorarius parasiticus | reverse complement strand
TCTTGGGGAGGTCTGGATGTATTTACACATACCTACACACATTTCTGTGTACCTGGTGTATATATGGTAGCGGGCTATAGTATAAGTGCCGTCTGCGCAGAGCAAAAGCTGTGCTCACAGGGAGCATGCGAGGTGCCCACCATCGACATGGGGTCCCAACGGAGCCACCAGAGCCGAGCATGCCAGGGGGACATGGGGGAGGACACCGGGAGGGCACAGGGTGGGTGGGCGAGGGGTCGGCAGGGTGAAGACGCGCTGCTCCGAATGTGCACGTATGGTGTGGGGGGGACTTTTTTTTTCTGTTTGTTGTTTAGGTTGGGGGGAGTTTGGGGGGGGCTTTTTTTTTTTTTTAAATTCATGTCTGGAAAAAAGTCAAGTTTTCTATAAAGACTTTTTTTTTGTTTGTTCTTTTTGCAAGCATCTGATGGTCATAGGGTAGGTTTCCACTAAACCATTCTCTGCTGGCTGTTTGAGTAAGGTACCCCTGGGACAGGGTCCCCCCCAGCACCACAGGGCTCAGACTGTCCCTTGTCCCTAAGGATGCTGGTTTGCAGCCAAACCTGCCTGGGGGGGAGAAGGGGAGGGGAAGGCTCTCCACTAACCATCTTTACCAGGGATTTTGGCTGAGTGCGGTTGGTTGTGCTGAGCTTGGTGCCTCCTGTCCCCTGCCCCAGGGGGGGCAGAACCGATGGTTCCCACCACCCGCATGGGGACGGGGCGAGGACCGAGCCCAACAGCCGAGGAAACAAGGCTAAATTTTTTTGGATAAATTGTCTGCTTCACCAAGTTCTAGATCTCCCCAGCTTTGGGTGGAAGGGGTGGAAATTATCCTTCTCTGTTAGTTCAAGATGATGCAAAGAGCACTCATAGCGCAGGCCAGCTGAAGAAAAATTAGAGGAAGACCTTGCTTGTTCTCTAGTGAGGAAGAAATGACTTCAAACACCCTCCCGTTACTCCTAGGCTACGCAGCTTCCTACCCTTTACTCAGCCTGGCCATGGAGGTGAGTTTGTGTAGCAGGAGGGTGGTGAGCCCAAGGGGAATACCTGTCCTGTGGACCCAAGATGCCATCGCATCGCTGCGACAGCAGCTTTCAGCCCTGGTTTCTGGGCTCTCCAAGGTGTGTGCACCAGGTCGAAGAGGTTTCTGGGAGTGCCTGAGAGAAGCAAGTTGAAATCTGTCATCCAGCAACAGTCCAACAGCAAATGACTCGAAGGACCTGCGCCCTCCCTGCAAAACCCTTTGGAAGATCCGAACGAAGAAACCCCAAAGGCTGAAAACTGCTGCTGTCTGGGGCAAGAGGGGAACTTTCCTCCAAAAGTCTTTAGCCCACTGTTTACTCAGTCTTTTATGAGCTTTCCAGTAGGAAAGATTGTGTCCCCAGCCTTGGAGGGCCAGATCCGTGCCCTGCTTTGCCCATGGGCATCTCGTGCTCCCACAGTGCCCGCAAACGTCTGTCCAAGTCCTGAGCAGCCAAGTGCCCAAGTACCCTGATCTGACCTTGACAGCTTCAAGGTCAGCCCTCTTTTGAATAGGGACTAGACCAGCAACCTCCACCAACCTCAGTTATCCTATAATTTTCTAGAAAAATGTCATAGCAAAGGGCACCTTTTCTCACCACTTCCACCAACAGTGCACTTGATATTCCTGCAATTAAAATTCATATATTTAACAAAAAGGTGTATACTCGCCTCCCTCCCTCCCTTGTGTGCAGCGTGGTGGTGTCACAGGGGCTTTCCTGCCCCCTAGCAGCCCATCCCCATGTCACAGCACCTCTGTGCTGACCTTTGGCTCAAGCCAAACCTGTAGGGAAGGCTTTTAATTCGGCACTGGTTCAACCCGACACACGTGCCAAAGGATCCTGTAGCAAGGGCACGCCGAGGAGACTGAATTTCCTGGAGCTTCAGGTGGCTCCTGCTGTTCCACAGCCTGCGGAGGCAGGAAAAACTCTTCCCAGAGCAGGT
This sequence comes from Stercorarius parasiticus, assembly GCA_013396915.1. Lineage (NCBI taxonomy): Eukaryota > Metazoa > Chordata > Aves > Charadriiformes > Stercorariidae > Stercorarius > Stercorarius parasiticus. The sequence goes on along the minus strand of VWZL01000589.1, from coordinate 260,105 downwards.
GAAACCATGAACGGTCCTTCCAGGCTGTCTGCCATGGGACATGGTGGCTGCAGACCAGCCTTTTCATAATGTCCCTGTCCCCAGCTCTTCCCTGCATTTTGGAGCTGGCAGCTGGACATGACGGCCAAGAGACACCAGTTCCCTGAGTCCTCCAGTGAGATCCACAGAGGTAATGAGGAGGCGAGGGAGACCACTGCAGCAAGGGAGGGAGGCTGACAGATGACCCCCAAAATTTAGGGATGGAGCAGGTCCCAATAGCCAGGCTGTGGGAGCAGAATCAGCCCAGGAGTTTTCTCGGTCTGTAGTTCCAGGGTCAGCTGGAGATGCTGAGACTCGGGCTTTTTCCTGGGCATCTGAGGAGGTGATGGGCTTCACCCAGGCTTTGGTCATACTGGTATCACAAGAGACCGTTGTCTCACAGATGCTCAGGAGGCACAGGGACGAAGAGGAGGGCGGTAGCCTAGGGTGTGGTGGGCAACAAGCCAGCAGGTTTACTGGAGGGAAGGACCTGGTTTTTGGGAGGCAGCCAGGCAACCTACAAGCAGGCCAGGGTGGTGAGCACCAATTAATGGCCCTGTTCTCTCTTTTGAACATCTAGCTTGCAAACGCAAAGAGCAAGAGCAGCAGAAAGATCGGAGCCTGCAGCCCAAGAAGCAGCGGCTGGTCTTCACAGACCTCCAGCGCCGCACCCTGATCGCCATCTTCAAGGAGAACAAGCGCCCATCCAAGGAGATGCAGATGACCATCTCACAGCAGCTGGGCTTGGAGCTCAACACCGTCAGCAACTTCTTCATGAACGCCCGCCGGCGGTGTATGAACCGCTGGCAGGAGGAGCCAGGCACCAACCCCGGAGTCCCCTCTTCTTCTACAAGCACTTTCTCCAAAGCATGATGTCCCCCAGCACTCCCTGCCCCTTCCCGGACATCTTCCTCATGACAAAGCCAACCCCAGACTCACACGCATGTCCCGAGCTGGCTGGGGTGGGTGCTTTTGGATGCTGCGGGTCCATCAGCGTCCCAAACCCTCAGCCGGGCATCATCCCTGGACATGGGCCTCGTGCTGCATCCTGCTGCCACGTCCTCCCAGCTCGTGGAGCAGGGAAAGGGTTTGCAACCAGGTCAGCTTCGTCCCCGGGAGGGCTCGGAGGAATCCCGTGTGGAGTGAGGGATGACATGGGATGGAGGGAGGGGGCAAGGTGCAGTTTGGGAGCATCCCCGATCCTCGGGGACCACAGAACCTTGTCTTCACCTGCCCACCAGGGTCTTTGGGGAGAGGGGCGTGCCCTGGCCCCCCCACCAACCTCAGTCTCTGCCACAGCCACCCTTACGGCTCCTGCAGTGGAGGGGTAAAGGTGGGGGAGATATAAGAAGTGGAGTCATGGGGCTGGGCTCTGGCACAACCCCACCAAACCAGGGCCGAACCCCCTGTGGTTCAAAGGGGGGTTCCTGCTCCCCGTGTGCCCAGAGGGTGACTGGGCTCTTGCCCAGGTCTCTGGCTGCTGGAGCTCCCCCCCCTCCGCGAGGTGCAGGGGAGTTCCCCACAGCAGCCAAACCCTCTCCGCCATTGACACATGGGCGTTTCTCTCCCTTGAAGGTTTTGAAAACCTGGCTGAGGGCATTCCTGTAGCCCCGGTCTCCTCCACAGGCATCTTCCTCTGACCCCTCCCTGCCTGGACACCCCCAAGAGCACCCCTAGCCCCCTCCTGCACACACGCACCCCGACCCACGAGAGCACCCGTCCCCAGATCCCTCCCAGAGAAACTCCATGGCAAAGGAGACGCCTCGCCGTGGCCGCCCGCCTCCATGCACCCGAGCATCCCCCAGCGCCACGGCCGGAGGGGGACCGCGGCTGCACCGCGTCGCCTGGCGCCTGAGCAGGTCAAAGAAGCACATTTAACTACAGAAATCGGGTATTTAATAATTGTTCGAAAGGAGACGGGAGGAGAGACTTGGAGCGAAGGATCTGATCTTTCCTGGTGACTGGCTCCACCATTCACCGCTGGATTTCTGGTTCACTTTGCGATTGAGGAATGGACACAGACAAAGCAGATTTGTTGGCTTTGTGTCTCGCCCCATCCACCCCTTGACATACACTATTGCCCCCTCCCGTCCTCCCTCTTCATCTCTGTTACCAAAGAAATTACAAAACCAAAAACGCAACAACAACAAAAAATTTCCTCCTAGGAACCAACGTCGGTGTACGGTGGGAAAAGAAAAATCCAAGGGATCTGGTGGTGAAATCCAGCCCTGGGTGTGAGAAGGGGGAAAACTCCCCGACGAGATCGAAAGGGAAAAAAAACCCAACCCCCCCCAAAAAGGAATAACAACAGAAACCACAACCAAACAAGCTCAACACAAAGACCGGCAATTTACCAAAAAGACGACAGATTATTTTTTTTTTTGTGCCAATTAACAACCTGCCTTAAAACGCGAATTTCTGGAGCAATGGTACTAGCTTCAAAACGATCGTTTCCTCCGAGCTCTCGATGGTGACTTGTGCCATATGAAAAAGCAATCACGAGGCCAAACCCTTACAATCAGTCCTCGTCCCAGCCGCTCCGCAGGCTCCTTGCCAGCCTGGGGTGTCCTCGGGAGGAGCAGGAGGTGCCACTGAGGCCAGGGGAGGGCTGGGAGAGGCTTGGGGATGGAGGGGGAGGCAAGGTCCCCTCCTTCCCCCACCACTTGGGGGAAAAAAAAAAAAAAAAAAAGAAAAAAATCCTCCAAAACCAACCATCAACCAAAAAACAAACAAACAAACAAAAAAAAAGGGACACTATTGAATTTATGCGGGTAAAATAGTACCATCTGTGTTCTAGCGCTATGGTTTCTTCGATTCACTTTACTTTGAGAGCGATCTGTTGTGTAACAGGAAGGCACCTTGTTGAAAAGAAGGAAAAAAGAAAAAAAAAAAAAAAGAAAAGTGTATGTGTTCACCAAAGAAAGAAAAACAACCAAAAAAGCACCCCCCCAAAAAATAAGAGGAAAGAAAGGACAAAAGAATGAAAGAGAGAAAGAATGAACCCCTGCACACGAAGCCCTGACCGGCCGCGGTCACTGTCAGGGTTAGAGGACGTCTTTAACCAAATTGCTCCTGGGGTAGGTGGGCGGTGGAGGGGGTGGGGGTGTCACACTGGACACGGTCACACCAAACTAAACCAATTTCTTGCTGGGGAGAGAGGGATGGAGCAGGAAGGGGCAGGTGCCACAGCGTATTTTGCCAACCACAACCCCAAAAACTAACGGCAAAGCGAATCTCATCCCCCAGGACCCCGCTCCCCGCCACTGATTTTTTTCCCCTAATGTTGTTTCTTCTTGTCTTGTCGTGACGTGGTGACGATGGTGGTGGATTCCTGAACCCCATCGAGTAGTATTCAAGGGCTGAAAAGCCAGGAAGGGGGCCTTGGTTTGGGAAGTGAAAAAAACACACAGAAAAAAAAAAGGGAAAAAAAGGAAAAGAAAGAAAAAGAAAAAAAAAAAGAAAAGAAAAAAAAAGAGTAAATGCCACAGGCCCTCAAGGATGCAAAGACATTTCTAGTGAGAACCCGAGAATAAAGGCTACCTCACTTGAGTTTTCAATTTTTGTGATTTGAAAATCACGTCTGATACCAAAGATTTTGTTGCCTTGTCTGGTCTGTGCTGGAAACACCACTTTCCCTGCTCCCCGCGGACGGGCCGGCCGAGAGCCCCCCATCCCGGCCGAGAGCCCCTCACCATCCCCAGCCCCTCCCCCAGCCCCGTCATGTCCCCAGAGAGTGAGGGAGAAGGCAAGCGAGTGACTCCGGGATGGCAGCGTGGTAGATGAGTGCCTTTTTCTTGTACCAAAGGTGTGTGGCCATTTCTTTGCTCCTCTGCTTTGATCCTAAAGACTCACTATTACCTCAGCTCTCCAAAGGGACAGATTCTGGCAACTTGTAGTCTTTGGGTGTTAGGGTGAAGGAGAGAAACCCAACCCTTGTCCTAACTGAAGAGAAAGCATCCCCCTCGCCGCCCGCTGTGGGAAAGGTGCTGGTTCCCTGGCGCGTCCCCCCTCTCAGATGTCCCCGTGTCCCCCAACCTGGCATGGTCCCCAGGGTCCCCCCATCCAGCCCATCTTGCTCCAGGAGCACTGACCTGGTGTCTGGGTCCCTTCTGGCGGGGCATCGCTCCCGGGGAAAGGCTTTGCTCTGTGTCCTTCGCCAGCCCAGCTCAGCGCTGGGACCCCACGAGGTGAAGACATGGGTTTCATCGCGGGGTGTTTCTTCCTCGCTCAGCTCAGATTTGGGCTTTGGTTTCCCTTTTTGGTAGCGCAGGGTGGGTTCGTGGCATTTCTGTCTGGAAAGACGAAGGTAGAGCAGTGGAAAGCCTTGCCTTGGGTTTTCTCCAAACCCTTCCTTTAGGGAACGGTTTGGAGCTGTGAAACCTTTTTAGCAGGAACCGTTTCCATTCCCCAGAGGGGCATTTTTGGCTCATTGCGGGAGATGGGCGCAGCCGGGTCCTCTCCCTCCACCGCCTGGCTTTAGCAAAAGGCAACGGGAGGACCCGCTGGAGAAGATGTTCCTCCACAGCAATCTCCAGAATTCCTAGTTTAGGGAAATTTTGGGTTGAATTGTACCTACTTGGTTCAGGCTCCGGCCGAGGTGGCTCCTTTTGAGTTGGACCAAACCCGCCAGTCCTCCATCCCGCTGGGCAACCTGAGAGAGCAGGGCAGAGCATCCCCGATCCCATGGCTGCCCTGTCCCCCCGCTCCCCCCACACTACTGCCTTGGCCAGATCTTGCCCGACCCCGTGGCTGCGCCACCCCACTTCTACCTGATACCCACATGGCTTGTGATACCAAAGACGTTCTCTATGCAGGAGAAAGCCTTCTTTTCCACCCAGCACAGACCTTACAAGCCTTTGACAATGTTCTCTGAAATACCTCAAAATATTTAATGTATAGTTTATGTGATAAAAAAAAAAAAATTACTTAGCTAGTTTTTGGAATTTGTGACTTGAAGCTTTATACTGTTAAATTATAATTTTGCAGAAGACGGCATGTTCTTATTTCTTTGACGCGTTCAATGGGAGACATATTGAATGTTAAGGAAATGAAAGCTGGATAGTTTCACGATTTAAAAAAAAAAAAGAGAGAGAAAGAGAGAGAGAAAGAGAGCGAGAAAGATTAAAAAAAGGACCCTTGGAGTTTACAGATTTCATATTTAAACAAGTCCTTTTAAAAAAAAAAAAGAAAAAAAAAAGAAAAACTAATAATGATGACGATACCTTTGCGTTCAGATGTGTTACTTTTCTCTGAGTCATGTCGTACAAGAGTATTTATTATATGTGTTCTGTGTTCAAATGTAATTTAAAGAAGACAAAAAAAGACAAAAAAAAAGACAAGATGAGAATTTGATTTATGCATGAAAAAAATATACTCTTTCTTGAAGTAATGTAATAATTATTCGGGGAGGGGTGGTCGGGTGGGAGCGGGAGGGGACAAACTGTGCTTTTTTTGTCCATGAGATTTTGGTTGATGAGGACTTCTCTGCATGGATCACCTTTTTTTCCAACTCACACAACCACGGGAGAGTCGTCGTTTATCCCCTTGCTTTCTTCCTTTGTCTCTTTTCTTCCTTTCCTCACCCCAAAAACGGGGTGGCAGCGGCGCAGGGCGGCAGGGGGCTGCTCCCAGGACACCAGGGGAGGACGGGGCGCGCGGCGCGGCCCCATGCCCGGCAAACAGGGTAAGGGTATCTGGGGTGCGGGACCCCGGCGTGTGCACCCACCCGTCCTACCCCCCCGCTGTGGGGTCTGGCTCTTTGCCGTGATTTGGGTTTGGTTTTGTTGTTTTTTTGGGGTTTTTTTGGGTTTTTTTTGGTTTTTTTTTTTTGCTCTGTCCAGCTCTGTGGGTCAAATCCCAAGTGCAGACGAGAGAAGGAGAGACAATCAGCTGCCACCACTGGAGCCGGCAAAGCCACGGGGCTCCTCGTGTCCTCTGAGACAAGGGAAGTGGCCCCCGGGCACCTCAAACCTCCCCCCGGGGCTCAGACTTTTCCAGGTGATGCTCCAAAGTCCCTGTCCCTCGGGGTGACCTCACAGACCTGCCTCTGCCCTTACCCTGCATGGAAAGAGGCACTGAAGATGGTGCTGCATCAACGCCCAACTGGACCCAGGGATGGACTGGAGTGACCCATTTCTAAAGTTTTTCACCCCAAGGATGTGGTTTGGGTCATAGGCACCACCCTGCACACAATGCCTGCTCCTGCCAGGCTTTCCAGTGCCACCCAGCCCGGCTCTCGCCCTGCACGGAGACACCCGCTGTGGCTGAAGGGGGAAGAAGAAGAAGAAGAAGAAGAAGAAGAAGAAGAAGAAGAAGAAGAAGAAGAAGAAGAAGAAGAAGAAGAAGAAGGAGGAGGAGGAGTCCAGCCAGTGGAAGAAGTCCTGGAGGACCCCAACCCACCGGCAGGTCTCAGGGGACTTTGGAAGGTCTTCCTGCCTGCCCTGGACAGCCAGGGAGCTTTCTGCAAATGATCCCTGCCTGAACAGGGCTGAATCCCCTGCTCCTTCCTCCCCCAGCTCCTCCTCCTCTCCTTGCTTAAAGACGTGAGGAGACTAGCAGTAGGGAGTCATGTCTTTGGAGGTCAGGAAGCTGATGGGACCCTGGAGGAAGCAGTGGTACCGACTTCTTTCTGCTTCCCCACCATTATCAGAGAAATTACCTTAAAATGCTGATTCCTCAGCCCTCTCCAGCCACTTCACCACTCCATCCTTTGCCTCTGTCACTAGAGGTGGCCCCAAAGCTCAGCCCGCTGCGAGGAAAGAAATGTCAGCTTCTTCAGGCCCCACCAAAGTGACCCCCAAAAGCAATGTAGGGGTTTTATTTTAATCTGCGTCTCTTGGCTAATGTGGTGTCACTGCGGCCTTCACCTTCTTCATGGCCAGCACTGAGATGCTCAGTACCAGGTGGTGGTGGGATCCATGTGACCCACTGACCAAGGACCTGGGTTTTGGGAAGAGATGATATTTATTCCAGCAGCACCATTCACCTCCTAACCAACCCCCCTGCCCTCTGGGGAGCTCTGCATCCCCCCTGTGTCTCATTTCCTCCAACGGGACCTTTTCCAGCATGAGAAGCTTTGGTGCTTGGAGGCCAAGACCTAGTTTACATCCGCAAGAAAATCTCACCAGGCTTGAATACAACCCATAGTCACAAGCCCTTGGACCTTGCAGAGACCATGCAGTTTCCACCACAGGGCATGAACCAAGTGGCTTGGGAAATCTCGGAGAAGCCAAGAGCTGAGTGTCCTCCCCTGTTCTTCAGCCCACCAGGATGCCGGATCTGGCCATCCCTGCTGCCCACACCAACCAAAACGCCTTGAGGAGCAACTTGCCACGATGCCAAAGATTTTTTTTTTCCCTGCAGGTAATGACAATCCGAGCTCTGTCCTAAAGACAATTCTCTCGACCAAGGTTGCCCCTGAAGGGTGTTTTTGTGTTGTGGGGAGCAGGAGCAAACCCGGGGCCCCAGTGGCGCCTCCAAGGGCAACAGAGAGCGGACAGTCAGAGGGTGAAGAAGAGGAGGGGACCCGGGATCTCCCACTGAGACTTGCTGGTTCAGCCTGGCCACCATGTCCTACTTCAGCTGTGAAAGTTTTTGGGGATTTGGGTCATTTCATTACCCATGGCGCCCCCCAGGCACTCTGGTTCTACCTTGGGTGGAAGTTTTCCACCGATGGCTTTGGCGTTTGAGCTTTGACACCCCTCCATTGGCTGTCCTGCCAGGCGAGCAGGAGGAGCGCGTGCTCCCGGGGATGCCCGGATGGGTTTGAGCCATTGTCACCCCGCTATGGCACAGCCAGAGCCGGGCTTTTCCAGCTCTAACGATGGCTCTGCTGATGGGCTGTCGGCACAGAGCGGGCCAGGAGCTGGCGTTTCGCTGTGCTGAGAAGTGGCTTTGCAAAAAAAAAAAATCACCATTTGTCCCTTTTCCGGAACATCCAAAATGTGTGTGGGGAAGGCGACTGGCTCCTTGTTACCTCTCTCCCCAACCCGTTTTGGGCACTGTGAAGATGCTGCTGGGCTGGGTTGGCCACCGCATGTCCCCGGCGTTAAACCGTCCCCTCTTCCCTTGTCTCAGAGGACACGCGTGGTGCTGGCAGCCGGCGGCGGGGCTGGACCTGCAGACGCTGCCCCGCGGAACCCGGTTTCTCTTGCATCTTTCTTTGTTAGGGGTGTTTAAAAAAGAGGAAATTAAAAATGCAAAGAACAAAATTAATTTTTGTGGGTTTTTTTGTTGTGTTTTTTTTTTTTTCCCTTTTTCCCCTTAAATTTCTAAAGGAAAAAAAGAAGTTGGACAGAATTAATCCCGGCCAGGAAGAACCCGCAGCCTCAAGTTTGCCAGTCCAGCCACCTCCACAAAACATTGCTCATTTTTCTGTATAGCAATAGGTGACACTCGTCCTCGTCCCGGACGGTCCGAGGGCTGCATCTCTGAGTTTTTAAACGACTTTTTCCTTCTAATTAAATTGAATTTTTTTTTTTTTTTGCTGCTGCTTCATTGTTACTCTCATGGGATAGATTTTACTCTACAGCGAAATGCAATTGTTACTCCTCTGTGTCTTGCAACTATATTTGTTTAAGCTATTTACAAACGTTAAAAAAGAAAAAAAATAATTAAAAAAAGAGTCTTATGTGTCAGGCACTTTATCCAAACTGTGCTGTGTGCTCTGGAGTTCGTTCCTTGTTCTTTGCAATGACTCATGCAGGGGAAATTACCAGGAAACTTAACTCCAGTCTGTCAACAGGTTTTAAAAGAGAAAAAAAAAAAATTAATCTCTATTTGTTCATCCTCTACTGGTCATGACTGTGTTGTATTTCTGCAGCTTTCTGTTTCTTCAATAAATTATTTTCTAGTCATTCACCCTGGCGTGCGTGTGTCCTGCAGTGATGCTGGTGGGTTGGTTCTCGGGGGGAGCAGCCCCGTTTCAACCACCTCAACTCCTCTCCCCAGACTTGGCCCGGAACACCGGGGGGGACATTTGGGGATCATGCCCAGGCAGCTGGGAAAGGTTTCTCTCCCCTAGTTTTCCACCTCATAGCTGCAGGGGTGAGAGCTTTCCCAGATGAAGGCTCACATAATTTTATTTCTTGGCAACACCTGTCTTCTGGCCAGAGCCCAAAGAAAACACTTTAATTCTCACCAACTCGGTGCAGATGAGGCCAAAGCACTTGTTAAACAAACCCATCAAGTTGCATGTGCTGCAGGCAGGTCCAAACCCCCGTGGCTGATTTAATTATTTATCTTTTTACCTGAACATCTCATCCTACCGTGTGTTTTGCCATAGAACCACAGAATGGTTGGGTTTGGAAGGGACGTTAAAGATCATCCAGTTCCAGCCCCCTGCCCTGGGCAGGGACACCTCCCACCACACCAGATTCCTCCAAGCCCCGTCCAGCCTGTCCTTGAACCCCTCCAGGGATGGGGCATGACACAAGCGTTGCAGGTGGCAAAGTGACACACATCGAGGGACCACAGGACCTTTCTGTGCAGCTTTCTCCCTTGGTGGCGTAGCAGAGATTTACAGGAGAGGAGAGAAAAGCTAAGTCCTTTTAATTAAAAAATGAAAACAATAAAAAGGGTGATCCAGTCACCAGTCAGTTGTTGACACATAACTTCTCCAGCTGATGTCCCCAAAGCGTGGCCCTGCAGGACGTGTGCTCCCGTGCCCGTTGGGCAGAGGTGATGCTCCTCACCCCCATGCTTTGCCTTCCCCCCAAAAGTCCTTTTCAGGGCTGTCCCCAAAGCTGGGGACATCAGTCCTGGGGGAGTGGACGTGGCTGCTGTGGAGATGGGCATGGCACATAGCACAGCCATCCCCACCGTGTGCAGGGATGGCAGAGAGGGGGAGATGGAGTGACGAGGAGAGGCTGCGAGAAGCCGGGCTGGTTTGGCTGGAGCAGAAAAACTCACAGGTAATCCATGATCCATAGACCCCCGCTCCAGAAAATAGGGGGCATTTTAAAATTATGCCATTAGAGCCTGATCTGTTGGGGCAATGCATGTGAAAGCCATGGGGGCCGGATCCAGCCCCATGCAGGGACCGTGGGCGGCTCTGAGGGTAATGGGAGGGGGTCTCATTACTGCTGAGAAAGGAAAATGAGATGAGGGTCTTTGTGCAGCCACTGCAGCTCAGACCCCGGCATGGGAGGGAGTGAGCGGGGGCGAGGGGCTCTGCCCACCACCCAGCCCTGCCGTTGGCCTTCCACCGGGGCATTTAATTAATTCAGAGGGGGAATTAAGGCAGGGCAGCAGTGTCTGGGGGTCCAGCGTGGAGCAGGACCAGCCCCGGGCGGGAGGGAGCCCATGGCTCGGAGGGGGCTCAGCGGAGGGAAG
>VWZL01000589.1:192535-249484 GCA_013396915.1 Stercorarius parasiticus | reverse complement strand
GGAAGGGGGCTGGATGCAGGGCAGGGGGTCGTGGGGCGAGGGGCCGAGCGTGGAGGCAGAGGGTGGCAGTTCCTCATGGCTCTATGGGCTCCTGCAAAGCCCACGCACACACTGCAGGGGGGAGACGGAGCCACTGGTGGGACATGGCCCAGAGCAGCAGCTCCCCCCAGGCTGGACCAGCCCCTCCGCAGCCACGGGAGCTGCCCAGGCTTCAAAACCATCCAAATAAGATTTAAAAAAATGCCCATAAAAGGAGGGAGCCACCAGTTCTGTGCCTTGACGGCACCTCCCCTGTCCCGGCATGGTGGGAGGGTGATGCCAGGGTAGCTACGCTGAGGGGCTGGGGGGGGAGGACAAAGCTGGGGGTGTCTCTGGGTGCAGGAGAGCGGGGGCGGTGCTGTGGGTGGCCCCCGCACGCAGGCTGTCCCCACGCGTGATGAGGCCGGCATAACCCTCCTGGTGGGAGAAGGCGTAGCTGGAGCGGCGGCGGAAGGAGTCACGAGGGACGTGGGCACGTAGCTCCACCGAGGGCTCCGGCTCCTGCCTGGCCTTCAGGCAGATCTTCTGCAAGGAGATGGGGAGATGAGGGCTGTGGACACCTCCCAGGCAAGCCCTTGCCCCAGGGAGGGGATACACAGGGAGAGCATGCCCTCCAACAAGACACAGTTTGGCTCCCAGCTCCACCATGACCTGAGCTGATGTGATAGGATGCGTAACGTGGGGACTCGCAGAGGGGTCTTCAAAGCTCTCGGAGCTCTATAGCACAACCACCACCCCTGCTCTCACCTAGGACCTCTTTGTACCACTGAGAAAGTATGACCCACCACCCAGATGGGGGTGAGCTCTACCACGGCTGGGGTGGCACCAAGACCTGTAGCAGACCCCAGGGCCTCCTAAATGGCAGCTCCAGGGGGTCCTGGAGGGCAGTTCCTTGCTGCAGCCAAAAGCAGCCCCCCTCCAAGAGCTGGAGCAGGTCTCTTGCCTCAGGGCCTCCCATCGGGCCATGAACTGATTTGGGAAGAGGGCCTTGGAGCCAGACTTGGACACCAATGCCATGACAGACCACCACCAGCTGAGCGGTGCCTCCAAGGAGGGGTGACATCCCACCGCTACAGGCCAGGCAGTGGGTTCCCTGGGGAGCCTCACCCTTCCCATCACCAGCAGCGCCTTGGCCAGCCCCAGACAAGGATGCTGGCAGGAGGCAGAGCCCTCCCCATGCCAGCCCCATGCAGCCCTCACCTGCTGGATGGTGGTTTTGCCTGCGATGGTGCGGTACAAGCGGATGGTGAGTGAGGGGATGGTGTTCACCACCAAGGACAGCAGGACCACGAGCAGGACGTAGGGGTCGGTCAGGGCATTCCGGCTGGCATCTGTCAATGCAAGGTGGGAAACAGCTCATAGCACAAAGCCCAGGTTGGGCTCTCCTGGCTGGGGAAGGGAGGGACCATGGGAATGCCCGGGGCATCTCACCTGGGAAGTGGAAGATGGCAGGGGCTATCCTGAAGGCTTCAAAGCTTTGGGTCAGGAAGGAGAAGAGGCAGAAGAGCAGCAGGCTGGCTGTGACCATCAGGAAGGACAAAGCTGTCCAGAACTTGGTGTCCAGGATGATCTGCAGGGGCGAGGGCAGAGCACACAGAGGCTGCGGGGACCCTCTTCCCTACAGCCACCCATCCCTAATTCCCCCCCTGCCCCAATAGAGATCATCCCCCAGCCACAAAGCTGCTGGGGATCGTGTCAGAGAGCCCAGGGCTGAGCCTGGCTGCGGTCCCTGAACATCTGCCCCAGGGCCAGAATGGGAGAGGACAGAGCAGCGCTCACCTCCATGAGGACGGATAGCAGTGCCGATGTGGCCACCGTGACGGCGAAGGACTCGTAGTCGCCGACAGCCCTGCTGCCGACACGGTCCTGGAAGGCCCAGAGCGCGATGTAGAAGCTGGCGAGCGAGGTGCTGACCCCATGTAGGAGGGTGACGCTGAAAACGCGGTAGTTGAAGAGCTCGTCTTGCTGCCCAATCACGTAGAGCTCAGGGAACTCCAAGCTCTTCTTGGCACTGACGTCCTGCCGGGCGGACACCAAGCGTCATCCTCCCCACCCACACCAGAGAGCAGGATCGGGCCCCCCCCCACCCAACACACCCTCTGGGAAAGCTGCAGTGAGTCCCTTCACCTGCTTGCTCTGGGGTGACAGGGAACAGAGACACCCCAGGACTAGTGGTGACATCCAAATGCCCATTAAGCTGCTTGGTACCACAAAGAGCCACACGAATGGGGTGCAATGACCACCAGGCTGATTCACCCCCACCGAGGATGCAGCCTCCAGGCGCAGGGGCTGGATGCAGCCCGATGAACCCGTACCTGCTCCAGAAGACCCATGGACAGCACAGGGTAGGTGGTGTAGAAAATGTTGTAGAACGCGAGGAACCAGCCCTCGTACAGAGGCTAGAAGGGAGAAGAGAGCAGCTGTGAGCTCAGTGGAGCTTTGGAAAAACTCAGAAAGGATACCCAGGCACCAGGGCATCCAAACACACTCACATGTGAGGGCACTCACATCCAACCACTGGACTTGCCCCAGGCTCTGCATCACCCATCGTTGTCTGCAGCGACGGGTGGGCTGTGGGACAGTGCTGCAGACGGAGATGGGAAGCTGGAGCCACACAGTGGGGGTCAAGTCACACTGATGGCCCTTGGGATAACAGCTCCCATTTTGGGCGAAACCAGTTTAATGCGCGTGGGATCTTTCCCTGAGTCTGTACGAGACTGAGCTGCAGCTCACAAGGACATCCCAAATCTCCCCAGGGTGCTTTTCCCAATCCAGCCAGGTGAAAAGCAGATAACCAGTTGCATCTCAGCCAGGCAGCCCCCCAAAAAATTGGACAGCCCAATACCAGGACAAGGGAGAAAGGAGAGCAGGGCAGTGATGTGCACACATGCCCATCAGGCAGTACCAGCAGAGGGGTCACAGCACCCATGTGCAAACCTCCACGGGATGGATGTGACCGCTGCTAACAGCAGCATCCCTCACCTGAGCTGTGAATCCGCTGTGGAAAGCGAACCAGACCTGGGCCATAAGGCCAGCAAAGGTCTTGTAGAAGAAGTAGCGGAGGAACTTGCAGATGCGCAGATAGGCCCAGCGGCCGTGGACGAGCAGGAGGCGCTGGAGGTACGAGAACTGCGCCAGGGCATAGTCGCTGCACTGCACGGCTTGCATGCCCTCCAGCCCGCTGATGCCCACACCGATGTCAGCAGCTGCGGAGGACAGGAGGGTGTGAAACGCAGGTCGGGGGGGTTGGGGAGCCGGGTGCTTGATTTCCCCATGGATTGCCCCCACACTGACGGGAAGAGGGTGAATCCAGGAGTGACGGGCAAAGGGAAGAAACTCCCTCCATCACATGCCATGGCTGGGGGAGGGAGATGCCAGGAAGGGTTGGGCATGCAAAGAGCACAGCCCTGTGGCCACGGATGCTGGAGAGGGGCAGGAAGGTCTCTGCCAGCTGCCCAGGTTGGAGCTTGAAGTTTCATCAAGTTTCATCCCCGCTGCTAAAGCAAGTGTTCCACCCTGCTCCTGGCCCAGGCTGGTCCGGGTCCTCTCGCTCCCCTCCCAGCACAGCAACGTGGGGAACTGGGCTGGGGGTTCCCCTCCCAGCTCCTCACCTCGAAGGATAGGATGATGGACCACCACCACTCCCCAACAGTGGAACATGCCGGCCAAAACCCACACTCTCCCCTGCCCTGAGCCTCACTTTTGATCATGTTGACATCGTTGGCCCCATCCCCGATGGCCAGCGTGATGGCCTTCTTGTGCTTCTTCACCAGCTGCACAATGAGGGCTTTCTGCTTGGGGGTCACTCTGCAGCAGATCACCGCCTGGCAGCTGGTGGCCAGGTCCACGAAGGCCTTCTCCACTAGACTGCCCTGCTCCTGCGAGCCTGTAGCCCTGAAGCAGGCCAGCCGCCGCCACAGCCGCCCCTTCTTCTTCAGCACCTCTCCCGTGTGGAGGATCTTGTCCTTAGGGGAGAGTACATGTGGTTGGGACCTCACCCATGCCTTCATAGCACGAGGGCCCCTACCTCCTCAACGATGCTCTTAAATCTTGTTGGTGCTACAAAAAAGTGACCCCAGTTTTCTCCGAGCTCATCACACAGCAGGCACTGTGACCATGAGACCAGTTTGTCCCAGTATGACCAGAAGAGCATGCGATTACCCACCAGCCTGCACCACCCCAAAAGACCAGTTGGGCAGGTTTGGTCAAATCCTCCAACACCAAATGATTGGTTCAAGCTTGTCCCCCTCTCCACTCTTCATTCCCTAGTCCAAAAATGAACTTTTCCCACCCCTTGGGCGGGACGGGCATCACCTCCTCTGCATGCTGGTGCCACCCAGGACTTTGATAGCACCAGGACATAAAGCCATCTGCCAGCGCAGGCAGGGAGCAGAGAAGAGCATCCAAGTGCCACCTTACCAGGAAGTCCCCGCTGATGATGAGAGCTCTCTTCTTGTGGCGCGAAGCCTCCGGGCACTGCTGGGAGAGGTGGCCGCTGCACAGGGCTTCCCCACTGCTGCTGAGGTTGTTGTTGCTCACCCAGTAAGCCTCGAGGATCTCGCTGTGCGAGGAAGGGGTGGTTGGAGCTGAGCTGGGGACAGTGGGCACACTGCCTGGCTTCAGCTGAGACCTACAGTTGGCCATTACCATCTCAAAGCCAGCTCCAGGGAGTTGGGGCTCGTACCCAGTGGTGGGAACAGGGGGGACAGAGAAGGAGCCTCAAGGACTCACTGATACAAAAAATCAGCCCCTGGCCCTGTGGTTCAGAGGCTGAAGAGACAGCTTAAGCACTTTCTGGTCAAAGCCTGCCAAGGAAGAGACTGCTGTAGGGGCACAAACAGATGGGGAGGCCCTCATCAGCAGATGAGGGACATAGACATCCAGGCTGGGACCAGGAAAGAAAAGCGTCTCTGACAGAGTTGAGCTCTGGCCACCCTGCACAGGTTCCTATGCCCTCGGGTGCCTTCAGTGGGGACAGCAATGTCCTGTCACGATTCCTCACCTGATCTCCTTCTCCTCC
The DNA here is from genome assembly GCA_013396915.1 of Stercorarius parasiticus. NCBI lineage: Eukaryota > Metazoa > Chordata > Aves > Charadriiformes > Stercorariidae > Stercorarius > Stercorarius parasiticus. Next base: position 244,425 of record VWZL01000589.1, on the reverse strand, counting down.
AGGATCTCCATGTCGTCCGTGAGCAGCTTGCACGCGTAGCCAATGTTCATTGCAGTCTCTGCAACATGCAGGTGTCAACGGCTGATGGCCACATGGTGCTTCCCCCCCATCCCGGGGCAGCCCCCAGCCCTCAGGTCCAACAGCCCTTGGTGGGCAGCAGCTGCTGGGGGCTCTGCCCCAGCTTTGTGCTATCGCGCAGATGGCTTCCCCTGCTTCACCCCATGGGTGACATGATCTGTGGGACAGGCTATTATTTTATATTAAAGGGAAGAGCAGAACCTGGTTGTTGCCCACTCCCAGGGTCTGCTATCTCTTCTCTGGTCTTGGTTAGGGGAGAAGCTGAAATGTGTTGGTGGGATCTGGGGTTGCCTCCACTGACCTTGTTTGTCTCCCGTCAGCACCCACACTTTAATGTTGCCCAGTTTCAGCAGCTGTATGGTCTCAGGGACTCCATCTTGCAACTTGTCCTCAATAGCTGTGGCCCCAAGCAGCTTGAAGGAGGGTGAGTGGGTGGCACAATAAGGAGCAGGGCAAGACGCGGAGGTAGGAATTACCCCTGGATCCAACCAGGGGTCCTTGCCCATGGGTGGACATGACCTGACAGGTATCTAACCCAGTGTCTACTGGCATATCACAAAGTCACCATGGGGTGGGAGGGAGCTGGACCTGCCCTCCCACCCAAGGGACGGGTGTTCGGTTGGACACTTTACCCCCTCATCCCAGAGAGCCGAAACCCACACTTCTGCCCTTCTAAATGCCAGCCTCATCCCACCTGCAGGTTCTGCTCCATCTCCTCGTACAGCTTGTCCAGCTCCTGTGCACGGTCCTGCAGCAGGATGCTGGCCTCGCGGTGCCTCCTGCTCCACACGCTGTACTCCACCTCGCCCACTTCCTTGCTGGCCAGGCATAAAGTCCTCAGTGTCTCCTCTGCAAAGCGCTGCAGAGATGAGACATCAGGTCTCCCTTCCCTCGACCAGGATGACTCTGATGGTGGACCAGGGTATCATGTCAGCCAGCCACAATGCTCCCATGGGCAGAACCAGAGACCCTCCAGGATCTGGGGGTCTCCTTCTGGGCGCTGACTCCCTCCCCCCTCCTACAGCATCCCCATGAGCAGCCTTGCAGTGCTACTGGTCCATGCAGAACACTGAAGGTGGATTTGATGCCCTCTTAGCCCCTCTCCCATATGCAGGTGAGGATCCTAGAGCAGAAGGAAGAAAGGAGGACCAAAATCCTGAAGCCTGAGGGAGAAAGAGCAGCAGGGGACTCCAGGACACCCAACCCAACGCCAGCAGCAGGGACACCATCCCTTTTCCGCCCCAGACTCACATCCAGCGCCATCTCGGTGAAGGTCTCATTGGGCCCTCGGCTCTGCAGTCTCTCCAGGATGACCGTGTCAGCCCCCTTGGTGTAGAGCCGGATCCTGCCCTGGGGGTCTCGCACTGGGAGGGAGGGAGGGGAAGGACAGCTTAGGTACCCAGAGAGATGGTCCCCAGTCATCATTGTCGCCATGCAATGGCCATGCTGCAGAAGGCACCACAGGGGACACTAGTGCTTTTCTACTCGCAGTCACAGGAAACACAGCAATGTCCCCAGATCTAGACCACCACGAGGCAGGATCAGGCCTCAAGGACTGTTAGTTCCTCACACATCTCCTCTGAGCCCCTGATTTACTCGCTCTGTCTTGGCTGCTCAAACCCTTCTCAGCTGCCTTCACCAAGGTATTGGGGTGAGCAAAACCGCAGGGATGACCAGGACGAGCCTTAGGAGCCTCTGTGCAAGCTGTGGTCAATTGCAGACATCCTGGTGCCATCCATTGTAGGGCTGAGTATGGAAGGGACCCTCTGTGTTCTTGTAGGGCCCCCTGAGACACCCCATCCTACTCACCCAGGACAGACATCCTCTTGCGATCACTGTTGAAGTCCAGCATGGCCAGTACTTTGTACGTCCTCTTCACCCCCAGCTCACTGATGGTGATGGTGTCTTGCGTTCGGGCCAGAAAGACATACCCCAAGTTCCTGGCTGCCAACACCAGTGCTTCTTCGTCTGGTGAAGCTGCCTGATAAACCAGCTGGTCTGCAGAAGAGGATGAGGAGTTAGACAAGGAGACCCCCAGCCAAGCAACCCTTGGGCATCTGAAACACCCTGTTCTTTCGCAGCACCAACATTATCTATGGAGACCCTAAGGTCCAAGCCACCAGGCTAGAGAAACTCAGTCCTGCTTGTCTCATCTCTTCTGCTCAAGTGCCCAGCCAGGGATGGATTATCCCCACTGTGCTCCTGTTCCAACTAATTAGCTTTAAAACAAACCCCAGTGTACACATCCGTGATGCTAGGACAGTGGTCCAAAGCATCCCTGGGCTCTCACGCCACCTGCACCCCCACAGCAGAGCTTTGCTGGGCGAGATGGAAAAAGCCATCACGGCCTCAATGCCTTGAGTAGCAGCTCAACCCCGCTCTGAGCACATCAACCAGTGTGGCCAACCCACCACCCTTCTCCTCCACCATGACAGTGTGGCAGAGGGCCAGCAGCCTCAGGAACTCCCTCAGCACGGGGTCGCTGTCCCGACGGGCGGCTTCCAGCAGCGTCGTGTCGCAAAAGTCCAACAACTTCTCGCCGTGGTGGCTCCAGGTCAACCCTGAGCCCTGCAAGAGGCACAGGCAAGCTGCAGGCACCCGAGAGGGAGATCGAGCACAGGGCTCTGCTCTGGGGATGCTGCTGGGTCGCGATACAGGCACCCTGTGCTGGCACGGCCCGAGCCCTGTCAGAGTCCGTGAGCTGAGCTCTGCATTGGGGGTAAGTATAAAAAGGTTGGGAATAACAAAAAAAAAGACATAAAAAATCAGAACCGGACAATTTTATAAACGTGGTTCCCCTGTCCTTAACTGGCAGCTGAGAACTGGCAAACTTGCCAGCCCAAGGAAGCACATGCCTCTCTCTTAGAGCACGGGAGCCCAAGCTGTGCTCCCAAATAAAGGCTGGTCCTGCTGCTGGTGTAATCAATAACTGCTATGGCTTTGGCCCCAGCGAGGAGCAGCATCTGGCCCCGCGCTACACAGGGGAGGGGAGTTACGCACCGATGGCTGCTTGTTCTCACGGCCTGTGCCAGTGCCTGCCAAAATAAAAATAATTCAATTAATAGAGAGCTGGCGGGGGGCAGGGTGTGGGGGGGGGGGCATCGCTAGCAGGGGCTTTGAGCAGTTTCTCTAGAAGGGGCTGCTGCTTTTGCCAGCCAAAAGACTGGCAAAAAGGGACAGGTGTCCAGCATCTGCTCGATGTCAGTCATGAGCCAAGCTCTGTTAGGACGTCCAGGTCTGACTCATTTGGCTTTTGGACTCTTCGGACTTTCTACATGTTTTTAATGTTAAAAATTCAGGCCTAGCCCTCACCCACATTTCCTGGGAGATGCTGCAGTTCACCAGAGACGGGCAGGATTGGGGCGATGCTGCTATCACAGAGGTGCAATCAGGGTTAAATTGGGTTCATTCTTGCTTAAAAACTTTGACAGATTTTTTTTTTTCTCCTCTTTTCTTTTGTCAATTTTTTTTGTCAATTTGTCCCAGGTGCCAGATACTTATCTCAGGAGGAAGGAGCTCCATGCTAAAGCTCTGGCCTGCCCCACTTGCTGAATTTCACTAGTTAAGCACTGAGCTCAAAAAGCCAGCCGAGAGTTCGAGTAAATGTAGCAACAAGGAAAGGAATGACTTAGCAATTCTCAGGTTTCTAAGGGGAAAACCAAGCAGAATCTTAAAAAAAGAAAAAAAGCAAAGAGCAATGACGTTCATTCCTTGTGAAGAAACAACGTCAGGGAAAGGATAATTTCTTTGCCTCCTCCGTAGGTCACAAGAAAATGATGCAAAGAAGAAAAGCAAAACCTCCTTTTTCCCTCCAACAACTTCATAGAAAATAAAAATCCATGGGCTTTACTGGCCCATCACCCCGTGGCCCCTCTGCCTGCCCTGGACACCTGGGCCAGCACCAGCTAATTATTCCAGGTGGGCTCCACCTCACTCAGACTACGTGTTTGCCATGTGGCTGTGCCGAGCTCCTACCCCAGGCTCGCTTTTGTATCAAGGAAGAGCGAGCTGATCTCAGCTGAGTTTGGGGCCTGATACATCTCCTGAAAGGCAGGCATGCATTTTAGGAGGCAGAACTGTGCCCTGACTTGATGCACTGGGAGCACAAGACAAATGTGACCGCAGGGGTGGTGGCCCCTGCAGAGCACCGATAACATGGAACATGAGAACAAGCTGAATTCCTAAAGGTTCTGCCTACACGCTGGACCACCAAGATCAATTCATATGCCCCAAGCTTCCTAGCAAGCCAGGAGGAGTGGAAAGAACCAAAGTGGCCTAATCACTCGTGAGTCTCTACAAACTTGCATGCACCAAAAGTTACCATAGATGGTCCCATTGATGCAGCATTTCTTGAAGCTCATAACGTTTTGTGTCAAGGTGCCAGTCTTGTCTGAGAAGATATATTCGATCTGGCCGAGCTGATCGTTGAGGCTGGTGCTTCTGGCTTTTGCTGGAATGTCCTTGACAGCGTAATACATTTCCAGATCCCAGTTGATAAAAAAGCTGTTCACCAGATAGATGAATTCAAACCTAGGGAGACCAATAGAAGAAAAATTACACTGGGGAAGGAGATGGCATTGCTCACGTCCCAGGGGGTCTAGGGGATCTGACACAGGATGAAAGGGCAGAGGGGAACTCCCCACCTGGATCCTATTGCTCTGAGCTTGGGGCAAGCAAGAGGCTTTCCATTGTTCGTGGTCAGTTTTGCAGAAGGCTCATCATATCAGACTGAGAGCCCACTGGGTCCCAAGCAACTGGGCTCCCCTCTGGAAAGCCGGCCCTTGACGACAAAATTCATAGATCTGAAGATCCAGTGAAGGGCCGAAAAATTTGGAAACTGCTTCTTCCAGCACAAATTGTGATTATTGCCCCCTCACAGCGTCTCTGCCCTTCTCTTCCCCACCCTGCTGCGGATCAGTGGGGAGAACACCACCTTGACCAGTCTCATCCTCGGCCCACCCACCATTTCCAACCTCAGTACGTCAGTCTTTGCATCTCTTTTCTGGCTTTCCTCTGAGATCTCAAAGCACATCATCAATGTTTGTAAGACATCCGCCCCATCCATCCTTACCCTCTCACGGCTAAGGGAACACACGGGAATGACTTGCTCAGGGTCACAGCTGGATCTTTTGTGCAGCCTCATTTTGTGGCCATAAATCAAGGTGCCAGCTGATGGCCAAGGACAGGGAGTGGGATACTGATCTCTAATCGCTTCCAAGCTCTGTTTTTCTTACATTATATACATGGACATGGGTATGATGATGCTCAGGAGGATCGTGAAGCCCCAGAAGTTGAAGAAGGCCTGCTGGGCAGGAGTTGTGTGCTTGTAGAGAGCAGAGAGGTAGCTGTGCTTCTCCTGGAACGTGTTGGCCCAGAACCCAGAGGCAATGGCGAGGCACAGCGATGTGACCAGCAGCACCAGAAAGATCTGAGATGGGAAGCCAGGATGAGAATGTCCCATCACACAGAGCCCACCAGAATCTTTTCTACGACCAACCATTGCCCCCTCCAGACTGTTTGTCTCATTTAGCTGTAAACTTGTGGAAAAGTGTCCTTGTGCCTGAAGTTGGTTCTCAGAGCTCAACCTGGATCAAGATGAAGGATCGCAGCACATATTTCAGCTCAACACCTCCGCAACACACACATCAAATCCCAACTTTCCCACCCTCCTAATTGCCTCAGACACCATCTCCCTGGACAAGGGTGTCCTGCAGCCTTCCTGATGAAATGCCAGCAAACAGAGCAATGCTGGTGGCCAGTCTGAGAGGTGGTGACACTCAACCACCAGGAACAGGAGTAAGAGTCATCCAATTCCTTGTTATGACCAGGCTGTTTTGCTTCCCACAGAGGAAAAGCTCCTTGTGCCAGGGGAGGTTTAGGATGGATATTAGGAAAAATTTTTACACTGAAAGGGGTATCAAGCATTGGAACAGGCTGTCCAGGGAAGTGGTGGAGTCACCATCCCTGGAGGTACTTAAAAGACGGGTAGACATAGTGCTTAGAGATCTGGTTTAGTGATGGTTTTTGTCAGTGTTGGGTTGATGGTTGGATTTGATGATCTGAAAGGTCCCTTCCAACCTTGGCAATTCTAAGATGAAAAAATACTCCTCCCCCATCCTCCATCTACTCTGCTGAGCCACAGTCTGCAGGTCCCTCAGCACAAAATGCCTCCTTGGACCTGCACGGTTAAGGGTTAGTAAAGCAGGCCAGGAGGGCTTGGAGCTCCTGAATCCTCCAGCTCTCTGGTCCAAGGGGCTGCTGTACAGCTGAGGACTCAGAGCTGTCGGTGTCCACAACCACCACACAAACTGCTCCAGACCCAGCAACTGCCACTTCCTGACAACATCACTTGGTATTTGCCCATTACATGTTAAACCCAAGATATTTTGAGAAAAATATTGCAAGCTTAAGAAAATCATCATCACCCAAGCAAGCAGCCTCTCATGAGAAGACCTGTGAGCAACCCCAGGAGGCCTGTGGATCAGGGCAGGAGGTGTTTACACCACACTCACTATCATCACCAGCCGGTCCATCACACGGTCCAGCTTGGTTTTCTTCCGCTTGATCTTTCCACAGTTCCTCATAATTTTGGAATCAAATCCTGGATGAGAAACATTTTAGAAGTGAAAACGCAAGTCCACAGCACCCAGAAGATTTACTTGCAGCTAAGTGATGTTGGTTTCCTCCATAACAACATCTCCCCACCTCTGAAGACTTCAGAGGATCGCATCCCTTGATCAGTGGTTAATTAAGCCATGGCTGCACACAAGGAAAAGTGCTGCTTCCACCAGGTCGTACCCCTCCCCTCTACCCACAGCTACTCATGGCCAAGCTCTCAGCTGCACCGAGCCACAAAGTGCAAGAGGCCACAAAGAGGAGTGGGTCCAGGACGTGATGCAGGTGAAATATAACCTGGGATGAGTAGAGGTTTGGTACCACCACGTCGTCTCCCTGCCAGCGAGCCCAACACCAGCAAAGCTTAGGACAAACTTCTAGGGGCTTGGTCACAGTGGTGGGCCCTCCCACTTTGTATCAGCTGAGAATGGGACCTGCTGATGCCAGAAGCGCTTGGGCGGCTTAAAATCCCCGGGGACCTGGGTGTTTTCTGCCCTTCCTGGGCACTCACCTGCATAGATAACCAAGCCGTAGCAAATGTCGGTGTTGCGAAGCTTGCAGCCTCGCAGCAAGATCCTTTCACTGTCAAGTGGGTAGGTCTCGCCCCTCCACTCCAGTGTGCCGGTGAAGCTGTGCATGCGGCTGTTGGGCTCCTCACAGGTCACTCTCCCTTCAGCAGACAGCACCATTCAGGTGATGGCTTTGGGGTAAATGAGAGGACCTTCCTCTCCCCTCACCCCCCACGCCTGCCCCCTCCAAAAAGGGGTGCTGGGGGCTTCTTGGGGAGATTCAGGTTTTGTCAGGGCATCTCCAGATCCAGCTGAGATATGGATGGCTCAAATTAAGGCTAAGTGGAGGGCCACCCTGCAGAGCTGGGAGGGTGCTCAGTCCAGGAACCGCCCTGGGCTGTAAAACTAGAGAAAGTAGAAACCCAGAGCCTCTGAGAGGGGAGTCTGCATCCTATGGAGGACCAAAGGGGAAAAAATACAGGGTCTGAGTCAGGTTGGGGAGCCAAGCGCTTGATTCCAGGACAGAGGGAAGGTGCACAACCCTGATGGACCCATCACAGAGCCATTCTGCTGGGGAAGGGCCTCCACACAAGGTCTGTGGCTCCTTGCAAGCAGGAGCAAGTGCAACCTCCTGTTGGACTGATGGCACTTGGTGCCTGAGGGGACAGAGACTTTCCAAGGTTGAATCCATCCCATCCCAGCGGGATGGCTGCATCCTTGCCTGCCCGTGAGACTCACCATCAAAGGCAGCCATGCTCTCTTCGCTCACCAGCTCCTGATGGGTGACCAGAAGGGCTTGTCTGAACTTCAGGTTTGTTTCCCTGTGAACAAGAGACAGGGAGGGAAAAATAAAACAACCCTGTGGGGTGACAGAGCTGTTGGACCCATGGGTCTATGGGACCCATAGAGACAGTCACTAGTTATCAGGTGATTAGATGAGTGGTGGCAATGAAAAGCGAGATAGGGATGCATCATGCCACACATGGAGCACTCTTGCAGGGAGAGAGCCCTGGCCCAGAGACCCTGCCATTAAACCATCCTGCAGACAGCGGCGGGAAGGACGGGCAGCTGCTGTCCTTGGAGATGGAGAGAGATGCCCGAGGTCACCAGTTGCTATATGGAAGCCTCAAAAGTGTTTTTGGACTCCTATTTTCAAGATTTGGGGCTCCAATCCCATTTCTGGGGTGTCTGTAGGTTTAGCTTTCAGAGGATCCCCCACATCCCATGGTTTCTGCTGGACTTGCAGCCCTCCCAGTTGCCTGACCTAATGGAGGGGGGACCTCAGGACTTGGAGGCTCCAGCCGTTGGCTGGGATATCTCTGCCCCTCTCCTCCCACTGCAGTAGCGGTCTCCTGCCCCTCTCCTCACCCATCGATGTCGGCAGTCTCCACGTAGCACAGGCTGCTGGGCTCCGAGCTGCACAGCAAGAGCATGTCGGCCTTGAAGAGCAAAAAATTGGGAGAGAGCCCCCGGCTGAGCCCCTCCTTGCTGAAACTGCCCCCCGCCACCCCCGGCACACAGCCAGCTCCAGGGCACCGCTCACCGGGACGAAGCTCTCCTTACGCAGGCGGACGATGTCCCCAACGCAGATGTCATGCCATTTCTGCCAGCGGAAGCTGCAGGAGAATTAGGGGAGAAATTTTTATCCTCACAGAACAGGGGGAATGGGGGCCACGCTGTTTCTGTCCTCTGGGCCAGCCTGTGTCTGTCCCAGCTTCTTGCATGAATAGGTTCTCCAGATTGTTGGTTCCTCTGCCACCATGGTGGCCTCCCATTTGCATGACCAAAGGATGGCTGAGCACTGAGGATTGCACAAGTACCCATTTGTCATATCCATATCCCCTGTACCTATGGGTGGCAGAGACTTACAGCCCCCTGGACACAGGTGGGAAATGTTGGTCCTTCCCAGTGTTTAGTAGGAATATGACTCCATGGGTTAGATATGAAGACCTGAGGAAATTCTGTGGCCTGAAAACCGTCCTCCCAGCGTATCACAGCAAATCAGGGCTTTTTTGTAGTCTGCGACTGGGATATGATCATCCCTACAAGGGAACGGCTGGACCGGCAGCAGATTTTGCGAGGTGATGGGAGTTTGCAGAGTCAGGGACATTCCCACCAAAACCCTTCTCAGCTGCTATGCTCAAGGGTGCTCAGCACTTCAGATGATCCATCGTTCCACACAGGCCTGGAAAACACGCGTACAGCTTCCCAAAGTCCCTCACCTCTTCCCAGACAGGATTTCACATGGCCTGCTGTTGATGTTTCTGTCACTTTGGTGACGGCCCTGCACAGAGGAGAGAAAAAAAGAGGCCAAAAGAAAGGGATGAGACATGCCAGACTGCCTTGTCCCATGAAAACAACCCTCTTAATGCCACAATCTGCCTCCTCAGCCCCAGGGCAAGATCTGCTTTCTGAAGCAATTGGAAGAGGTATTCTGATGAATAAAGAGGCAAAATTACCCCAAGGTATTTCTGGGGACCAACCTGGGAATACAGCCGTTGGTTAAGATATTAAAGATGACAGAGATGGGGGGTCTAGACCCCAAGGAAAGAAATACCCCAAGGTCACATCCTTCCCAAGGGGAGATACAAAGTGTTTTGGACATGGTAGAGTTGATGGTACCTCAGGAATGACAAATGACAGCAGCTCCCAAGATTTTGGGTACACCCCACAGCAAAGGGGCTCTTTCTGTTGACCCAGGACCTACACCCAACACTCACAGCCTTTCGCTCCAACTCATACTCACAATGTCATCAATCAGGTCTCGTAGACCCCGGATGGTGAGAAGGCAGCTCAGAGGGAAGAGCAGAGTGAACCAGGGCAGCGTGGAGATCTCAGGGAAGGTCTAGAGAAGGAGAATTTTAGACCACGGACACAATTTTCATCCCACCTCAGGACACTTGAGGTGACTCCTCACTTCCAGCTCCCCTCCCCAGCCAGCACCTGAGGATCTAGTTAAAGATGACCCTGCTCACTGCAGGGGGGTTGGACCAGATGACCTTTAAAGGTCCCTTCCAACCCAACACATTCTACGATTCTGTGATGGCAGGAGTCTGTCTTAAGACAAATCAAATCACCATCTCTGTCTACAGAGAACTATTTTGTTGAATTTCCACCTCTTTTTAAAGTGGTTGTGTGAAATGCATGTGAGTCCCTGAATTTGGAGGGTAGGAATTCTATTTAGGTGTGGTCTACATCCAAGCCCAATCACTTTAAAGTAACCAGACTTAACATAGGTTAAACCTTTCCGAGTTCATGAAAGACAATGAACGCCACTGAAAAGCAGCATCCTTAACGCCATTTTAGACCAAAGTCCCCTACTCCAAACACTAGACAACCCTCCTTTGCTAGGCAGTCTCACATGCACTTGCTCTTGGTGTCCATCTCACCTGTAGGAGGATGACAAAGACGAAGTAGACGTTGGCCATTCGGTGGAACTGCTCGTAGAGGTTCAGCGGCAGGAAGGTAAAGATGTTGTACTTGGCTGTCTTAATGGCATTGCCCTGCAGAAGAAAGGCAGTGGGAATTCAGCCACATGAAATCAAAGATGTGTTTTGAAAATATCAAAAAAATCTGGTGTTTTTATGGCTTTTCATGGCGTAAGAGATGACTTTAAAAATTTACCAAAGCCATAAGGAAAAAAAAGATTTATTAGAGCAAAGGCCCATATAAAATTGAAACAAAATAATTTGCTTCTGATCATCTAAAGCATACGTAACGGACCCCCAGCTAGATGGTCATTATTTAGCTGGAAAAAAATAATCTGTTTTTGTTCAACTAAAACTTTTTCAAAAACCTTTCTTTTGATTTGACCATCAGACTAAACATTATCCTTCATACAGTTCTGATCCTTGTCTGACAGCTTCAGAGGGCACCTGGGGCACCAGGCAGGGAGCAGCCCTTCCTCTTCACTGAGGATTATGTATGTGACTCTCCATCCTACTGGAGCGTCTCTGCAGCTTCTCTGTCATCTCGCCCCCAACCACCAGCAGCTCAGGAATCAGGGGCTGGGTAAAGAAATGGCCCAGGACTGGCCCAGGCTGACTCACCGCATACTTCTTCTTGGTCAGACAAAAGGCAAATTTCTTCTTGAACTGCATGTGGTAGTTTCGGTCGTTGGCCCTCACCTCCCAGGTGAAAGCTGGAAAACCAAGTGGATGTCCACCAGCTCTCGTTAGAGCCAGGCCCTGGCCACCAGCCTCTGGCCTCCAAGGACACAAGGACCAGTGATGGTGCCATTGGGCTCATGGTGACCCACTGCTGGCAAGGTGGGCTTTCCATAGTGCACCTACAGCTTGAGAGGAGCTGGAGGAACAAACTGGGACAGAGCTGGATCTTTGGGGTCAGCTGGGTCACAGAGTGGACAGAGGAAGCAGGATGCCAGAAGCTTCCAGAGGCTACTTCCAGAGACTGCTGCGCACACTTCCCCTCTCAGCCTCAGGCTAACCATTTGGACTCAGGTTTTGACTGAACAGTAAAATCAGGCCAGGTGAAGGATGACTCCTCCTTCTTTGCTATTCTGAAGGCTGGTCGTTCCTCTCCCGATTCATTTTTTTGCTGTCTCAGTGCAGATACCACCAAGCAAGGGACATCCCAGCCACGTTCCCCAACTGCTGCACCCCAGCTGACGGCCAATCCTTCCAGATCATTTCACCCCAAATCTGCTTCTTCCCCATCTCAAAACTCTGTCCCACAGTCAACTTTCTCCTAAACTCTCAAAAAAAAGGAAAAAAACCCAAAACACACTTATTGCTCACTGACCTGGCAGTTGCTTCTTTCCATGCAGGCAGCCCAAGGCTGGGTCTTGCACAGCCATGCCGGCACTGCTGCCAGGATCTAGGGACAAGGACAACCAAAGGTATTTGCAACGCTGAGCAATGACAGTGTGATCCCACCGGAACGCTCCCACATCCCAAAGCTGGGCCCTCCACCTCTCCAGGGCGGGACATCATGCAGAAGGGACACTTCTGAGCACAGCTGGGGATGGGTGTCTTCCCTGGAGCCACAAACTAACTTAGACCTTTTTAATACCCTGGAGATGTAAAATCCCACACTGACATGCAGTCCTCTGTAGCCATCAGATCAGTGACGTCAGGCTGAATATTTGTCATCAGAAAATGTCTTTCTCCCTTTGGTGCCTGATGTTCTTTGCTCCACCTTTTGCTGGACCATCCACAGCTCAGATGTGAATTGAAATCCACTTCGCCCTGGCATTTTTGTCCAACAGTCACAGATTTGCCCTTTGCAGGTGCCTTACGCTACTCAAACCTTGCATTGGGCATTGGCGCTGGGGGCTGCTGGGACAGACCCCTTCTCAGTGTCCTCAGGGATGCTCAACGGCTTTGGCGTGGGTCATCTTTCAGATCCACCTTCGCCCAGTCCCAGCTGGACATGACAACTCAAAGACATTTTTCCTCTCTGAGGAAGTTATGGAAAATCATTTGAAGTCATCAGCAAGGAACAGAAACTCTCCCCGTCCTGCCATCACACCCGAGCATCCGTCATGCCTAGAGAGACGCCACCTTCATCAATGACAAGATTTCCCTTACGCTCAGTAGCTCAGTGACCTTCCCTGCAGGGATGTTAGGGAAGATTAATTAATGTTTGTGAAGCACTTTGTGATCCTTACATGAAAGGAGTCAGTGAGGTATTAAGCATTAATTACCTTATTATTAAATAATCCCACACAGAAGTCTGTACCTGCCATTATTTTTTATCTCGCTCCTTTGATCGCTTCTTTTTTCCCATTCTTTCACCAAAGTGTCTACTTCTCTCCCTACTGTTCCTCATGGTACGAGGCAGATTTGATACTGGTTTGCCCCGACACATGATGCTGCCCACATGACATGAGATGTTCACAGATGCCACCAGCTGGGCCAGAGCTGTCACCTCCTCCCAGGTCAAAGAGACCCTTGGCCACTGCATCCAAGAGCTAGCCTCAGAAAAAGCTTTGATCCACAACATCATCCTTCTTTACCACTAAGGACTCAGCATTCGTCACTGTACTTGGATCCTAAGTGTCACCCATAAGTCAGCACATTTGGGGCCCATCTGTATGTTCACAGCACGGCTGAGAAGGAAAGAAGGGTTGCAGGGAGCTGCTGTGCGTGGTGAGACACTCATGCTACATCCCACGGCTCCAACTACCATTTGTCCCACAGGTAAGAGGGAGTGGGAAGAGCAGGGGTACCTGGAAGGACGAGATTTTCTCCATCCCCAGCTGCACAGAAGCCCCTTGATGCCCAGACTGGTTGTTCCCATTTTGTTTGGGCAAAATGAGGTGGCAAAGGATTTGACACAGAGAAATGCAAATCTCCCATCTTCCTCCCTGCTGTGACCCCTCTCGTGTCCTTGGCTCAGTGAAGCTGTCACCTGGGAACAGCTTTCTCTGCAGACTGACAATTCTGGGCTGCATCTGGTTGCAGAGACAAGGAGGGGACACCAAACTGCCCTCCGTCTCCTGCTCCTGGCAGACACGTTTCCCAACCTCCTCCCAACAGAGGGGTGGGCTCCCCCGGCCACACAGGGGTACCTGCTCCTCGTGGACCATAAATGGGCCAAGGGATATGGGCTAAATGGAGGTACCCGCACGGTAGGAGACAAATTGAACATCAGGGTATCCAGAATGGGGAAAACTGAGCCACCTGCTCACATCCCTCTAACCCAGCCAGTGCCCCTTGGCTCGTACTGGTGGAGGTAACCATCCCTGCCGTGACTCCATCCCCAACACTGGGCCAGGGCACAGCAAGGTCCTCACCAGCCCATCCATCCTGCAGTCCCCAGCCATGGGCAAGCAGGGCAGAGCCAGGGAGGGCAGCCAGGGTCAACCCCAAGCCCAGATCTCCAGTCAAGCTTGTGATGATGAGGTAGGTCGAGATTCAAGCCAGGAAGTCAACACGCAGATCAAGATCAGGTCTGGTGACAAAGACCGAGGTGAGACATAGTCCACTGGTTGCTGAGCAGGTCCACTGGGACAAGACAGCTCCAAGGCCAAGCCAGAAAGTCAGTCCATGGGTAGGGGTCTGGGGCCATGGCCAAGTTGGAGACAGATCCACCTACAGTAAAGCTTAGGCTAGGACTGAGCCCCAGGGCTGAGCTTAAATAGAGCCCCATGGCCATGGGAAGGTGTGGGAGAGGTCCCATATGAGGCTGCTTGGGGCCATTAATGCCTGTTAGTGCCCTCAGGGCCCTGACCCAGTGCTCAAAGCATCTTCTGACCTTGCTCCTCGTTCCAGGGCATTAATATTAAAGCTGAGGCCGACAGTGATGCGTGCCAAGATGTTTCCTTGAGCTCGCTGCTTCCAAATCAGCTTCAAGCAAAGGGTCGAACCCTGCCCTGCCCTGCCCTGAGTCTCCCCAGGATACACTGGAAGGAAGACCTTAGACTTGTTTGTGGTCATCCTTTCAGAAGGTCCCCCTTGCGCTCAAGACCTGGCCTGAAGTTGAATATCCATCAAGTCCCCGCTGTGCTTGGCATCTCTCAGCCCCATTGTACCCGGTAACGATCGCCATTACCCCCTTGGTGCCACTCATCTGCTCCAAAGCACGATGCCAGGCAAAAATGCAGCTCATTAAGCACCTGCAGTTGCCAGATGCAGGACCCTCCGTGGAGCTGAGCCCTTGCCAGAGCCCAGGAGCAGGGGGAAAAAGGGGAAAAAAAGGGAAAAAAAGAGTGATTCAGAGCACTGGAGAAATACTTCCAAGGAGGTATCTAAGAAACTTCTCTACAAACCTCACTCATTCGCCTTCAATAATTAGCAAAAAGAAATTGCACTTTGGATAGGTGGGAACAGGCTGGAAGCGGGTGCCAGGGTGCCCTGCCAGCCCTAGCCGGGGGGGGTGGGCGGCCAAACCCCGCACTTGCCCAACCCGGGGGTTTCCCAGGGCCGAGAACGGGCCAGCGATGGCCAAAGGCACGGGACATGCTCTGACTCCGCACCTCATCTAAACCAACCGTGATTTATTAACCTACGGGATGTTCCTCCAACTCAATGCCTGGGATGAACCGGTCAGTCCACCTGGCCCGGCAGGGAACGTCCTGTCCCACTGGTCCCCGGCTGTAGAACAGCCGTGTGCTGCTGCTGGGTGCTAACAAGACCCAAAGCGGGGCTTTCTCACCCCAAAAATGTAGTTCTAGGCTAGCGGAGGTTTGCACGGCTGAACACAAATAGAGCGGTTTTAAGCAGGAATGGGCACCGTGCCACAAGGGTTTGGCTGGGGTTAGTGAAACACGCGGAGATTTATGTCGGTCGCTGATCCGACCTGCTGCCAGGGGGGTTTGTTCCTGAAATCTCCAGATAAATGGTGAGTTGTTGCTCAGTACAGGAATTAATGTGTTGGGCTCCCTGGGAGCTCCCAGCAGACCCAGCACAGCCAGCGCCAGTGGCCGGGGGTTTCTGGTCACCTTTCTGCCCCTCCTACACATATAAAAGGTGGGGATGGGACCAGCCTGACCCCCCCATCTCCTGCCCGGGGCTGGTGGGCGCTGCTGTAACCAGCCCTGTGAGCACTGCCGTTGTTTACCTGCTCGCAGCATCCCCGGGGGACCCCGACCGGTGCCCTGCCACCCTGGGGACCCCCTGGCACTGCCAACCCCTGTCCACCACGGCCCTGGCGTCGCCCCAGGCTGGGCCCCGCGGTGACAGCCCTGGGTGACAGTGGGCAATGAGCGGGCGGCGGTTGGTGCCAGCTCATGCCTCCTCCTGTGCTCGTCACGCCGGAAACACCCCCGCGCCCTGGCCAGGTGGGTCATGGCTCATTCAAGCCTCTCGGGGATTTTTTTTCCCAGCTCCAAGGACATGCCCGGGCCATGAGTTTCCCTCCGCTCACCCTGTTTTTCCACCCGTTTTGATGCGAATCCAGGTGAAAAGGATTCCCCGTCCCCATCTCCAAAAAGCTCCTCCGTGCCCAGCATCCAACCACAGCATTGCGAGACGGGGGGCTCCCCTGGGCTCCCCCCACCTCCCTGGGGCCCACAGGGATGCAGCCCCCAGGAGAGCCCCGAAGGAGCCACCAGCAATGAGCCTCCCCACTCAGGGGGGTTCAGCACCCATGGGTGCCCTGAAGGGAGGAAGAGGATGAGGATGGCAGCTCCTGCTGCCCTGAGGAGGGGGACACCGTGCCACGCTCCCCCCTGCCGTGTCCCCGTACCTGCACTGATCCTGCCCGCAGCTGCCGAGCTCCTGCCCGTGCTGTGGCGAGTGGGACTGCTGCCACCCGTCCTGCCCCGGGCGGGGGCCGTGGGGACGGCCCATGACACACCTCCGGCCCCAGCCCTGCCTGCGCCCAGCCCAGCGGCCTGCCGCTCCCTGCCGCTCCCGGGGTGCCCTCCCTGCACCCCCCCGGCTCCCCCCCTGCCTGGCAGCCGGCCACGGGCTCAAAACCGGCCCTGATTTATCATCTTGCCGCGGCTCGGCTCAAAACAACCTGGAGCTGCTGCCGCAGGAGCTGTTCCCGTGGGATCTGCTGGGGAATGGGGACACGGTGTCGTGGCCAGGGCGTCCCTGCCACTGTCCCGCTGGGCAGGCAGGTGGCCCCAAACTGGGTCCAAGGGCCACAGGTGGGCATGAGCATCTCCGGGGTGGTGTTTAGGCAGAAAATGGGTAGATTTGGGCTGCACCGGGGCTGAACTGGTTTCACTGGGGAGCACTCGGTTTCCCCCCCAAGAGCTCCCAGGATCAGGGGCTCAGGCTGTGCCTTGGAGACAGAGGAAGGTGGGAACAGGGGCCAGCTGAGGAAGAGGAGGCCGAAGGCACAAAGGAACCACGCCGCCTCCAAGCACTCCCGAGGTGACAGCAGGGACTGCAAACCCAGCTGGGGACAGAGGCCGCCTCGTTAGTGATGGCAGCTAACGAGATGAGAGCCAGCCTGGTGTCACCCAGCTCTCCCATCCTGCCCCGCATGCAGAGAGGCCGCACTGTAGTGGTCCTGCCTCAGCCACCATTAGATTAATTGCTCGCTGCAATTAACCACAGAAACCCGGAGGCAATTAACCAAGCGCTGGCCCGACAGTCCATAAAGAATTTACTACACAGCCATGAATAACTCATTGGAGGTCCATAAACAATGCGGCTGCGCTGTGTCCCTGTGTCCCCATGGGGCGCTGGGTGACACTGGCCAGCACCCAACCCTGCAGTGGGGGCGGATTTGGGTGCATCCCCATCCCAGGGGCTGCTCCTGAAAAGAGAGGGGAAAACCTCACCCAGCCCTCGGCCCAAGGGGCTGGTGCTGCGAGATAAACCAAATTAACGAGTTATGGTTAATTCTCATGCAAAGTTGGTGAAAGGTGGCACATATTATGAAATCAAACACGGCGGCCGCTGAGAGGGGTTCAGCTGGAGGGGACAGCTCTGGGTGACAGAGGGCAGGACGAGAGGTTTCGGTTTGATGCTCTGAGCAAACGCCAGTGGTGGGAGCAGGCAGACACCAGGGGTTCTCCATCCTTGACCGCGGCGGTGTCCGGCCGGCCCTGCTGGGAGCGATTTTTTGGATTTTCTCATCCCTGGATCGTAACCGTTAACACGAACCCAACCCCTCTCCCCAAACACAAGCGAGGTTTCTCCCTTCCCGCTCCCCGAGCCCATCACCTGCCTCTCGCGCCTGCTCTGCCTCAGCAGCTCCTCCGCCACAGCAGCAATCCCCGGCAGCTCCTGGCCCTGGAGCAGCATCCGTGAAGAAACTCAGCGTTCCGGCCCTCATCTGCCGTCTTCTCCCCTCTGCTGCTCCCTCTGCCCGGCAGCACGTGCAGCGCTGGAGCCTCGCGAAGATGCTCGGACGAAGGTGGCACCGGCACCCCTGGGACGGGCCAGCGGCCACCGGGGCATGGCAGGGACACAGCCCAGCCCCAAACCTCCCCATCCCCCCCAGCTTTCGTAGTCGCTTACTGCTTCTAGCAGCAGCAGGACAGATCCGGAGGAAGGAAAAGGATTTCCACATCCCGCCCTAGTGTCCCCCCCACAGAGACATGCGGCGGGTGGCTTTGGGCACCCAGGAACCGATAACGCTGGCCAAGACCGGCCGAGGTCACCCTGGCAACCGCCGCCAGCCAAGATGACATTTTTACCAATCAATCGCCCCCTGCAATTAGCTGAACCCCCCCCTCCCCAGTGCAATTNCCAGTGCCGGGACAGAGGATGCTCCTCCGGGCGCCGTGATGACCGTCCCAGCGTGTCCCGTCTCTGGGCGCAGGAGACCCCCGTGGGGCTGTCCCACGGCAGGGGCTGCCCCACGGCAGCAGCGGCCGGGTCCTCCCGCACTTGCAGGGAAGAGTTAAACCTCGGAGCCTGGTTTTTACCTTCGCCCCTGGACCGAGCAGCTCCAGGTGCCCCGTTCCAACTGGCCGAGCAGCTACAAAGCCCCGTTTGTTTGGAGAAAATAATAATAATAATAATTTAGAAGCCTTTCCCCGTGGGACAGGGGTTGTTTCTCATCCTGGGAACAGCCCCAGGTGCAGCCCCCGGCCTCGAGCCGGCACCTCCCTGGGCTCCCCTTAATGCCCCAATTTTCGGTCCTGACTCGGCTGCCAGCAGACACGATGCGATGGCCGTGACGGCGCGATGGACAGACAGCACTGCCCCCGGCCATTGCTGCTGCCTCCCACAAGCCCCCGGACCAGAGCTGTGGTGCCCTGGGCACCAGCACCCGCCTCCAACCCCCAAAAACTCACCCCCCCCCCCAAAACCAGCACGACCAGTCTGCAGCCGCCCTCCTTCCTGCCAGGCACCCACACCCTCCTCTTCCTCCTCCTCGGCTCCTGGCCACCCTGCGGCCACCCCGCGGCCAGGGGACAGTGCTGGGGAGGAGACAGGGTTGGTCACCCAGTTTCTCAGCCACCACCAGCCCCTACTCCCCAGTCTGGCCAGTTTCCCTCTCTCACTGGTGGCTGGAGGGTACGGGAGGACCCTGGTACCCACGGTGACACCGGTGTCACCCACCTCCCCCTGCTGTAGGTTTAGGGTTGGGAACAGGGACCTCCATGTCTGGGGAGCCCCACAGCCCCCCTCTGCACTGCAGGGCACTGTGGGGGTCCGGGGCCGTGGGGGGGACATGGGCATCCCCTGCTGTCACCCGGGGGAAACTGAGGCACAGGGCGGAGTGGCTGAGGACTGAACACAGGTCCGGACAGGGAAAAGGCTGGAGTGAGGAGGAGTGCAGAGGGAGCGGATGCGTGGGGGCCACCACGAGGTCCCTGTCCCTATCAACCGTGGCACAAAGGGCCTCACACCACTGATGTCATGAGGTAAGGGGCTTTCCTGCCCGTACGCATGAGCCACAGGACCCCTGTTGTGTGATGGACACTTGCCCCCCTGCCTCAGCCCCGGCCCTCACCTGCCCGGGGGGCCCAGACAAACCACGATAAAAAGCTTTTTAAAGAGAGGATTGATGACCGTGGTCTCCTCTGACCCGTGCCAGGTGGCTCAGTGGCAGGGGGTGACACACAGACGCCCCATGGATGCCCCTCGTCGGGGGATGATGCTGCAGGATGAGATGGGCCACAGCACAAACCCTGGCAGCATCTGCAAACACGGGGTTCCATGTGATGAGCTGCCCGGTCTCAGCTGCAGAAGAGGGACACGTAATGACCCCCACATGCCCAACCGGGCCCCAGGCTGCCCAAAACCTTGCAAGGGGACAGGTTCGAGGCTGAGGCTGCGTTGATTCAGGTTTGGAAATTCCCTCCCTGCTTGGGAAAGGGAAGCTGGAGGCGGGAGGGAGCAGCAGCCGGCGCAGCAGAGGCAGGAGCAGGGCAGGGCCCCCCCTCCCCGCTGCCCCTGCGCGGGGCCAGAACACGTGCTGTCAGGGACACAGCGGGTCCCGTATCCATGACAGCTCGGAGGATGTGGCCAGCCCAGTGTCCCTGATTCACTGGTAAAGAGCTTCGACTGGGATGGGGGCCAGAGGCTGTTTCCACAGATCGATACAGGTACAGTGTGCGGGGATGGGAAAGGAGGGGACAAAGTGGGGGGATTTGCGATGCACCGGCACCACTGAACTCACCCCTCTCCTCCTCCTGAGCTGGAAATGGTGCCTTTTTTTTCCCCTTTTCACCTCCCCAGACTTCAGCTCGCCCCAAAGGAGCTGCCTGTGCCTGGGCAGCCTCCGCAGGGGTTTTGGGAGGTGAGGGACTGGGGTTACGGGGGTCTCCCTGCTCGTTTCCTTCCCCAGATTCAGCTCCAGCATCCGAAAGCCAGGGTGGCGGGGTGTGTGGGGACGACAGGCAGTGCCAAGCCCCGGGGCTCTGCTTTGAGTCAGAGGCAAAGCACCCCAAAGGGGTAAAGCTTTCAGAGAGCAACAGAGCCCCTCACTGCGGTTTCTGTCGGCGATGCCCCAGGTCCGGCAGTGCCCCCAGGAGACAAGGTTTGCCGGGGAAAAAGGAGGGTCTCAGACCCCCAAGCCAGATATTGAACACGCACCTGCAGGACCGGTGTCCATCTGTCCATCCACATGTCTATCCACGCACCCGAGGCCGCGCTCACCTATGACCAGGACTCTTGCAACACTAAAACACTGCCGACCTTGCAGCGGTGACCTGCAGGAGGGGGACATGGCGGGACTGGAGGGACCAGCCACTCCACAGGGGACCGACAGCACCCCGGGAGGTCACTGCCGGCGCTCAGCGCACCCAGCACCTCAAAGCCCCGTAAAGGTGGCTGAGAACACGGTTCAGCCGTGACTTTTACAGCATCCTAAGTAACCGCTGCCATCGCCAAGCCATCACCAGCACGTTAAATAAAACACATTGCCAGTGAGGTCATCTAATAGCCTATTATTTTTTTATTTGAACTTTTTACCTTCACCTCTTCCTCCGTGCTGAATCAGCTCCTTCACTTGGCACTTTAATTCCTGCCCCATTTGCGAGATTGATACGGGCTCTCCCAGGGAACCTGCTCAGACAGTGGGAGGATACCGAGGTGGGCGCTGGCGCTGCTGGGATCCTGCCCCAGCTCCGGGATGGAAAAAAGAGGAGCCGGGACCTGCCCTGCTGCTGCCCAGAGCTCAGGGCACTCTGTGGGGGGTGAGAATCATGGAATCACAGACTGGTTTAGGTTGGAAGGAACCTTAAAGCCCACCCAGTGTCACCCGCTGCCCTGGGCAGGGACACCTCCCACCACACCAGGCTGCTCCAAGACCCACCCACCCTGGCCTTGACCCCCTCCAGGGATGGGGCAGCCACAGCTTCTCTGGGCAACCTGGGCCAGGGGCTCACCACCCTCACAGCAAACAATTCCTTCCTCAGAGCTCATCTACATCTCCCCTCTTCCAGTTTCAAACCCTTCCCCCTCGTCCCATGGCTCCCCTCCCTGCTCCAGAGTCCCTCCCCAGCTTTCCTGGAGCCCCTTGAGGGACTGGAAGGGGCTCCAAGGTCTCCCCGGAGCCTTCTCTTCCCCAGGCTGAACCCCCCCAACTCTCTCAGCCTGTCCTCACAGCAGAGGGGCTCCAGCCCTCCCAGCATCTTCATGGCTCCTCTGGCCCCGCTCCAACAGCTCCGTGTCCTTCTGCTGTTGGTGCCCCAGAGCTGGAGGCAGCACTGCAGGGGGGTCTCCCCCAAGCAGAGCAGAGGGGCAGAATCCCCCCCTCGCCCTGCTGCCCACGCTGCTGGGGATGCAGCCCAGGCTGCGGGGGGTTTCTGGGCTGCCAGCGCACATTGCTGGGCCATGTGGACCTTCTCACCCACCAACACCCGAGAAGAAAGAGGTTTGCACAGAGCGAGGACACAGCCCACACCACCCCAGGCACCGCAGCCATTACCTCATCTCGCACTCCCAGGGTGTTGGGTTGGATTTTTGCAGCCACTGAGTGGCACTGGTTTTGCCCCCTTTCCTCCAGCTCCTTGTCTCACCCTGGCAGGCTGGGAAGGCTGGGCTCTGCTGCAGAGCCACCCTGGGAGGACACGGAGGAAATAACAGCGGCTGCAAGTCGAGGGGATGCTCCGGGGGAGGCTGCCCAGGCCCTCCCCGCCTCTGGGATGGCTCCAGCACCCACCGTCTCCAACCCAGCCACAGGCAGAGCAGACCCAGACTCAGGAGCATGCGTCTAGTCAACACTCTTTTATTAAAAACAATTACAAAAAAGTTACAGGTTACAATAGTTATGTACAACCCAAAAACCTCTTACCAACCACAAACCTCTGGTTTTACAGTGTTATGGGGCCCGGGGGGTGGAGGCGATTGCAGCCCGTGGGTCCGATGCTTGCTCTGACCCACACTGACAGCATGGGTGGAAGTGGTCTGTTCTCCCACCAACATCCCACAAAACAGGCAGCCTACCCCCAGAAAAAACCCTCATTTTAGGGGGTCCCAGCCAAACCGTGGGGAAAGGAAGGGGGAATGACCGTGGTCCCCTGGCCTGGCAGGACTCACGCCTGGAGGAATGCACCCTGCAGCCATGTTCTGCTGTGCCCAAGCCCAGGCGCTGGGATCAAGCCATGCAACCAGCTCCCCAAGCAGGACACCAGCACACTGGGTCCACATTAGAAATGGGACGGCTTTTGCATGGAAGGCAGCTGCTGTGGGAGAGGGCCAGGGAGCTGGAATTGCCTGTCGAGTAACAGGGGAACCCCGAGGCAAGAGCCAGCTTTGAAATCTAATGGTAGATGGGTGGGCTGCTCTGGGTACGCTCTGTCGCTGCAGCCAGGGGTGAAGATAAACAGGGGGTAAACAAGGGAAAGAAGCAGAAGCAGGAACAAACCTTCCCTCCCTGGTTAGGAAGCACTGAACTCTCTCTCCGTCTCTCCCACAGCCTGGGCAGGAACAGCATCGTTCCCTGCAGGCGACGGGAGAGGGGGACAGGACAAGGTGTCCCGAGGCTGCTTCACCTGGAAGCCCCACGGCAGGGAAGGAGGCAGCTGCAGCGCTTGGCAAAGGCGGGTTGCAAGGAGAGCGGGATGCGAGATACCCCACGGAGCACTGGGGCTGGCAGGGAGCTGTGTGGCCCAAAATCTGGGGTAACAAACAGGCTGGGAGCCCGTGCCACTGCCTGCCAGAGGCAACACAGAAGGGCTCAGCTATAACAGGAGCCTTCACAGTCCCCACTTCTCCTGGTGGCTTCAGGAGAGCCTGGCAGAGGTCTGGCGCTGGAAGCCACATCCTCACCTCTGAGGACAGCAGTGGGACGGGGACAGCTCCCCAGGGCTCGCGCTGTACCAGCACCCTCCTGCCCACGCAGAGGGGCCCAAACAGCACAGCCCTGCCCATGGCACACAGCCCAGCCCCACGTTCCCCACCACCATGCTGGGCACAGAGCAGGGACAGGTCATCAGGACACGCCGGGGACACGCAGCATGTCCCCAGACTCTGAGCCCAGTGCTGGTGGTGGGTTACAGAGGAGCGAGCCACACCCAGCTCCAACAGGAACCAAAACGCAGCAGCTCCCCTGCCGCACTGCCACTGGAGCAACACAACCAGCCCATGCCAGGGATGCAGGGCTGGCACCACCAGCACCGCTGGAAGCAATGCCAGTCCCGCCTGGGAGGGGTGAGGCGATCGCTGCTCTAATAACAGGGCAAAGCTGCTGCCTGGACCTCAGCAAAAAGACCTCGTTTCTCAGGGACTGTTTCCATCAGCTCTCTTGTTCCCCCGACAGCAAGGGAGCCTGGGCAGAGAGAGGCCACCAGAGCCACCTTGGCTGCCCGTGCTCCTGCCCCAGCCACCACCAGTGTGACAGGGACACTCCCACCAGCTGCTTTTGTCCAGGACCCAGACAGACAGTAACCGGGTCTTTTGCTCTTCTTAAAACACCCAACATGTAAACTAGTTTAAAATAGTAATTTTTGCCTATTGCTTTTGCTCTTGCCTGCATCAAGTCCCTGCCACCAGGGACAGAGTGGTGGGGAGTCCTGCGGAGTGCCAGGGGCCACCCTTAGGTGCAATCCGAGCTGCACCTGGGTCCCCCCAAAAACCTTGATCCCTACATACGAGCTTGCTGGAGACATGCTGGAAGCTCAGGGTGAGGGGAAGGACAGCTTGTCCTAACCCGCGAAGACACGATGCCTGCTCTTCCCACTGTCCTTCCCTGGAAGGCTGCAAGTTGCCGCTCGGCTCTGGGAGCCCAGTTTGTCCCAGTCCCGCTGTCCCTTGCCTCACCACAGCTCCCTGAGGTCGGGGCAAGGACCGACATTGTGGTTTCCCCCTTTTGCAGAGACTGCAGAACCAGGATGCCAGCCCTCACTGAAGAGATCACCTGGGTGGCAGCAGGTGGTAATTCCCCAACCCCATCTCATTTCTCTCCGACCTGCTGCTCCCACTACATGCTCTCAGAGATGGCCTCCCTCTCCTGCAGCTCTGGCTTTCCCCTCTGCAGTGAAACTGCACTAGGATCTCCTCCCTGATGGCTTCAGCCTCCGCTCTCGCCACCCCTTGCTTGCTATTCACACACCAGCTCCGCAATCCACTTGCTCTACAGCTTCCTGCCCAACTTTCTTCCATTTCCCCCCATCTCCAAACTCTGCAGGAATCTACCAGCCTTGGAGTACAGAGGCAATTTAAGTTACATTTGAGGAAAAAAAAAAAGAAAAAATCTACCTTTAACTGAACCAGAAAGATCCTTCTGCACGTATCCAGCCTACCTCTAAAAGCTTCTCCTAGGAGCCAAGAAGTTCCCTCTGGTTCTGCTACTCAAAACCACCTTGCCGTGCCTACAAGGCAATTGTTGTACCACAGAATATCCCTCGGGTGGAGTCAAGAGGATCTGAGAGCCACTACCCGGCCACAGGGACCTGCAAGCAGTGAGCTGGTGCCGTTCAGCTGCACCAGCAGCAGTCCTGAAGTCCCATAGATACCTGCGAGTGCCCGGGGAGCCTGGGGTAGCATGCTGCTGCGTACAGGTGGACAGTGTTACTCTGAGCATTTATTGCACTGCTTCAAAGAGGTGGAGGAGGAAGAGGAGAGAGAGAGAAAGCGCAAGTCATCGTTTCACTTTAGCATCTTCTTTGATCTTCCAGACCATCAGCTCCATGCAAGCTCTGGCATCCTCGCTGGAGTCATGCCCTTCCACTGGGGACAGAAAGACAAGGACGGCCGTTACCACCTGGGCCCAGGCAGCCCCTCTGCTGCAGGGGGCTGCCTGCCCAGCACGAAGCTCAGAGGAAGGCTTCCTGAGACCAGGTCCTGCCCGATACTGCTGGCCCAGCTGCTCACTGCCCTCTGCCACAGCAACCACAGGTCCCTCTGTGATCACCGTGAACCACAATGGTGGATTTTAAGTAGAATTTCCACTAAACACATTTTTTGCTGGACTTCAGCCTGACACTGTTCCCTTGTTTAATTTAAGGGCTGAAGTCCTGCTAGTCTGAGGGCCTCAGGCTACAGAGTAGCTGGTTAGAGAGGCCTCAATTTCCCCAGCAGTACGTTTACAACGTACTCGAAGACAGAAAGGAACATGCCATGCTTCAAACAGGAAGGTCAGTCTCAGTTTGCCAGAGAGAGAAGGGAGGGCACGACATGGCTCTAACAGAGCTACCTCTGCCCTCACACCACGTCTCTGGTCCCCACTTAGCACAGAGAGGGCAGAAGCTAGCGCTGCTGGCCCTCAGAGCAGGGTTCAGACTGAAACTGTCTGTGGCAGAGACTTCATGTGTTGGCCCATTCACAGCTACTGCCAGACACTGTGGAGGAAGGAAAGATGAGAAGCAAGAGGAGGGGCCCTGGGGAAAGCAGGTCCAAGGTCACCACATCCAGGTGGGACAGGACACCAGACCCTCACTCTCAGCTCCTCCTTTCTCTCACCATTGTCCTGGATGATGCGCTTGAGGTAGTCTGCCATCAGCGTCCGGAGAGCCCGTTTGTAAGGCAAACCCAGCCGGTGGGGAAAGACGATCGCAGTATCCACCACTGTCCCATGGATAAGCTGGAGGGAGGGAGCCGGAAAAAAAGGTAGTTATTTTCCCTCTCCCACAGGGACGGACACTCCTTAGGATTAACCATGCTAAAGCAATCTTCCGGTCAGGCTCTGTGTAATGCTATCACCAAGCTCCAACCCAACCAGTCTTGCAAGAGGCTCTGGCTGAATTAAAGATGACTCTCCCTTAAAGTGTGTGTGCACACTGGCTTCCCAAAGCTCTGCCAGCCAACATCACTGCCCTCAAAGCCCCACCTAACTGCACGTTCAAAGCAGCAGAAATTCGGTTTGTATAACTCAAACTACAGGACAGGTGTTTCCTTAATACCCTGGCCTGGAGAAGCTGGCACACCTCTGAGAGTATCTTTCACAATGGGAAACTCAGCTGAGGAACCAGCTGACCCCACAAAGCTTCTAACAGCTTTTCAACTGCTTCTCAAGATGTGAACTCAAGTGGGAAGGATGTGCAAGTCAAAACTGTACCTAACCCATCGTACATCACACTGCCTCTACAGAAAAGGCTTAACCTTCAAGGTGCAAACCACCCTGAAAACCTCCAGTCCGTCAGCAATGAGTCAACAGGAAGCTTTTAACCAGCGCCGGCTTAACAGGGATGAAATGGGTCAAGGAGATCTTGTGCTTCTGGGGATAAGGAACTACCCAGCGGATGGAGAGGCAGGCCCTGGCCAGTCCCGTGTTCAGGTCAAAGTGCAGTGCCTCGGCACACAGGAGAGGCAAGAGGCTTGCCGTCCTCCAGGTCTGAAGTGTCATCGTGCTGGAGGAACTGAAGCTGCTGAACAGGTCAACATGCTGCCTATCCTGCACATCTGACAGAGTCCACGAACACAGGGTAAACTGGCTTCTTTTAAATACTGATTTTTTGCTCTCGAGCTAAAACAAGATTAAGCCTCTGTTGTGAAGAATACGTGTTCAGTGAGAGCTAAAGGAACATGGATGAAGGCAGTCCCACAACATCAATACAGGAGTAAAATACAAGGTCTAAGAGATAAACCCGAATGCCTGACCAAAAGACGGCTCTGCAAGTCTCGACACAGGCTGACTCAGGCAGGACCCTGATAATCCCATCTCATCTGCCTCAACTCTTCCTAGGCACCAGCTAATGTTGCGTGACAATCCGTAACTTCCTCATTAATAGTTTCATAGCCCAGCTCCGTAAATGCCTGAGAACAGCTGCAGTTTAACAGAAACAACCTGCTACGCTCTTCAGAGTATAAAACTGCCAACATTATGGATAATCCCTCATAGACTGCAGTCAAGTTTGGCACCCACCCAGGCACAATGATAATTACTTATGTAGATCAGGAAGACTGAGGAAACAGAATAATATAGCTTTAAATAAAAATTGAAATGCTATCACCATTTGGAGCTTGCCATGGCCATTAGCGAGATGTCGACTTTACTGCCACAGCCTTCAGACATTACGACTTGACATGCCACTGCCTGTCACGCTCTGCTATATTGCTCTCGGGTTCGTTCTCTTGGCAGCGTCTGCGACACTAAGAGAAAATCATGCCTCTAAGAGGCCAACGCAGTCATCTTGTGCTGATAAAACTGTAAATAATTTTTTTATGATGATGATGAACTCTCTGAGAGGCTAGGATAAAGGGTGCCATGAAGAGGTAAAGCGCTTTGCAGGCATTAAAACCTCCTGCTTCCAAACCACCACCGTGAGTTGGCAGATGCAGCTTCTTCATCAAAGGAGCTGCATGATAAAGAATGGCTGGAGGAAGTTCTGGGTTGTGAGCACAGACTAAAGACTCAGCTCCTGCCAGCCGCACGCTTTCTTGGTGACCCTGGACAATCCCCTGGGGATCTACGTTCAGAGTGCAAGGGGAGAGGACAGCCCTCCCTTGCAGGAGAGCAGAGATCTGCAACTTAGACTGACAAGGGCCAGGCAGGAAACAAGACAGCTGAAAGGTCAAAACAGCTTGATCAAAGTAACACCACAAATCACAGCAAACCAGGCGGAGAACCTCACTCTCAGAAAACACACATCTTAACATTACAAGAGAAAGCATGAGAATTATCTCCAGTGGCAGAGACAACCAAGAGGCTTGTCCTGTTTCTAAAATACCTACTGGGGACATCCAGAGGGCACAGGGGACCCTGAGCCTCCCCTGTTCATGCCCTGACCCTGGCTGAGCACATCTTCAAGCCGGTCAAAGGATGCTGACACCAAGAGAGGATTCTTGACTATATGGCAGGGATGAAAGGCCAATAACTTGAGATGATTCCTTCCAACCAGCCCTGCTCTGTTCACCCTCCCCAGTCACCTCTAGGGATCTGTCACCCTGGGCAGCACCAGTCACTAAGAGCTGGGGTGACAGCACGAGTGACACACATGACCCACGCTCTTGCTCCTCCACCACAGTCAGCTTCCCACTGGCTCAGAGACAAGACAGATCTCCTGTGTCCTCCTGGTTCTTGGAAATAAAAGAGATCCTAAATTTAAAGGAGACACATAACACACACCAGGGTGGGAAAGAACCAGAGAGAGATGTACATGCAAGACATGCAAATTACCTTTAGTGCAAATAAGTCACTTTCCAAGCTGTGGCCTATCAATATGGTATCTGCACTGAACATGTTCAGTAGGACGGCTTGGACATCCCGCAGGGTGATACTAGTGTTCTCCAGGTCCTCTTCTGTCACACCTGAGAATCTGCAGAGCAAGAGCAGAAAGGAAGCCTTCCTTTGCTAAAGGAACACCTCAAGACCCCAAGCGTCTTGGCCATTAGGGAGTGGTGGTCAATGCAGTTTCAACAAGTGCTCCCAGCCATTCCCCCCAAGTTCCTGATTCTGAGCACAGACTCTGACCCAGGGAAGATCATCCTCCATCCTTACCTGGTGTTATAGTCCACCACCTTGGAGTCTGGTTTGACGAAGGTGTCGTATACCACTTTCAGGTCAGAGTTGATCACAGTTACTCTTGTCAGCTCCAGTCCTTGCTTGGTGTAGCACTGCAAGCAACAGAACAGACGTGAAGACACGTACGTGCCCACCACAGCATGGCATCAGTGGAGCCATTCACCAAAGTGCCGCAGCTCCCAAAATGCAGCACCTCTAGCGTAGCAAGGCCAGCCAGCAAACACTGCTCAGTATCGGCCAGCTAGCTACAGGGTGCACGCAGTCCCCAAATGAAACAGATGTTGCTAAAACTAATTAATAAGAGCTAACTTAAATGTATGGGACCAATATGATTTAGAGTCTGGAGCAGAAAGGAAAGAAGATGGTAGGGAAACAAAGCTTTCCTTCAGACACTGGTATCACACCTTTGGGCTTCCCCAAAAAGCTTTATTTTGCTTCTGTGTTGCCCCTGTCATTAGGGACCCACCATTTCACAGTCTAACGCGTAGATTCCAGGGTAGCCATCAGTCGTAGGCAGCTTCTCAAAAGTCTTCACAAAGCCATCAAGGCTCTCCTTTCGCCCATCATGGACATGTTGCTTAAAGAAAAAAAAAAAAAAAAAAAAAGAAAAAAAGAGAGAAGGACAACTGTTTGTTGATGGTAGGAACAAGAATCCAAAAAGTCAACTTCAACAGAACCTCCCACTTAAACAAAAAGAATTTTTTTTTATCATCTCTGAAGTTTAATAAGGCATATGTTTTACCTACCAGTTGTCCTGAGAAGGTCACCACAATAGCAAACATAGCCATGTACAACCCCAATTCCAAAGCCAGATCAGGGCTAGTGGCATCACACTGACAGCTCATGTTGGAGCAACACATCACACATCTGGAGACAGGTAGCTTTTAACTTTCAATTTGGAGTAGAATTACTCAGAAAGGGTCACAATGAGGTCTTATAACTCCAGCTGCTGGTTCCTGGTTTAGCTTGCAGCAGAGACATGCCCAGGTGCAGCATTCTAATCCCAGACATCCCTGTTTGAGCATTAGCATCAGGTGTGTCACAGCCCATAGACGGCATGAGAAACTGGGGTAATGAAGTACCAACAAATGTCAATGTGCACATACAAATAAAAGCCACTGTGTTCCAAAACCAGAGTTTGCAGACAAACAGGAGCTACTGCCTACCAGCACTTGAGGCAATAAACAGAGAGTACTTCCAACTGCTCTTCATTATCCCCAGATAAAGCTCTAGGGTCAAGAAGATCGAGCAGAGAAGAGCTCCCCGAGCCATCAGGAAAACTCAGGAAGTCATTTCACAAGTGGCTTAAGCCAATGCAAGACTAAGCTGCTGTTGCAACAGGGACTCCCACTCTCCTCTCCTCCACAGCCACATATCCCACCCTACCTGGTGAGCCAGAAACCCTTCTTTGCAGGGGGAGTTTTAAACTGGATGATTGCACTGATCCAGTTACCTGTAGCACTGTGCCAGTGGGGAAGCAGGAACATGTAATCGAGGGCAAGGCAGAGACTGGGACTGCCCTTTTGCCCACTACCATGGTTTTAGGTCAAATTAAACTGCCGTACCACACCCAGAGGTGACAGCCTCTCTCCCTTATTCCTCAGTAGGGTTTTTTGTTTTGTTTAAGTCTTGTCTATCCCTAAATCTCAATGTATTTGCACCCAATCACAGCAGCCTGCGTACACCCTCCTTCATCGTGCTTCTCACAGATCTCACCCTACAAGGAAGCAGACTGTACTTGTTCATCTGAGGACAGAAAGGCTGCAGAGATGAGGAACTGAGGCACTTGTAAAGCTGAAACCTGCAGGCAGAAGGATAACCAAAGCAAGGATTTTGCATATTTTCCTGCTCAGGTCATTACCGCAGGTGCAGCCAGAGTGCACAGAACTGCATCATTCAAATCTAACGGGGCAGCTGGGCCAACACCGAGTTCAATCTCTTCCTGTATCCAGAGCCAGCACTGCTCAAAGGTGGCATGGTTTGTTGCTTCCTAGGAGCAAGAGGCCACACTTGTCCGTTCTGCATCTGACAGTTTTGCTAAAGAAATGAGTACAGCAGATTACCAGGCTGACGGATAGTAAATGTTTTTCTCCCTTGCAGCTTGATCCCTTCCCTCCCTCTGTAATACAATATAACTGGGCAGTGAAGAAAAAAAAAATAAATTGTGTGTTTTTCTAGACTAGATGTTCTGCAACTGTCCAGTTCTCCCTTGCTGAGAGGAGGGCAGAAAAGTTGCTTCTGTTTTTCAGACCAGCGAAAGAAGCCGACTCAGTTATCACAAAGAATAGCAGCTCCAGCCTCCTCCGCTCCCAGGGAGCAGCAGGTATGAGCACAGCTCCATCCTGCCATCTTCTGCCACACCGGCCAACTGCAGCGGAATCCAGACAGACACACATCAAATGTATTTGAAAGGAAGACGCAGACATGCTTTTCTAACCAGCTACGGATCTACTTACTCAGAACAGTTTCTTATTAAAATATTTGCTGTTTTCAATGTCCTCCTTCAAAGCTGAAAGATACTGTGCTCCCCAGTAGCACAAACATCCCAATATCTCACTCCTGAGCAGGCTGTGGACTCCAATCTTCCATCTACCGAAGGATGCTGTGAAACTCACATGTTTGGATGAGAAAACCCAAGAAAGCTGTTGTAGCAGCACAACAACTAGGAGACTGACGCAAAAGGATGCCTGAGCCCTGAAGCACTGGTGGCACGCTTCATTGAGTAAGAGGCTATTAGAGAGATTGTATGTTTCTCAAAAGGCCATGAGGGTTTATGGTCTACAACAGCCACGCAAAAACATGCAGAGAAGTCGTGTTTTTATAGCCCCATCAATTTCTCTAGACTTCCCTGCTGGATGCTTTTTGAAACACTGATTAAAAAGAGATCCTAATTTCACACGAAAAAGAAACAGGAGAAGTGGTGCCTGCTCGATCCCATCCATGCTTCAGGCTGCGCAGGGCAGCTTTTAGGGTGCCCATCCAGACAAGACTTCCTGTTTTGACCAGCCTTGAATTTTGCCCCAGAATTCACTTCCTAGCTCTAGCTTTTGATCTGAACAAGAACAAGAAGGGCGTACACCTCTCCAGAACCTACAGCCAGCCTCGCTGGCCCTGTATCACTTGAGGTCTTTCAAACAGTGGGACAAGATGCCGCCTTATAACAGATAAGCTCTGGGAGCCCCTTCCACTGGACATGACCCTTTTAGATCCCCTCTCTCTTGGCTCTGCATCACACTCCTCTGCCCTGCAGGGCAGCCAAATATAAAAATGCCACTGAAACAAGAGACAAGGAGAATCCCCAGAGACCCAAGGGAGAGGCAAAAGACAGATTGCTCCCTTCAGTCAATGGTTTGAGGACCAGTAACGCCAGGCTGGGAAGCCATCTCTCCTGTTGGCTAAGACAAAAAAAAAAAAAAAAAGCACCTGTGCAAAGGTATCCCAAACAGTGTTCAGCTCTATCAAAGTGCCAAAACTCCATTCCTGAGCAGGTTTTTCATTCTGCTTTCCAGTGACGGGATCCCTTCCCTGCCCCCTCGCCCAAAGGCAAGTAATATTTATCAGTTACAACAGCCTCCTTAGGAAGATTCCTCCTCTTAATACAACAAAGATCATGCAATAAACGGAAAACTAAGAAAAGATTTGGTCTACAGCAGAAAGTTACCTTAGCACAGCCGTCTGGGAAAGGAAAAAATGGGAAAAAGGTTCTTGCACACTGTTGCCAACGCCCCGAGACTGCTTTTTAGAAGGAAATGCCTTATGTCTCACTTCCTCAATGTTTTCCTAAAGAAGTCTGTATCTGAGCTTTTGCTGGGCAGCTTAAACCACTGGCATTTGCTTAGAACAAATGAAACCACCTGACTCCAGAGAGCCGAGTCTCCTCCTTCCTGCCAAACCCTGGATTTTTCTACCTTTACAGGGCAAAAGATATTTAAGAAGTACTTGTTTTTCCCCCTTAAGGAAAGCCACCACTCTTCTCAAGGCTTAAGCAACAATTACACAGCCATCACCACTGTAAGCAAAGGACAAATGTCATTGAAAATAAAAAGGTGTTGCCCAATGTCTTACTTTAGCAACCTGGCAGCCTGGTGAACCCACAGCTCCTGAGCAGCAGCTGTAATGAGTTTCCCATCCACCTGGCACTGAAAGAACAAGAAAGAAGAGTCAAAGAGAAGAGTCCTGTTAACAAGAGACCTAAATTTTAGCTCTCACATGCAGAGATACCCTGGACAAGCACAGCAACAATAATGTGTCAAACAAAAGGGAAAAATAAGTATGGATTCGCACGCAGCAATCTAAAGAGTTTAAGTTTCAGCCAGACAAACTCCAGAAGCCACCTGGACGCTCTGATGGAAAACCACAGCAGAGCTCAAACTAGGTTAGTGTCTGGCTACAAATGAATTCAACCAAGACCGGTAAACTCTCCTGGGCAGCGACAGACATCTAGTGCTCCCAAGTTAGCCTCCTAAAAAGACTGATTTCTTCAAAAGGCACATGAAGGTTTGCTTTTTATTTTTTTTAAACAAAGATGAACAACCTCTGCTCCAGCCCCAGAGTCACATTTTTGGCGCCGTACCACTACTCACCAGCAGCTCTTTGCAAGACTATTTCAGCAGCAGCAGCAGGGCCACCCAGTGACAAAACTAGGAACTGTCACAACCTGTGAGCATGACAAGCCCCAAAAGCCACAGAATATTCCACAGCGACTCAAACCCGAGGTAAACTCTGTGTTCGGAGCTACAGCACAGCCAGCATGTGACTAAGCCCTCTTTGAAGAGATATACCTCTCTGCTTGCGTAGCCTTCCCCAGTGATGGACACACTCCTCTTTGCGAATGCAGTTTCCAGAGGGTGAGACCATGTACTCCGTGCCACAGCGACAACAAATCCTGCAGGAGGCTTTAAGAAAAGAGAGAAGCAAGAGTCAGGTCACTAGAAATCCTTCACCTGTTAAACTTGGCCAAAGCACAAGGAAATCAGAATCACTCAAGCCCCAAACACTGTGAAACAACTTTTCCTGTTACAAAGGATTCCAAATGTGGTTTTAAACTCCCATAAAGACACAGCAATCCCTCTGAAAATGCAGTCCTGTGGCATTTGCCCCCGAACACTTCTCACAGGCAAACATAAGACTCCCCAGTGTTTTTGGTGTGCAACGTTGGCTCCAACACAGTTCACATCAACATTTGCCGCCTGTTTCTCCATCCACAGCAAATTACGTTGTACTCTAACACAGTTATTTTAAGACACAGGATAAATAAGTCGTTCATTGGACATCAGAGCTAATGAAGCCTGGTTTCCAGGGGATCTGTGCCTTGTCACTTCTAAATGACATTTGCATTCTTCCTGGGCACAGCTTTTCTGTAAGGATTCTCCAGCATCTAAAGATGGGAACGCTTACAACAGCACATCCTGGCCCACTGCGGGGGCAGTTACAGACCTCTCCCTCCTGTCACCTGTGCTCGTACTGCTCACAATTCAGAGAAGAGAGATACAAAAAGCCACAATAAAGGAGTCAACTGTCATGCTTCTGATGTCCATCCAATTCCCTGTGTTCTAGTGTGAGCATTTAAGCTGCTAGCACATTCCCAGCTCTGCGTACCACCAGCCTAGACCATTTTTGTCCACTGACCATGGTTGCAGCATTGACAGACTAGCAATAGCTTTACTTAAATAAGAACAAATTCAAAGATCCTGCAACATCTGCAGGAAAATACAGAAACTGAATCAGGAACATGATCTCAGAGTTGTATAAAGGAGCTGGCTGGTTTGCTGGAGAAAAGGGCTCTAACAAATACAGTACTTGACAGTGTTAATGCAAGAGAGCTTTCGTACAGGTTGCTTCAGCAACCACAGGACAAATGTAGACACAAGGTGTTAACATGGATGAGCACTTAACACACTTTAGCAAGCTCTCTCCAAAGAGATGCTCAAAGGAGCGTGGCACAGCACCTCAAAGTACAACCTAAGTATGGGTTTCACCCCTGCTGCATCACAGCCTGCTCTAATCAGCATCTGAGAAGCATAAATCCTGCTACAGGGATCCAGAAAATTCAGACAGAAGAGGACCCCACCCTGTCCTGAGGAAACCTGGGTGATCATTTTGTACAGTTGCAAAAAGGGCTTTGGGGAATTGCTTGGCCCAGAGCTCTCAAGAGATCAAGCAGAAAACTGTGCAATTCAAACCGGCAAGGTAGGACCCACCACAAAACCAGCCTGGCCCAATGCCGGTCCATATCCCAACCACAACAGCAGTTCATACGCAGGGACACACACACAAAAAAAAAATCCTTCCCCTGGAAGAGGGGAGCGACATCAGATGCTAAACAGGAGCCTCTCTCCAACCGATTCTCTTGCAACAGCAGCAGGCAGCCTCCAGGTTACTGCAACGACGCTGGAGTCAAAACCTGTGCCCTCACAGCGGGTAGCCGAAGGCAGCTTGTGCCAGGAGAGGCAGCCTGACCGTTCTGCGATTCTAATTCATATTCCTTGGCAGCAATTAGAAACCTCATTCAGCCTCACAGCCCCACATGCCACCAACTATAAACCCTGTGTCAAAAATAACATTCTTCTGACATGCAAGCTGAAGAAATCCACCCCCTAGAAAGGCAGCAGACTTCTGCAGCCACACTGCTCTCCTCTGCGACCGGCTGGCCTGCAGAGACAGAGGTCACAGCCAAGGAGACGCACCACAACAGGAGCTCCTGTTGTTGGCTCCACGCTTAAACAGGAGCCTGTTGTTGGCTCCGTGCTGAGACCAAGAACATCTTTATGCAAAAAGACTGTTTGCAAGCAGGACCAGCGTCTCCAGTTGCAATGTGTCTAGCAAACCTTGCAGAATGAAAGATCCAGCAGAGCTTACAGTCAGTTGTTTTCTTCTCCTCTGCAGTGAAGAGGACAGCGCGACCAGGCTTCTCCGGGTGAGGCATTGGGTAACCATTTTCCTTCAGCTGCTCCTCAGTCATGAGATACTCCTTCAGTCGCCGGTACAAGGCGGCTCCTGCACACAAAGACAATGCTGAAGCCAGATCACTTAAGTAGGGGCTGTTTCTCTCACTGTTTTTTGCTTTATCAAGCCTCCTGGCAGAGACTCCCACTGTTTTGAACTTGCTTCCACCGCCTTTGTTCAGGATTGGCATGGAAAGAGGTGTTGGGGCAGTATTTTTTTTTAAACACTCATCACTGGTGCACAAGCTGATTTTTAACCTTTTCAATAATCAGCATTAAGTTTGGAAAACACAGCTGAAACAGAATTCCTCCAGAGTCCATCTTCAGGCCTTTTTGTTACCAATGTGAGACTTCTCCCATTTTAATGTTTTAAGTGCCTTAACCGATAATTTCTAACACAGCCCAAAGAACACCCCTCAAAGGCCACCCACAGCTAGCTAAAAAATTCGTTATCAGAAGCTTTCTTCCTGCTGTTGATTTCAGGCTGTTCGTTTCATTTCACAGAATAATTATAACTTCTTGCACTCTGCTCAATATTTCTTCTTTCGCTGCTACGTTAAACCCTTCCAATATTGCTGTGTACCCTTTGATGTTGCTTAGCTGAGCTATACAGGCCCTTTTAAGCTTTCTCCATGTCAATTCCTTCTGCTCCATGGCTTCCCCGTCTCTTCTCTGATCTTCTCAACAATTTGCCTACATCTCTTGGCAACCAAAATACCCATAACTGATTTGAGCCAACACGAATAATGCTTGTGGCACAATCCTTTGGCTACGATATGACCTTATTATGACATTCGTAAAGGTGAAAATGAGCCCTGCAGAGAAGACGGAGATATTTGTAAGTTTGCCTTTTAATCTGACAGGCACATTGTAAAGTACTGCTTCAGGGCAAGAAAGTTAAAGTAAAATCCAGACAAAAATAAAAAGACCAAAAGTCAGTAATACCCACAACACAAGAGGCAGCTCCGAACGGTTACTGATGCTACATCAAAGCCATGCAGACCACATCAGAGAACTCACAGCCCAGAGCGGGGAAGCGAGGAAAGCGCTGATCATTCACCGAGCGACTCTGCCACACTGGGCTGTAGTTGGGTAATAACTCATAACACCGGCCCGCAGATAAATCTCAGCACTTCATGCATCAGCAAGATCCTGCTCTCCCCAGTCACAGTGCTATAACTTACGGGTTACGGCCTTGCAGGAGCAGGGTCTTACCTGTTAAATCCTCTGCTCTCAAGCTCCCTGACCGGTTTAGAGTAAAGCTTGTCTTAGCAGCAAGCTTCCCTCCCAGAACAGCTTCATGGGACACCACTTTCTTGTTACTTGTCTCTGCAGCGAGAAGAGGGGAGAAGCAAAACAAGACAGACATCAGGTACCCAGCTGAGTAAGAGTGACTCCAGTCCTAGAGTTCGGGCCACTACATATTGGCAAAAGGAGAACTGCATTTATCCTCTTGAATTCTCGCTCTGCTCCAGAATTGGCATGTGTAAGGAAGTAGACTAGCATTTTCCTTCCAGCACAATTGGGAGCTTTCTGTTTGCACTCTTAGCCCACACCAACTTCTTTTAAGGGCAGCAAGGACATTTTTACGGTTCCCCTGTAAACTCTGGGAGCTCTACCTGCTTGCTCTGCACAGCAAACCCTTCTCCTGACCAAAAGCAAGAAAGGACTAAGCACAGAAGCAACTTGACCCAGTCACGTGCTGCGTGGTGGGCTCACCCACCCACAGCGAGCAGCTTTGTTGTTTAGCTGCCTGCAGACCAGACTCCCACATCGAATCTTTCAACTTCCTTTAGAAAGGAGCTTCAGAGCTCTAGAATATGCTCAGCACACCAGATAATGGCAGATAGGTGCTTTTTACTAATCATTAACTGGCAGCCCTCTCCTAAAGGCCAGCCTCCCAAGTTCAGCCGCTCCGACTAATGGCCATGAAGGTAATGAAGACAGAGGGGAGAAAAGGGAAGAGACCAGGGAAAAAAAAAAATTCACAAGAACAGCACAAATTGATTGTTTAATGTACCCTCTCGAGAGCCAATAATGAAATGTCTTAACCCTCTTCGTTTCTCTCTTGAAGCTTAATGTGTGTAACAGATTTCCGCGGTGATGGACGAGTCTATCACTTTGAAGGCATCATGTGAAAGTTACTCCATTAGTGGGGCTTTTCATTTTAAAGAACTTGTGCTAAAAAAAAAAATCCATGTGGCATTACCTCCATTTAGGTTCAGACAGCCAACAAAGCATTGCAGGACTTGCCTCTTGAAGGCCCATTAAAGCTTGCCAGACTATAAAAAGCTAACTGGAGTTGTTTGCCTTTCAGCATAATGCTTCTGAGAAATGGGTCTGGTCTTTTCAACAAGTTCCTCTCCATGGCTTCTAATCCAAGCAGGGCTCCGATTATTAAACCACAAATGTGGTACGTACTGTTCGCACTGGACGGGGAATTGGGCACTAGGCTTCGGAGCTTCTTTAAGGTGTTCACTGCCACATTCAGGTAGATGTTGCGACTGGTGCTACGTTCATAAGCCACCTTCTCTTCTGACAGAGCCTGCAAACAAGGCAATTCATTACTACATACTCTCTTTTCCACTACTTCTTTGGGAGAAAAGAAATGTTTCGCTCTTAAAAGTACAGAATTCAAGTGTGATAGCAAAAAAAAAAAATTGCCTGTCAAGGAATCGAGTAATAAAGTGGAACATGGCACAAATATATACTGGTTCTGGGGCCTGTTTTGGAGAGCAAGAGGAAAAAAAAAATAATTGTACTTTAAACCAAGTGATGGAAGAAGCATTATCATGTGAAACCTTCCCCGACAGATTAACAAAACAGTCTTGGGACTGCCTGGGCAAGGCTGTTTTCCTCACTCCGGTGGCAGTGCAAGATCTTAACTGGCAAGAAAAGAAAGTCTGGGAAATGGTCACTCCTTGGATGCAACAGGAACATTCACCCTAGGGAGCTGAGAAGGTGAAATTCCACAAAAGAAATCCTCATGGCATCTGTTTTAGTTACAAAACACACCACGCAACGTCCCATATTTACCCAACTAACATTAATGGCACAAGTCTTACAACAAAACACATTACTTTTTAACTCTGCCTTTGGAAATCCTACTATACTATTTCCTACTGCTAGAAAGCTCCTTAAAAGCCTCGCAGTTTGCAAGCAAGTTTCACCAGTTACATCTATCTCAAACACTTACCTCTGCTGAACACTTAGATTCCAGGAGGTGTTTGCTGCTGTACCTGAGCAAAAGGCCCTTTTGTCCAGCTCCCCTAATTCCCTTTCTGGGGTTGTTGAAAAGATTGTGCAAGCTTTCCAAATGTAGGGATTTGCTACTGGAAACCCCCCACTGGAATTACACCTTCTGTTGTCCAGTCTGGAATTACTGAATGCCAGTCTCCTCCACAGAATTGTATGGGGATGGGAGAGTTTTCTGGGTTTGCTGCGATTTTAGGAGGTCTCAGCCAGGTTATTGTCTGCTGCAGACTCTATTCATAAGAAGCAAGCACCAGTACAGACCTTATCAAATGCTTCCTGGGAGGAGGAGCAGAATTTCAGGCACTCATCAATGAAGAGGTTGAGATATCTTTGACGAATGTTTGTTGGGACTTTAGCACCAAATTCTGTGGGAATAACAGGCCTCTGTAAGCTGGTGCTCTAGAGATGAGACAGAGAGAGAGAAAGAGGCTATTCAGGTTTAAGTAGTATGTTCCTTTGAGACTCTCACATTTCCTGCTGTTATTAATAGCGGCATGACTTCCTTTCTGAAAACCTGCCCAAAGTTAAACATAACATGCATCATTTTTGGTACTAAAAATGCCACTTGAAGCTTTTGTGCCACCTTCAGTATTTGAATTGCTTCAAAAAACCAGCTATGTTTCATTATGCAACTCACCTGGCAGCCAAGGACTCCCAGGGGCATTAGTCACGACACCACAGTCACCCATACAAGCATTCCAGACCACGAAAATAATGACATTTACATTAAGGGATCCAAGATTAGTATGGTACCAAGCGCCACGCTTGGAACTGGAGACGTGAACACATGACACCAGTTACGTGGACACCAGACACGGTTTTCTTTTCAGCACTCCGGGTGTGACGAGACAACGGGTGGCCCACTCCTGCCAGGCTGGTCGCCAGCTAAATCGCCACATTCATGGGACGATTCCCACATTCACTACATCGGATTCCTGTAACTTTACTGCATTGAGTTGTTTCTTCCTTTTTTAATGCCAATCATGATGCTCCTGAAAGGATTTCTCCCTTAAATTGAATTACATCATCTTCACGCACAAAAACTGCACACTGGACCAAGTTATGACCTACCACTGCAGTTTTCCATTTAACACCAGGTTTATCTGCCGAA
Source organism: Stercorarius parasiticus (assembly GCA_013396915.1). NCBI lineage: Eukaryota > Metazoa > Chordata > Aves > Charadriiformes > Stercorariidae > Stercorarius > Stercorarius parasiticus. Next base: position 204,190 of record VWZL01000589.1, on the reverse strand, counting down.
TCAACACAATTTGCCTCTTTTTCGGACAAGAAACTACGTTCACCTCTAAAGCAGCCAATTGTTTTGTCAGTCCTTCTCCATCCCACCCAAGAAGTATCCATAAACCAAACCATCTGCTGCAATAAAAGAGCTGTAATAAAAAGAGCTCTACAGAAGATAGGCACATCCAACAGGGAGCAACTGGTCCTGTCTCACTGGGAAGAGTGCTCATTTTCCTCATGAAACTTCCACTTTGATGCTCTGTTCAAGCGGATTTGGTCCCTTTCATTACATATATGTATTTTCTCACCCTCCAATATGATACCCTCAAGCACCTCTTAACACTGGTAAATATTTTATCCTTTCAGTTGTTTCTTTTATTTTTAAACAGCTTCAAGTTATACGTTACTATGGGGGCTTTTTGGGTGGGGAAGGATGAAAATGTCTTTTTGCTCTTCCAGAAATAATCAGCGTATGTTATAACGCATCTTGACACAAGATACTATCAATAAAGACATCTTTAATCAGGTCCTGGCATTAATCACATTCCTTGCCATCCACTCCAGCAAACAGCTTCTTATGCCATTCACACACTGCTACATGAGGAACTGTATTCTGAATTTTCTTAGCGAGTAACATGTTCCCCAGTGCTCACAGGGAAAAGAGGGAATTCTATGCTAAGGAACTCACAGCAAAAGTACCCAAAGGCTGGGTAGGTATCCCAGAAAAAAAAAAAATTAAAAGAAGAAAAAAAATATTTGTTTTTTCCTCAAGTATTAACAGCAGCATGAAGTTTAAATGATCATATTTTAACTATACAGGTCACTGCGGGGCATTATTCATAACTACCCTCCTCGGTATGGCCCACAAAGGCCATTAATCCAGCCATGCCTTCTGAAAACAAGGGGCTCAGAGTCCCTGACACAAACAGCTCCACACCAAGCCAGACAGCACAACAGAAGACTCAAACTGAAGATGAGGGATCAATATTCAAAGAGATCAGAGCAGCACTTAAGTATTTCTATCTTTTTAAGCTCCTACCCCTCAAGTGTTTAATTTTTTATACAGTGCTATCGAAGAAAACCACAGGAAGAAATAAACCCATTTAATCAACCTAATCAAAACATCGCTCTTCAGAGAGCGCTAAGTTTGGAGCAGCATGGTTAAACAACACACCACCCGCAATGGGGAACGACCAGAAAGATTTCAAATTTCTCTTACCTGTAAGGAGGGAACATGCGCTACCCTTTTCGGCACGATGGTGCTGGTGGTCTTCGAAGCCATCCCAGCTAAGGTGCAAGCCTTCAGAGAAAGGGTGGGTGCTTCAGAGTCATTGGAAGGTGTGACACTCCTGCCAGCAACCGTCGTCTTACTACTCACCAGGCCTGCAAGAAACAGAAAACACATTTAGGTAGAAATCCTACCACTGGGCTTCAAGTTGCCAGAATAAACTTTCTATAAAAGGCCCATGCTGCAAGCTGTGATTTTTTCAAATGGAAGCCTCCAAAGGGATACAAATTGGGTAATTTTACCACCTTCCAGGCAAGGATGAAGGAACCTTCTGCCAGGAAACGTACCTAATTTCTGTTTGTTTTGGGGTAACTGAGTCAGCAGAGGTTAAAGAGGTAACCCTGTCAGCAACAACGCACTAACTGCCCATCACGTCAGTTCTGAGTCTTTCCAACTACAAAGGGATACCAATGAGTGTTAATTAGTACTTCCCTCCTGTTCGCATCACCTCTGAAGGCTTGAATGGAAGAGGGAACAAGCAAACACGCTCTGAGGAAGAAAGAAAAAAAGAACGGGCTGAAGCGAGTGTGGCTGGATAAGACAGATGGGAGAACAGGGCTGTACGTTGCTTTTCAGAACAGGATGTAATTTCTCAAGGGAAAGATATTCCACTGGTCACTATCAGCAAAGATTCAAGTCATGGCCAACGCGACACGTCTCCTGATAGTTTCACATCTGCTCGGGAGAAGTTCAAACAGAAGGCAGTGTCTTTTAACAAGGGGGAGGACAGGACAGTGATCACAAATAACGCTGCTGGCTTACTTTGTTTGGCTGCTGCGGAAAGGGCTGCATTTGGCACATGAGCAATCCTCCTCTTTTCTCCTGGCAAAGAAAGAGAGGCCTTTTGAACCAGCTGTGCCGCCTGCTGCTGAGCCAGCTGGATCCTCTGGTAACAGACCTCCTGAGCAGTGGGGGGACGGTACGGCCGGATTACAGGCTTGCTCGGGACCTCCGCCTGCACAGACAAAAAGGTTTTAGAGCCAGCACACTCATCTGCTCAATCCCCTCCCTCTGCCTTCCATCCACCCAAGAAAGGTCTCTTTCCTCAACCCCTTTCTGTCAGCAAATACAGGTTTTTGAGAGAAGATCCCAACCGTCTTCCAGAATAAAAAATATTTAGTCACCCACCAAAAAACGTGACATCAATGATTCGCCCTCTGACAAAGGCTCCCAGCACTTTGGCATGTTCCTAAATTGGTAGGTGGTATTTGAACTGCCTGTTTAATGGCACGCTGTTCCCCATCACTGTGCCTAAGCCACTCCTGGACTCCGTCAATGCTCCCAGCTCTACAGTCCTGCACTAGAAAATGACTCTACCCCCGTGCTGCCTACTACACGCTGCTTTAGTTTATATCGCAATGGAAAAGTGAACAACTGTTCTCCATTCCCCTTCACTACACAACGCTGAGTTTTACAGCTCTCCCTCTGTCTCTCCCATGCTGGAGAACCAGTGCCACCTCCCCTTGCATTACAGCAGCTCCCCACCTCTCAGCAGCCTTGTGTCAGGTCTCTAGTTCCTGTAACTACTTAAAAGTCTCACAAATATGTATTTATGGGATTAGAACATTACATAAACCGAGCTCTGAATTTTAAACAGGCTCTGCCCCTGCCCCCTTCTGGGGCAGCAATTCACTGCTTCAGCCGTTACTAGCCCAAGCAAGTTACACATGCATTTTCTTTGATGTTCAAATTTAGGTTGCAGGGAAGGTGCCAGAAATTATGTCAGCAAAGAGAAGTTTTCTAGCAGCAGAAGCACAAGAGAAGCAGCAGTAGTGCAAACTTCTCCGCAGTACTTAGTAATCTTTGAAATCTGAGAAACAGGCCTTGCCTGCTGAAATCTCTTCAGAGAAGGGTGCGCTCGCACAGCCCGGGTGTAACCTGGCGTTTCTGAGACCGCAAATTGGGGGCAAGCTGGCACCTCCTGCATTCCTGGTCTCTGATGCTGACACCAGCTTCTGGATACCAACCTGAGCGCAGTCAGCCATTAAATTATAATTACAGACTTCCGAGCAGGACAGAACACTCATTTTCTGCCTCACCTTCAATTCCTTTGGCCCACCATTTCCCCCGGCAACTAAAGTAGAACTCGGCTCCCTCCCCTGCTGCTTGCTCAGTCCCTGAGCTATAAATCACAAGCCAAGACTGAGCAAATATTCGACTTGGAGGGACACGGCAAAGCACAAGCCTCAACTCTGCATGTAAAAGCAGCAGTTCAGGTCTTACGGCCCCTCCTGAGCAGAGCTGGCAGCAGCGCCGAGCCACGATACCCCGGGGAAGGCACGTCCCGGTGCATGCTGAAGGCGGCTGACACTGAGCACACCGGATCGGCTCTGTTTGCCCAGGCAATGGCTGTGCCAGGGCACGCATCTTTGGAAAAGCATTTTGGGATCAGCTGTCACATTAAGAAAATGCATTTAAGGATTTGTACATGTCTAAAAGGCACCTATTTACAATAAATATTTGAGTTAATGAATTTCCAACCCATTTGCTTCAGTCTCTTATCTCTTCACTTTGGAAGAAAGGGCCCTTATCAAAACACACGAACTGGCTGAAGATATGTAGTTAAATAAAATGCATTGTATTGACCTCAGGGCTTCAAGTTATTAAAAGCAAAGAAGCCTTTTCTAGGCAGAGAGGAAAGGAAGAACAATTAATTTGGATGGTAGCTCAAATCAGCGCGTAAGTCTCAACTCTTATCCTGCTGGAACATAAAACTGACTGATCTGTGCTCAGCACCTGGAGAGAAACACATTAAACCCTCAGAGAAAACATGAATTAAAATCCCAGTGAGAAAGAAAAAAAAAAAACAGATTGTCTTCCTTGCCTTTTTTTTCATTCTTCTCCTTTGTATTTTACAAAGTATTTTCACAACTGCGGAAGAAGAGTATCAAACAAGACACTGTTGATGTATTGGCTGATTCAGAACAGATATAAGGTAATGGTTTTAAACATCTGACAAAATTCCTACAGCTATCTTTTAGGTCCACGAGACAAAGAAAAGCACAATCAGACACAGACTGACCTCGTGTCCAGCTAATTTTCATCTAAGTGATTGGATGAAGCCATACTGTAGAAAAACGAACAGCTCGATCAATCCCAGTGAGTTACAAGGTGCAGAATCCATTTACTCTTCCACAGTTTACCCTTGGTTTTACGAAAGTTTATTGTCTGCCATTTCTAGCAGATACCTCGCCACGTTTTTCAGAAATCAGAAAGGGGAGGAAAGAAACCTGACAGAAGGATTCCAGCGCCAACAACTCATACACTACTGCCTGAACCTGGGTCTGCATCATTTTCCAGTGCCGTTAACAGGACAGAAAATCCTGACTTCAAAGAAACTAAACTTTTGCTTCTAAAAGCTGCACTTACATTTCCTTGTTTGACAAGATGAGAGATCCTTCTTTTCTGGCCAGGAAACAAGGTAGTTAGATTATCTTCTGCCTTTTCTTCATTTCCTTCCTCTTTGCATAGCTGGAAAACAAAAGAACAAGCTTCCAAAATTGAATAGACTTGAAGATCCCTCTCAATGAGGTCTGAAAAGTCTCCTTTCGGGTTAACAGAAAGCCCTCACAGGTGAGAAGAAGATGTGGTCAGCAGCCGAATTACTAAAACAAACCTTGTTTTGAACCCAAGAGCCGCCAACAAACAGCAGCATTACAGCTCCCACCCAGGGAGTCGCTCCACCAGCTGTGCCCTGGGCAGCACTGGCATGAGTCAGGACAGCCCCTGCCCACCACGAGAGACCTGAACACCCTTCTCCCGCCAGCCGCTCACACACCTCACCTTTCATGGCATTCTGAAAATCCAGGAGGTTTGGTTTTGGGGCTTGTTTTTTGTTTTTGTTTTGTTTTTTTTTCCTAAGAAACTGGGAGCTGACTCATTTCTGGCCTTGTATAACATGCTTTCCAGAGCAGGTCCTGAAAACCTGCTCAACGCCAAACCACGGTGCCCCCACTCCCCGTGCAGGGACACGTTTCGCTACAGTTTTATCCACAACCACATCTGCAGAGAGACTGCAGTGACAGATCCCCAGGTGACACATTTGTACGGCCAGAAACCCAAGAGGAAATAACAGCACCTCTCCAGCTGAAGCTACTTCTGAGCCAACACCTCAGACTTGCTCGCAGGGGCCAGGGGAACCACTTTAAAATCTTCTTTGAATTTGACCAGGCTGTTCGTTTACACAAAACACAAGTTTATTTTTCAAAACTCTAGCTGCTCTCTAGTCAATCTTGCTTTCAGTTTTCCAACCCAGCCCCTGGCCAAGCTCTGAGCAGAGACAAGCCTGACAGTCCCTTAGAAATCCAGCAGCCGAGCTGAAGGCTGGATTTGGGGATGAGCCTCATCCCTGGTCGCGGAAGCTGAGTGTGTCCATCACCACGAGGGTGTTCTGGATGAGCACTTCCCACTGAATCACTTCGCTCTCTAGGAACTCGGTAAATCTGTTACTTCAGTTACATCCCTAATAAACTCTCACAAAGCAATCCTTCCTGGTGGAAAAGTCCCACAACGCCCACACATATCTTCCCTCCAGACTAGCACATTACTGAGACCAAACCACATGGGCTCCAGCTACAAAAAAAAAAAAAAAAAAAAATTCCCAGTGACCAATCCCACCCGCCAGAAATGCGGCGAGGAAGCAGGCACCTACTTAAAAACACCCAGCTCCCAAAGAAGGACCCCTCTGCTGCAATGCCTGTTCTTTCCTTTCCGAAACAGGGGGGAAATTAAATTTCAGGGCAGGGAACGAAGGTAAAGCACGTGCAAAGGAAAGACACGTGGCTATTGACAGCCGAACATCGCCACTCCGTGCCAGAATTAACTGTTTGCAGTGAGTAGCAGCCCCTGGCTCAGCACTTTCTGAATTCAGCCCATTTTGAACCATCCCGTATTTGGAAAGCTCTAAACCGATCAGTATTCCCATGGCAGGGGTTGGCACTAGGTGATCTGTAAGCTCCCTTCCAACCTAAACCATTCCATGATTCTATTTCCCACTACAGATTGTGTGCCCTTATACTATTTTCACTTAAACCAGGCAATTTGAAGAAACAAAGCCAAAAATAAAGTGCCGATTCCTAGCTGGGAATTATACTAAATACTGAAGAAAGAACAGCTGAATTTTAAACAAGTAAAATAAAGTAATGCTTAATAGTTCAGAAGAAAATCATTACACTCAATTGTTTTATATAGTTTCTTCTACCAAGGCGTTTCATGAGTCTAAAAAGGTCTTTACTTGTCCACAACACAGACTTCTCTCCGAACAGTTCAGGGAGAGAGTTCAGCAAAAAGCTTTACTAGTCTGGCTATTCTTTTCAAAAGATGAGCTCTCCTCCCCACGCTGCAGATCCTGCCTCGCTTTGTCCTCCTCATACAGATGGTCACCAATGGAAGAATTTTGTTGACGGCCACTTCACCCACCCAACTAACAAAAGCCTGAAAACCAGCAGCCATTTCTGATGCCATTTTTAGAATATAAGTCAACAAACAATCACACTGGGAGAAAAGGTTCCACCACGCGGTCGTGTGGTTCCTGCTCCACTCCCCTGCCCCTCCTTCAGATCAATAATCCCAATAGGGGTCTTGCTGTGTTCGAAGGGGTCTAAACTGGAACACACTAGAAGCCCTGATGGCGTCCCAGTATCTCTATGACCTTTTGGATGCAGGACAGCTGCAGCTGATGCCACTCAGTAATTAATTCCTTCAATAGACACACTCAGCCTTTGGTACCCTCTGTCCCCCAGCACACAGAGGGCACCGGATTTTGTCACCTTGCCCCATTAAAGCCTCCCAGGTGATACAGCTGACCCAGCGATCCCAATACCTCCACATTGCAGTCAGATGTGCCAGATGGGTAACGCTAGATACAAGTTTGGGGTGTTTTCTCAACATTGCCAAATCAGTCATTTTCCTTTTTTTAAAGCTCTTCCCAATCCAATTCCCCAAACACCTGCTTCGTGCACAGGCAAAATCGTCCCAACAGAAAATCTGGCTGTGCTGGGATGGACAGCAAGGCATTGTCAATCCTGCCCATGCAACAGCAGCCACTCCCGGGATCCAGGGTTTGCTCCCGCTGCCCAGTTAAACTCAGATGTCGGAAGATGAAGGAGTTTTGTCTGCTCCTACTTCCCTGCCTCAGAGGCTGTTAGAGGATCACTGCCAGCAGCTGCTTTCCAGCCTTTTACACTCATAGAATCACAGAATGGTTTGGGTGGGAAGGGACCTTAAAGCCCACCCAGTGCCGGGACACCTCCCACCACACCAGGTTGCTCCAAGCCCCGTCCAACCTGGCCTTGAACCCCTCCAGGGATGGGGCAGCCACAGCTTCTCTGGGCAACCTGGGCCAGGGGCTCACCACCCTCCCAGCAAACAATTTCTTCCTCAGAGCTCATCTACATCTCCCCTCTTCCAGTTTGAGCCACTCGCTCTGTTCTGTTTTAATCTTTGAAAACAAGGGCCTTGCATCCTCTAGGGACCACCTCACAGACACTGGCAGAAGCCTCTTTATGTAAATGCTGTTTTTTACCTCCTTATTCTGAAACCCCTTTTACCTTTTGAAGAAATTTTACCCTCCGTTTCTTATTTGGGCCACCTGCAAGGTATCCAGAGATCCTCATAAAATATCTGCAGTATGCATTTAAAATGGGAAACAGTAATCTGGGGAGTCTCTGAAGTGTCCAGTGCCAACTACATTGATTTACTTGCGCCAACACATTGTCCTGGTTCTACCTGCCACTATGTTCCTTAAACTCTGCTGAAACAAAGCGGCATAACCCAGATTAGCAAACTTGGATTAGTTTTGAAATACCCACAACATACTCTCTCTGAAGCCTTTTCTCCAGCCAGCCAGGCCACCATGGTTCTTAGGGCAGACAGAGACAGAAGTAACTGATAACCCTGAAAGATAAAGGCCTTCCAGACAAAAGGCAACTGAAAACTTACATTTCACAGCAGCTTTCAATTCAACGAGTAAACTCTTCAAACTCTTCAAAGCACTCAGTCATGACATGGATTAAAGTCTTCCAACATATGGAGTCTCCCTCCATAGCCCTCTTCAGCTACTTGGAATAAGCAACACCACTAAACTAAACCGGAATCCTTTCACATTTAGATATGCAAGAGCCAACCAACCCAAACCAGCATTACCTGTTTCCCCAGCCTTCCCTTGTCTTCAGTTTTCACATCTGTAGATTCATTAAAAATCCTGAGACACTCTTCCATTGGGTCTGACTCAAAGTCCAAGTCTTTCTCAAGGATGGAATAATCAATGTCATCAGATGTTGAGGAAGACGATGATGACTTCGACAACTTAGAGCGCTTCACTTTCTTTGTCCCTTCATTTTCACTCTCAGAGTCTGAACCACAGTCATCACCATCCGAGTCCGAGCTCACGTCAAGAAACGTGGATGGCAAAGGCCGGCTTTTGTCATCATCATCCCCACTCTCATCGCCAAACAGGTCAACGTGACTCAAACTCCGCTGCTTCCGACCCTTCTTTGCATCTCCTTTTTCTGTAGAACTGACCTTTTCTTTCTTGTGCTCCAGTGCTGGAGTCTTGGTCCCTTTCTCTTTGTTTTTATTACCAGAGCTTTCCTTACCATTTTTCAAGTCAGTTGCTTTTAGTTTGGAGTCTTTCTTGCTGCTCCCCAGCTTCTCCGTACTAGAGCCTTTGATGACATCCTCACTCTTGCTTTTCCCTAAACTACTGCTGGAGAACTTGGATTTTTCTTTTTTAAGCCCATCTACTTTTTCTGACTTTTGTTTTTCAGGTTTCTTTGAATTCCCATCAGTTTTTACTTTGACACTTTTATCTTTACAGTTTTTCTCATCATTTTTAGTTTTTAATTTTTCTTCTTTCTTGAGCACTTTGTCTTTTTCTGTATTTTTACTTTTCTCCTTCTTGCCAACCTCACTGAGGCCAGGTTTACTAACATCTGACTTCTTCCTTTTTGTTTTGTCTTTTGAGTCTTTGTTTTTGTTTTCAATTTCCTGGTCGTTCTTACCAGAACACAATTTTGCTGCTTTTGCATTCTTGTCTGATAAGTTTTTGGCAAGATTTTTCTGCGAACTTGTAAGGTCCTCCATGCCATATTGCGCTGCTGCTTCTTTACTATCCCAGGAAGCAAAGTCATCCAGTTTGGTGCTCTGCTCTTTGTTGGATAACCCGTCACTTGATTCTCTTTCAGAACCAGCTTTTGATTGTGAACTAACAGAAGTTGTCTTATATTCCGCATCGGTCTCATCTTCAGAGGACGAGAACCTGGCTTCATAGTCATCGGGTACTTCACAGAGCTTCTTTCGCGATGGAGAATAAGATTCCTCATAACTAGAGACCCTAGCCCTTTTAGACCCCTTGGGCTCCTTTGTTGTGGCTTTGCTCAAAAGCCTGGCTGAGTAATTTGAAAGTGGGTCATATTCCAAGTCCGTAGAAGGCTTAGAGTCATCAATCACATATTTATTGTTAGTGACAGTGCTACTGTATTTTTTATTCTGTACTATAGCCTTGGGGACATATTCCAGTGAGCTACCTTTACATCGGGAACTATCCAAAGTGTATTTACTTGACTGGCTAGCAGCAGCGAGAGGAGTAGGGTTGTAGTCTGAGTTATTATTAAAGTTGTAGCTACCTGGATTATATTCTAAGGAGGTCAATGAATCATTTTGTGTCCCAGCAGCTGACACAGGTGCATTTGAAATGAGCGAGGAGGCCTCTGAAGCACTGAACTCCTTTGTCGTTTCTAGCAGCTCCTCATACTTTTTCTGCTCTCTCTCAACTTCGTTTTTGACTGCTTCAATGGCCTTGTTGACCAGTTCCAGCTCCAGAATACCGGGCGTCACATCCGTAATGTCAGTCAGAGCGCCATCCTCCGCCTCCAGCGAGGGCCTCGGAAGCTCTGGATTGTAGGGATCATAGCCCCGCTCTGTAAAAGAGAAGGAAAAAATAATCAATTTAGGTAAATTTACCAGCAATTTAGGTAAAATTTTCTTTGGAGAAAAATTTTAAAAAGGTATTTTTATGGTCTGCTGTTATCAAAACCCAATACTGAAAGATACTACCAAAAGCCATGCTCTCGGCACCACAGAATAGACGTCTGATACCAAAAGCCACCAGTGACATCCTCTGGTGTGTGGCTAGACTGGATTTTACAAACTACTCACAGGCCTTAAGGACTAAAGATCTATTAACAAAGTGCTTTTATTACTCATGGAAAAGCTCTATAAATTAAGTATTCTTCAGGGCACTAAAAATAATCACTGTATTAGGACCAAGAGGAACTGAGTATGTGCAGCATTATCTGCTTAATTCAATGAAGTGACAAGGGAGGAGAGAGGATTCCAGTACAAAAACTGTGGATTAGGTTCTCATTTATCGATGCCAATGCTCAAAACCTACTGAAAGCCTCCAGTATTTCTCAAAGCCCAGTATTTCTCATGGCAGCTGCAGGAAAACCAGTCTTGTTTGGACTGAAAAACTGAGTGCTGCTAATAAGAAGGTGCAAAGGCAACACAACCCAACCTCCCAGAACAGCCACCAAGAGAGGAACGTTAAACACCCAGAATCCCAATCTGACGTTTCTCTTTTCAGACGAGTCCCTTCGGTGGTCTCTCTTACACAGGCATTTCTAGGACTACAAGCAGAGGATACGCTTTGACCATGCTGCACGGCTCTTCCCACCACAGCTCCCCAGGACAGCTTTGGGTGAGTGATGGTCCACCCTATGGAACTGTATGGAAATGCCAAAGCAACCTGTCCATGGGAAAACTTGCAACTGGAGAGTCTGTTAAAGCTCATCTTGTACCATTCATCTTGGAAAGGTCATGGGAGCAGTTATCCCAAGCATAAATAAATGCTCTCTACTTTCTGCCATGGTATCCCAAACTCTCCCACCCACCTTTCCCAAGGAAGGAAAAGGACATCACTCCCACATGTGTGCAGAATGACAGGCACCCTGCTTGCCAAAGAATAGGCAGGAAAAGAACCTCACCTCGAAAAATTAGAATAGTAATGGAGGAACGAGCAATAAACATGCGAGCTAACAGAAGTTATGGGTAAGGTAATGGCTGGTTTTTTGACTTTGAAGAGTTTTCAATCCTTGTTTTATCATAGTGTCTCTGGATGCTGCTATTCCAGAGGAACTTTTTGTTCTTTGCTACAAGGACAGTAGTAAAACTGGCTTTCCAACATGAATATGCAGAAGAACAAAACAGTAAGCGGAGAGATAAAAGACAGAGGAAAAAAAAAAAACCAAACCCAAACCAAACTCTCAGGTCTAACAGGGATGAGAGAATTTCTTATAACAGCCAGAAATGAACAGTGTTTACAGGAGTCGTTTCTACCATTCTCACAAGACTGAGTTTTTTCTTGGGGTGTTTTTGGGGTTTGGGGGG
>VWZL01000589.1:180310-192514 GCA_013396915.1 Stercorarius parasiticus | reverse complement strand
GGGTTCGGTTTTGTTTTGGTTTGGTTTATTTTTTTTGAGAGAGAGGCTCCATGAATGCACAGCTTTCTTTGGTAATAAGAAAAGAACCTGTCTAGCAGTTGGCAGAACGAACCTCCAAGCAAGCAGAGTAACAGAGACTGGGTTAAAATAAAGGCAGTGGTTTCATAAAACACTTTTTACCCCCTTGGGTTTGCAAAGTTTTTTTCCAAACCAATTAGCTCCTGATTGAGCAGGGACTCTGGGCAATCGCAGCATGATGTCACCATCTTCCAAAGGACAGTCAGAGCTGTGCTCAGGATCAGAAATGTGGGGAAAAAAAGAATAAGGTGATATATTCCTATACCTAGCTCACCCTCCACCTACTGCAAAGTGTTTTATGACCAAGCCACAAAGAGGATTTCCAAAACTAGTGTCTGCTCTTCCCCATCACGACACCCAGCACAGCTCACACCCTGCGGGAGAGAGGAGGGAGAAGGTGGCAAACCAGAACATCTCAGCAGATGGTGTACACGGGACAGACTGATATCCTGAGCCTAGCTAGAAAAAGAAACCACAAAGAAATGCAGGGAACAAGGGAAAAACAGGAACAAACCTGCAAGCAGCAGCAGCAGCATCAAGGCTACTATATGTAAACAGATTAAAAAAATAATTAGGTATAAATATTAGTCTAACAACTGATAAAGAACAGAGCCCTCCATACCCACCACCTCATTTCTCACCACCATAGTGGTAGAGAAGGCCAGTGCAGTGACGTCTGGAGGAGTCAGCTATTACCCTCCAACTCAAGATGGAGACTTAAAATTTAGCCCAAGCATCGTCAGGGTAAGAGCTGAAAGCCTGATAGCCTGTGCAGAGAAAAGTATTAGGTGGCCTATAAACAAACAAAGGTGAGAACACAGAGTCTGGATCTAAACACTTGCCAAAATAAAAAAAAAACAAAACAAAAAAAACCAAACAAACACTACCACACCAAAAAAACCCAACCCAAACTACACAAAAGACATTTTGTCCATGCAGAAAAGCAAACGATTTTAAATATATCAGGATACAGGGAAAGTAGAAGACAACCTAAGCACAGACTTGGTGTCTGACTCTCTGCTGTTCATCTACAGTATAAAGCTAATTTGCACATTTTCTTTCAATGGAATGACCAGATATAAAAATACATTATGATCTCTAAGAATGCCAGGAGGCTTTGAGATATCATCATGGAAGAGCTCTTTTGTAGGTGTGTAGAGGCCTGATGGATTACCCAAGCAACGCTGATCAAAGGCTACCTTTGCCATGAAAGACACCTGTGTAAATGGTCTCCATGATACTAATCAGGAGCATCACCTTTGGCCATGATGCATTTGCAGATAATGTAGTGGAAACACCAGCAGAAGGGGATTTTTCGTATATATATATCTATATATATCTATATCTATATATATATATATATAGATATATCTACACACACACGTATATACACACACATTGTGTGAGCCGGCACAGGCAGGACACGGGAACAACCACAAAACCACAGATGAAGTGCAAAGGGTAAATTTAATCTCGATACCTTACGAACCAGGGGATCCCCGAAGCAGCACCCAGTCAGAGGCACGCAAAGGGGAACGCAAGCACCGTGGAACAAGACAGTCCTTGCTAGAGAGTTTTTCCTTGTTAGTGAGAGAGGGAGTCACAACCTGTTGTTCTCGCCTGCATTTGAGGGATTCAAGCAGGCATAGTTTTCCACCGTGCTTTGATCTCTCCAACAGCAGGGCAGGAATCTCAGGCACGTTCAATACGGTGCCTCCAAGTCCATCACAGGCCTGTGTTATCTAAGCACAGATGTTCTACTTGTCAAGCACATAAGACTAAACAACAATTAGTGTGATATATGTGTTTTCCAATACCCCAGGTGTGAGTCACTTGAGCGTATTTACAATCCTCCTCACCAATCTTCCGCTATTTCCCCCCTATATATATATATGCATATATATACACACAAGTTTTTAAAGTCAGAGAAATTAAATACGCTACCTGAAATCAGGCCACTTTTTCAGGTGTCTAATTATACTCCCAGGTACCCAGGAGAAGAAAGGGTCTGTGAGACGGCTGAGCCCCGTCCCAGGCAGGCACCCAGCTACACCCACAGGACACAGGATTCAAAGGAGTTGTCTTCAGCTTTTGCATTTATTCCTCTGCATTTCAAACACTAATATGAGTATCCATGGTGTAAAGGAAGATTACTACAAGATGAACTACACTGTTTTTGCTGTTCTGATATACAAGATGTCTGCAGTATTTCTGCTGAAGGAAAATAAGCGAGAGGCACCACATAGTGAAATAACTCTTTTTGGATGGATGTAAAATTGAGAGGCTACACTGTCCTTTAGGAATCACGAGATAATGAGACTTGAGATGACAGCTCCTTACAGGATTGTGAACTAAACTGCTGTCAGGACACTCTTTAAAATGCAAACTATTTTAATAAATTAATGTACCTCAGACATATGAAATAATCCTTCTGAGACACAAAAACACAGCGTAACATCAACACTATACAAAACAAACTATTATTAATTTACATAGGACCTCGCGGAACAATTTATTTAACCTAGAACTACTTTAGAATACACCAAAATGAGCTGCACTTAAATCAGCCATTTTGTCACAGAGTATGTAGAAGCATAAAAGAAGATTCTTCCAAAAAACCCCAAGGTTGACTGGGTTTTTTCCTAGTTACAGTCATGTTGGTTCTAGGAAATGAGGCCTCAGTTCTGAGGTGGAGCTGTTTTATTACAGAGCTTCTACAAGCCCGCGACTACTTGCCATACACCAGTCCTTCTAGTTTGCGCAACAGGCGAAGGCAGTAAACAAAGGCTGACATTAAATGAATAATGGGAGTACAAGGTCACCTGTTTGATGACAAAACTTATTTTACAGTGAATCATTCTGCAGAAAAAGATGTCTTTTTTTCCCCAAGCACCCTACCAAAACACATACTTCAGATGCTTTAAATACAGAATAGCCCGAATGTACGACGGGTACCGGTCGTTGTCAACCTGCAGGTTTTGGAAGGAATCAAAGTCTTTCACAGGTGGGACACAGATGACAACTACCTTCCTTCCAGATGTAACACAGAGCTGCTAAGCAGCAGCAGCTGCTGCTAAACAAAAGGGAGGCAAAAATTAGAAACTTTCAAATTTACAGCAATTAGGATCTCAGAAGGGAAGGGTCTGCTGGGCAAGCTGCGAGGGACCAGCACAAGCCAGAAGACAGCAAACATTTTCAAGATCTGCCACTGCTGAAGTCACCCATTTTCCTGGGTCACCTGGAGCTGCCAACAAAAGGCACATTCATCGGGAGATGGGGAAGGTGAAAGCTGTTGGGAGACCTCTTCATAGAAAAAAAAAAAAAGGCACTTTTATTTTAACGTCAGCAGAACAGCTTTGTTAGCTTAACAGCTTGCCTGTGTTTACAGTGCAAGTACTTAGTAAATGGACAACATTTGAGATTACAGAAAAATTATCACCATTGGAAAATTATTTTAAGCTTTTCATTTAATGCTTCACAGAAGAGACACCAGTTCTCAAGAACAAAATGTTTCAATAAGGCTTTACCAGCAGGCTGAGTTTTGCTACTCTGCAGAATTAAACAGTGCAAAAGAAATGACAGTTTTTGGCGCAGACCTCATTTGCAAGTACTCAAAGCAAATTTCTAACAATTAATTTAACAATAATATCCAACCACTTGGAAATAATTAACACTGAGATTTGAAGTAGTACATTTCAAATAATTATCCAGAGTAAATGGGTTAGGAGGGCAGGTAAGAGGAGGTAAGAGAAATGTTTCTTCAAGTTTAACCCTAGTCCTAATGATTATTTTTGCTCTTTCTCTTTTTAAATCGTAACTTTAATTATTAAAATTAAGTACTAAGGCATAGATAAACTTGTGCTGGTCTAAGAACATCAGAGTAGCAAGGTTTGAGGTATTACAGCCAGTCTAGTCCACGCTGGCCTCTCCCTGTGCACCCCACTCCTTGCATTTTTTACTGCACGAGAGGTATTTGATGCCACAACGTCAAGTACATCATGAACCAACACGGTCATTTCTTTAGTGGAAAAAAGGAAGCAAATATGAGAAAAGAAAGTCTTATATTAGCAAGGCTGAAAAAAGTTTGAACAGTCATCCATCACACTGCAGTATTTTTAAACCTGCTGTGACAAAGCCTGCTCAAGTTCAGGGTACAGTTTCACCAGATGTTGTCAGTCAATGTAAGCGCTCGGTGCCACCAAAGGACTATCTTGGTGGGCTTGAACTTGAACAGGGGGTTCCCCGGAGGGTGTCACAACCAGCACAGGGAGGGGTGGATCACACTGAGGGACAAGAGTGCCAGACATCATCCTCATACAAGCCATAAGCCATTTTCTCAGCTCAGCTGCCCAACACTGATGACACGCTGTGGCCAGAGAGGAGACACGGACCTGCCCGAGTGGGTTCAATCCCACAAGGGAGCAGCTCCACTGTGGGCCAAGTCACCCCCGAGCAGGCAGCGACATCCAGGATCGACTCACTCGGGTAGGAAACTCCCTCTGACCAGAGGGTGTTAGGGCACAACCCTCAAAGCAGCTCAGAAAGCAACATCCAGGGAAACAGTACACACCTTGTTTAATTCAAGAAAAAACAACTTTTTGCCTCTGGCACAGCAGAAGAGGCAGCTAAAAGGTTCTCAAGCCCACTAAATATGGCAGCTACCCCCTCTTGATAGCCTCCCAGCCCATCCTGGAGCGCAGCTGGGAGCACCACTGCTTCAAACAGCAACACTAGTTAAATCCGAGGATGCAAAAGCCAAAACTAGATGGCTTGGCCCAGGTAAAAGCCATCATTTACATTCCTCTATTGCCACAGTGATTTACAGTCCCATCCACACTGGTGCTAGAACACCAGCAGAAGGCAACGAGCATCAGAGACGCGTCAAGATCTGCGACTAATATTTTCCTATAGGGAAATCGCACCATTTGCACATTTCTCCCATAACCAGGGAAGGAACGTGAGAAAGATAACTGGTGTATTTGCCAGGAGAGGGGTATAAAGCAAAAGCTGGCACCCCAAATGTCACAATTGCTCCCCAGGCTGCTACCCCAACCCCACAGCCTGCCATCGCACAGGCTAGAAGGAGTCTCACCGTTTTAAAATCGATGATACATTAATCTGGATATTCAATGTTTGGATTCTTTGGAGATCTTTCCATTCCCTCTCTCATTTTACTTTAAAGTTATTCCTCAATATACAAGAAAAGTTGAAATTCTGTTTGGAAAAAAGAAAAAAATTAACGGAGGTTTGTTTTTTCTGTTTCCGAGAAAAAGACAGACCAGAAAACATTTCCACATCTCCTGGGTAAGTGCTAGGTAAAACTAAGCATCTACTCCAAAACTTCATTAGTAGAGCACGTCTTCATTTCAAAGAAGCAGAAGGAAAAAAAAGAAAAAAAAAAAGAGAAACTATTTCAAGTATTCTAGTGTCTTCGTTTCTCTCTATTCAACTCCACCTTGAAAACTTAGTTTGACCAGCATGGTGACAAGCAGTAACACTACTCCTCACCCACCAGTCCCTTAATTTTCCAGCCTTTC
The DNA here is from genome assembly GCA_013396915.1 of Stercorarius parasiticus. NCBI lineage: Eukaryota > Metazoa > Chordata > Aves > Charadriiformes > Stercorariidae > Stercorarius > Stercorarius parasiticus. The sequence goes on along the minus strand of VWZL01000589.1, from coordinate 186,899 downwards.
TCTGGCTTGCTCAAGATAAGTTATCTTCTCAACACCTGTCTTGTTTAACTATTTCGGGTGAAGAATTCCCACATAAGAAAAAACCAAAAACCAACAGTATTTCAAATACAGGCACAAACTGAAGACTTTGAAAAACAAAGTTAAAAACTAAAGAAAAGCACCTTTCAATCTATATTACGTTTAAAAACTTCAGCTGTGGCTTATGAAGGACTAAAACCAAAACTTAAACTGGTTTTAAAACCTGTCCGGCTTTAGTTAACTCAGAAGCTGGAATTAATACTTTGCAGCTCCTTTACAACTCAGACACCTGCAGTTCCGCAGACTCTTTTAACCAGCGAGCCCAACATACTCCCCAGTTCTCAGCCCAGATCTTCTCTTTAATCTTTAAAGGCTAGATCTCACAGAGAAATTAAAAATCCTTACGCAATTAAACCCTCCAAAGCAGAGTCGAGTTTTTTGCATAGTCCATATATTTCAGAGGCAGATGCAACCCTGAGGACCCAAGGCTCACATTAAATGAACGGCTCACACGTGAAAGCCTCTCTGGAGAAGGCAATTCTCTCGCCGCTGCTTCTTCACGTACTGCAACCCACACAAAAACACAAGTTCACTCCACAGCAAGTCAAAAACTTCAAAGAATTACCTGAGCTCCCTGCGGTTAATAAATATTGCAGATATTTGTTCATGCTGTACTTGAGGCTTTTAATATCTGCTTGGTACTGCTAAGACACTCCGGCAAAGCTTATGGCACAACACCACTGACCATGTGCTGACACAGCACTTTCTGGGCTACAGAGATAATTAGGGCAGGACTTACAACCCAAAGTCCCGCCTTCACTCTCATTTACTCCCAAGTCAGATTGGGTTTTACTTGAGTGTCTGCAGGGGCTTTTTGCCCGATTTCTTCTTTCCTAGTGCTACTACCATCACCTTGGGGAATTTTTTTGATATTGTACTTTCCCCAACTGTACACATCACTTTTTACTTGATTTGAGCAACCAAATTGGCAAGTGCAGTGGTTTCCCAAATGGTGGGTGATCCTCAGGGTCACGCTAAGAGGTCTCCCTGTCCCAGGAGCCCAAGGCAACCCCACTTTTCCAGCCCCACAGCCCACGCTCGGTGCTGGCAGGGCCGGGAGACAGCCCGGTGCTGCCTGTCACTGCCTGCCCACCACCCAGCACTGCCACCTCGCCGGGATTACATGAGCCAACAACGCCATCCTGGCACCTCTGAACCACCTTGCCCAGCCCAGGGAGAGCGGTTTGGGAATCCCAGGACTAGTGAATTCTGCTTTCCACTTCTCCAGCACTAATGCAGCACTGCGGTGTTCAACTAGAGGAGAAAAAAATAAAATATCAGAGTAAGGCAAGATATTCCCCACTGGAGAGAGAAATCTTGGAAGAGCAGAGGGCTCCCGTGGTGGGTGGAGAAAAGCCCAGGGAGCTCTCAAACACTGGCACAACTCTAGTGCCTTTGACACCCAGGCAGGTCGCTGCACCTTTAGCCTTCAAAATCCTTCCGGCTCGACAGAGATTTGCTCCCACCTCCTGATTTTCACATGTCTAACTGGAGTGAGGAAGAGCTGCCTGCAAGCCCAGGGCCGAGGCTCCCCACAGCCACACTACTGCTTGCAGAAAGACCAAAAATCAGCAGTGCCCCACCAGCCCACACTGAAGTCCCGACACATAAAGCAGCTGCACCTGCCCACCCACAGGAAAACTGCTGTAACTGACGGTTTAGTTAAATGACAGGAACTCCCTAACTGCTGGAAAGCCATGACTTCGATTTACATGAGAAGACACATCCTGACCTTACTGTCAAGTGGGTTTTCTATTCTTCATTTCAAAACTCAGTTGAAAAAAAAAAAAATCCACCTGTGACATTTTGGTAATTACTGTCCTAAACACAAATGTGGAGGAAAAAAAAAAAGTANTCCCCAGTTCACAGACTAGAGCACCTGACACCAAACCACCCGATTTCTTCTCTCAGTGAAGAAATACCAAAGGCAGTTCATAAGTTTCCATTTCTGCTCAATTCAATTTCCCTGTAGCAAATACGATATTAAAAGCTCTTTCCTACAAGAAGCTGATCTTGCACAACATCAACTACAGGAAGGAAAAAACATCTGTTAAAGGCTTTTTTTCATCCTTTTTACACATGGCATGAACTGCACTGAGATGTAAGTAGTACAAATGCAACCCCAGGCAGGGCAGAGAGGCTGCTCCCACCAAACATGGACGGGTTTAATGCGCAGCCCGCTCAGCAGTATGCTGTCTGAGGAACCTCAGCGGTGAAGAGAACGGCCTCGATCCTAGATCCTACGGTCACACATGGGCTAAGGATGACTAAAGCTGGGTTTTAACATTTAAAGAGCCACTTCAGGTTTTACCAAGTATCATTTTGCACAGCGTTTCATATGCAAGTCACAGCCATCCCATGTGGTTGCTTTTCAGCTGAAGACTTGGAAGAAGGGCAAGGTGAAATGCCTTCCTGCAGCAGTGACAGGATCAATAGCGTTAAAGCTGGGGAGATAATAAGCCTGAGGATTTCTCCACACCTGACCTCCACAAACAGGAGCCAAACAGTGTTAGAGCAGCTTACTTGTGGTATGGGTAGCATAAATCAAAGAGAGATTAAAATCTCCATCGCTGGACGGTACCACACAAACCCATCCAAGTCACCTTTCAAAGATGCTATCTAGATCTAACCTGCAAAGCCTTGCCCATCCAAACAGAAAATCCGCACAGCAAGACAACTGCTCCACAGGCTTTGGACCAGACCAGAAAACTGCCGAGCAACTGCCAGTATGTACCGCTCTAGAATAAAGTATTTGAAGGCAGGGTGCTGAAAGCCTTGCTCTTCCCATCTCACACTAACACAAGGATCAGAGCAGACAAAGAGGAACTCAGACCTCCAGACCTGGATGCAGCTTTCTGCTCTGGGTTCAAAAAACATCCACCTCTTAAGCATCTCCTGACAGCTACTATCAAACCCAGCAAACCAAAGAGCTGGTTTCCTTAAGATATTTATGAAGAGATGTATTACGCTTCTTTTATGTCTTTCAGCATACTCAGGACCTAGACTTTAAAGAGAGACCTATTTTTCTCCTCTACAGCTCTTGAAGAGATGCTTTTAGGACTGAAGGCAGTTCTCCCCTACTTACACAGCACACTTTCAAAGTACTTCATGCACATTCAATAATCTTTTCATCTGAAGCAGGTGGGTTTTAGCCATTTTGTAGATGGAAAAAGCACTTCAGTCAAGTCAGGATTAGAATTTGCAATCTCCAGATTCCCAGTCCTGCACAGACTTATGTCCCATTTCTCAGCCTACCAACAGCACCGTGAAAATCCCGCATCAATGCATGCCTCCTCCCCCGCACCTTCCTCAGCTTTCAGCCAGTACTGAATTTCCACAAGCCTCCAGGTAGTCACACTCTTTTACCACACAGACAGATACCTGCAGCAAAGACACGACTCGATTTCCCCCATGAAGTATCACACATTTCAGAACCCAGATCAAATGTGCCCTATGGACCAGACGCATCACGCCGGCTCCCTCCTCACCCCACAAGTTTGTGTTTACTGAGCTGCTTTCAGAGGGGAAGCAAAGGGAACTGCAAAACACAAATAGCAGCAGATGCGGAAAACTCAGTCCCCCTGCTGCTGCTGATCCCCTAACAGGCACGGAGGCCTCTTCACCACTGTCTCCCAGTGGTTGTGACCATCAAAGAACTGTATGAAAAATAAGGATCATCTATTACAAACATCTGAACACTACATCCTCGGGAAGTCTGGGACAGTGAGGGGGGCAAAGAAAAGAGGAACAGTGCTACATCCCACTAATTCCTCTTTTCACCTCCCCGCTGCTCCATCTGGCACATGTCCACAGCTTCCTCCCACCACAGCCTGGCAAGGCCAGCTCCACTCCTCAGTTTTTAACTACTTTCAAGGCTACAGAAGATCTGCTAAGAGTTCTGGGGTTACTGCCAGTCCCACATTGATACAGAAACATCAAAGTCAACATTGGCATTGAATCAGTATGTTTAGCAGGCTGATTCTTTAGATGCTGCCCTTTTTTCTAGGCACTATCCCAGAAAACACAGATCTTGTTGCTCTTGGTGTAGCTACCCAACTGCTTTGGCGAAAAAAATTATGCTTTTAAAGCTTATTTATTGAGAGACATGATTAAATAGGTCAAATATGCCCCAGCGCACTGTTATAAAGCTGCTTAAAAACAAGACAGGCAGTTTCACTGATAGGGAGCAACTTATGTTGGACCTGTTTTCAAGATGGTTGCCTGGTTGCTTGCTAAACTACTACACCCTCTAGTGTAAACCTTAAATACATCCTTCCAGGCTAGGCAAGCTTCAGACAGAAGAAAAGACAGGAGCACTTCAACCTGAACCCTTCAGATGAAGCTAAGCCATAGCACTGCTTAAAAATAACTGCAAAAGCGTCTTCCCCTCCTATAGCAATCAGGCACCTCAAGCAACCCTGCTGAAGTCCTTTCTAAAAGGCAGCGTTTTACAGCAGGTTCATCACTCATTTCCATTTCTGAAATGAAATCAACATAGAAAAAATGGCTGAAGTCCAACACTAAGCTGAGGCAGAATTTACAGATCCTTGGTTATGACAGCCGTGCCATGCGTGAAACACCAAAGGTTTGGGAAAGAGGGCAGGAGCAGGTGCTGAGCCGGCTGGCAGGAGTGGGAGGCAGTGGGCTGGAAGTTAAGCCTTGGGATCCTGCTTCTTTTGCAAGCGGCAGACACTTCACACCAAGGAAAACTACAAGTGTGCTTATACCTTTTGTTTTACAAAAGGCAGAGCTTCTCTAAGAGCCATAATACAGTAAGCAAACCACTCTCACTCCCCAAAACACAAGTTTTCTCTCCTGGGTCACTAACACAACCAAGCCAGGCCTAACAAGATTAGCACTGGAATAATTTATTTTTTGTCATTCACACTCAGCTCTTACATTAATGCTTTTCAGCCAGCATTAGAAGCTGCACACACTTTCCAGGTGCACCAGTAAAACCAGGAGGTTTTACTAAAGACCAGCCTTCACTTCCCCATTTCGAAAATCAAAACCAGCACCAGCATTTATTTAGTACAGCCACATCTGTTTCAGGTGGCAAACCAAAATGAGGAAATCTAGTTCCAAAACTGACGCTCTACAGATATTTAAAGACAAACAGGAATTGTAGACTGAAAGATAACTATAACATCAAGCACCTAGTGGACCATCCTAAAGGGTTCTAGGGAGCTTTTCAAATTCAGTCCAACACTGTAAGAGGCAAAGCTTTTGTCTTTCTAATATGGGATCTCTCCGTCTGTGCCAGCCCTGAGTATGCTTCCTTTACTCTAAACTAAACCACAGTTGGGCTAAGTTGACCTGCTTACCAGGAGAAATGAAAAATTAATCATCTTCCAAACTTGTGAATAACCCAAGGTTAAGCAAGCACAGAAAGAACACAAGTTGTGCTTTATTTTGACAACTTCTGCTTCAGGCTGTTAGAGACCATACACACTAGCAAGTGTACCTAACTGAAATAAAGCTTTAACAAGAAAGCAAGCAGCATTCTACTAGGGAGAAGAATGAAGGTTTTTCTCTCACAATAAAATAAGCAGGTCAGCAAATAATGTAAGTATTACAACAGGTTCATTGCATTTACATAAATAAGTAAAACAACAAGAGTTGCTGGAAGAACACAGAACTATAGCTCAACATCTTTTTTTATAGCCAAGCTTCATTTGAGAAACCTGGCAGCACTCCATGCCTTGACAAATTCCTCACTGGGAGGGGGCTCGGCTTATCACAGCCCCCCTGGCAACACCCCAGCAGCAGGACCTGCCCCCAGGACTGGACTAGGGAACACATCACCTCCAGCTCCCCAAACCCAAGCACTTCCTGAAGGGTTGTGACAGCACAGCAACTCCTCGCAGAGGTCTGAAAGGCTGCCCTGACACCTCACCACCACATGAGCCAGGGTGCCTGGAGGGACAAAGGAAGGCATCAGAACAGAGTGGCCCTTCTGCAGGCTTGATCCTGGTGACGAGAAACAGGCTGTCTTCGGGCAATCAGACATGTTGGAAAGCTGCTCCCCACCACCCCTGTGTCAGATGGCAACTGTGGGATCCGACCGACGACAATGAGGAGGAGACACTCATCTCTCTCTCAGCCGGTGGGGCACAAATGGCCATTCAGACCCTTCTTCGGAGGCAAGAGAGGTGACAACCAAGGGCCCAGAGCCTGTGCAGGGCTGAGCACAAGCAGACGCGACAGCTCAGAGGCAAGGGGGACCCACCTGCTTGGCCTGGATGATGCTGACAGACCCCTGTGGGGACATCCCACTGGATAGGGGCTGGAGCGGGGGGCGGTCAATACCGGAGGGGAGAACAATGGCGGGGGATGAGGGGCAACATCTGAGCCCTGGGAGCAGGTGGGATTTAGAGGAGTCCGAGACAGACTCAGGCCCTGAAGGGTGGGCAGGCATGAGAGGGAGGAAGGGCACAGGCCTGTCCTTGCCACGGGAAGGACACGCTGCGGCTGGGGGCGGCAGGGCCGGGAACAGCCACAGCCCGGGGAG
>VWZL01000589.1:166602-179998 GCA_013396915.1 Stercorarius parasiticus | reverse complement strand
GGTGGGGGCAGCGGTGTGCGCGCGGGAGGAGCCCGGCAAGGGCCTTTCCCTCAGGAAGGGAGCTGGGCTGGTCCTGGAGCTGGAGGTCAGTTGCCTGTCGCCCTCCTGGGGCCACTACTGGCGTATGACGGGTTTGTAGGAGGTGCCGTCGAGAATATCTCAAACGTTCAGGTGGACCCGCTCCTCCTCAAAGTGGCCACAGAGCGAGGGGAAAGAGTGTGCAGGCCCTGACTCCCAGAGACCCCAAAATCCAGGACCCAACCCCTGGGGACCCCCTCGTCCAGCTTCCGACCTCCCCGAGAAAAAGAGGCTGAGGGAGCTGGGGGTGTTCAGCCTGGAGAAAAGGAGGCTGAGGGGAGACCTTCTCGCTCTCTGCAACTCCCTGAAAGGAGGGCGTAGCCGGGGGGGGTCGGTCTCTTCTCCCAAGGAACAGGCGATGGGACAAGAGGAAACGGCCTCCAGTTGCCCCAGGGGAGGTTTAGGATGGATATTGGGAACAATTTCTTCCCCAAAAGTGTTGTCAAGCATTGGACCAGGCTGCCCAGGGCAGTGGTGGAGTCGCCATCCCTGGAGGGATTTAAAAGCTGGGCAGATGTGGTGCTGAGGGATGTGGGTCAGTGGTGGGTTTGGCAGAGTTAGATTTATGGTTGGACTTGATGATCCTAAGGGTCTTTTCCAACATAAATGATTCCATGAGTCCTTGCGCTGTGGTCCGCTGTCCCAGCGCAGCCTCAGCCTTCTGGAAAGCAGCAGACACCAGCCAGGCTGTGGTGGAGGGGCCTGAGGCAGAAATAGCTCGCCTGAGGCCACACAGAGGAGGGAACTCACTCTGGCTGCCCCCCGCCACGAAGCCCTCCCTCCATTGCCCAGGCAATTGTCACACCCGCATTTACCAGTGGGGAAACTGAGGCACATGGTAACAGCCATTTGTCTGCGCCTGGAAGCCGGCCCCGGGGGGCTCGAGCAGGCAAGGGTTGTTTGCAGTGCCTGGGACGCTGCCCCTACCCTGAGTTGTTAGAGGAGGGAGTCTCCTTCAGTAAATGAGGCTGTTTTGGGATGACAGTGAGTGACCAAGGCCTTCGAGGACAAATCCCATTAAGTGGAGCGAGCAGCCCCAGGCCAGAGAGAAGGGGTGGTGCAGGAAAGCCTCATCGCTGGTGCAAGGGAGATGGGAGAGAAGGAGGGAAGTGCTGGGGCAGTGCAGGGAGCCAGCTGGATGGTGGTGCGCAAAGATTCATCCTTGGCCCCGAGGAAGGACAAAGGAGAGATCACAGAAGTCATGTTTCATAGTACTGTTTTTAAAAAAACAACAACCAACCACTTTATTTTCAAATATGGCACTGCAGCAAGGCGAAGATGTTGCCTCCTCCCCACCCGTCACTCCCCCACAGTGTCCTAGCAGAGAGAGTCCAGGAGCTGAGGACGTCGGGAGTGCCCAGAGGAGCGAGCAGGAGACCGATGCCCCAGCACTGCTGAGGTTTGGGGGTAGTAGCTGCCAGCTGGGAAACCTGAATAATCCATAAAAAGCTTTTAAAAAGCAGGAAACACCAGGAGATCAACAGCCTTCCCTGTGGCAGAACCATGCCACCGACACAAGGTGCTTTACAAGGTACCCGGGGAGGGGTCACACCAAGTGTCCCCACACACGCTCCTGCCAGCCGCCTCCCTGCCTCCCACCAGTGCTAGCAAAGCAAGTTATTCTTTCCCAGAATAAAAAAAAAAGCATTTTTATGCAATAGATAAATCTATTTTATGTATCTTCATTAGTAATAGAGAGGACTCTGTAGAAAGAGACATGCTGAATAATGTTATCTCCCTTCCTCATAATTGTCACCCCATGCTTACTCAACTCACAGGCTGGCAAAATGTAATAAAATAATACACAATAAACCATGTGGAGGACCCTACAAGGAAAAACTGCCCAAAATTGATTCAGGCCAATCCTGGCTACGCTTCCGCTTCCCCCGACATGGGAAGGGGCAGCCCAGTAAACTGGAATGCCCACTCAGCTCCCAGTTAGCGGCACTGGAAAAGGTCCTGAGGGTTGCTGTGCACACTGAGGCAGCCCCGCTGAGAACAGGGACCCCCAAATTCACCCATCCTGGTGGATCTGACCCTGCTAAGGACCTGAACCCCCCACTGAAGCCTCCCAGATTGACTAACGGATCCCCCAGACCGACCTTATTCTCCCCCAAAAAAGCTCCCGACCCCTCTGCAGAGAAATGAGGGGATTTCCCCAGCTGATTGTCCTCGGGACACCAGGCTGATGCTCACTCTGCCTCCCGGCACAGTGGCTAAATGTCCAATTTAAGTTAAGGAGGGGAAAAACTTCAGGACAGGTTTTGGGTACGTGGCAGGGTTGTCACAGCACCTTGGCTCCCCGTGTGGGCACGTCCCTCCGCACCCCAGTTTGCTCCACGGGGCAGGAGGCCCTGGGGTGGCTGGGGCTCAGAGGTGTCCCCAAAACCTTACCCTCACCCACCAGCCCAGGCCCAGCCACAGGTGAAGCAGCTCCTATGGGCAGTGGGTTCCTGCCGATCCCCACCCTGTGATAAACGTGTGGCTGGCTGAGTTGGAATTGGTTTTTTTGGGGAAAAGAGCCAAAAAAAAAAGCGTCAGGGCAACCCCCAGCACAAACCCAGGCTGGGCAGGGAATGGCTGGAGAGCAGCCCTGAGGAGAAGAACTTGGGGGTGTTGGTGGGTGAGAAGCTCCACACGCCCCGGCAACGTGCGCTGGCAGCCCAGAAACCCCCCGCAGCCTGGGCTGCATCCCCAGCAGCGTGGGCAGCAGGGCGAGGGGGGGATTCTGCCCCTCTGCTCCGCTCGGGGGAGACCCCCCTGCAGTGCTGCCTCCAGCTCTGGGGCACCAACAGCAGAAGGACACGGAGCTGTTGGAGCAGGGCCAGAGGAGGCCCCGGAGACGCTGGGAGGGCTGGAGCCCCTTTGCTGTGAGGACAGGCTGAGAGAGTTGGGGGGGTTCAGCCTGGAGAAGAGAAGGCTCCGGGGAGACCTTGGAGCCCCTTCCAGTCCCTCAAGGGGCTCCAGGAAAGCTGGGGAGGGACTCTGGAGCAGGGAGGGGAGCCATGGGACGAGGGGGAAGGGTTTGAAACTGGAAGAGGGGAGATGTAGATGAGCTCTGAGGAAGAAATTGTTTGCTGTGAGGGTGGTGAGCCCCTGGCCCAGGTTGCCCAGAGAAGCTGTGGCTGCCCCATCCCTGGAGGGGTTCAAGGCCAGGTTGGATGGGTCTTGGAGCAGCCTGGTGTGGTGGGAGGTGTCCCTGCCCAGGGCAGGAGGTGACACTGGATGGGCTTTAAGGTCCCTTCCAACTCTAACTATTCCATGATTCTCTGATTCTATGAATAAACTGGAGATGTGTGGTGGGAGCCTCCCACCTTGCCAGCCTTCGCTCTGTGCTTCTTATTTTGCATCACCATAAAAAAGCATCTCCCGGGGCAAGTTTTTGCTCCCCATGGTGGGGGGTTACAGCTTTTCTCTGCACCCACTTTCCCCCTTTCCTGGCACGTCCCTGGAACGAGGTGCTAGCCAGGAGTTTGGAAAGTTGGAGAAAGTCCCGGGGTGGTAGGAGAACGGGGGCTCCCCCTGAGCTGCTGAAACATCTGCACACAGAGTTGTCTCTTTGCAGGGTGCAGGGGATGATGCCTGTCCTGGGACTCCTGGTTCCCTGTCCTGGTACCGCCCCACATGTGTCCTGCCATGGTCCCTGTCCCTGTGGGAGACCCCTCTCCGCCCCACTGCAGCACCCTGGTCCTGCCCCAGCACCCCCATGGCCAGGGGTGCTCTGTGACCCCCTGTCACCCCATTCTCATCCCAGGGCAATGGCCCAGCTGCTGTATCCCACGCTGCCCAGCGCCAACCCTCTGGGTATCGCCCAGCCTGGGGAGGCTGCTCTGGACCCAAGGATGCTTCTGACCCCCCAAAATGTTGCTGAGCCCCACAGGAGTCCTCCTAGCCCCCCAGTATCCTCTTGGCCCCCAAAGGGGAGACTCCAGCCCCCTGAGGGTGCTTCTTCCCCCAAGGGGATGCTCCAGCCCCCAAAGGTGCTCTAAGCCCCCCCAAGGGTGCTCCTTGGCCCCCCAAGGGGAGGTTCTGCCCCCCCAGGGAGCCGCTCCAGCCCCCCAAGAGTGCTCCCAGCCCCCTCAGGACTCAGGCCCCAGGTGCGTGGTCCCGCGTGTGCTGTCGAGGCGTCGTCGCCGCAGGGCTGTGGCAGCCCGTGGGCCTCCCTTCACCGTCCCAGCCTCCAGGCATCGCTCAGGCATAGGATGACAAAGGGAAGCTCACAGGGGGCAGGGGGCCGAGGCCCCGCAATCCTCCCGCTGAGCGCTCCTGCAGATGGGGGAGAGACAGCAGCCAGGAGGGGACGGAAGGGGGCAGGAGCCCAGGGGACCCCCAGCCTGCGCCCCACCTGCAGCGGGTGAAATCCAGCCCAGTGATGCGCCCGGCGCTGCTTCTGCTGCCTGGGGACAGGCTGGGACGTGGCAGGTGTGCAGGGTGCAAGCGGGGCTTTGGTGGGGGGGTGCAGGTGGATGTGTGGGTTCACGTGTGCAAACGAGGGGGTGCACATGTACATGCATGTGGGGGTGTGCACATGTATGTGCGCAGCACAGAGCTGGCCAGGCCCATCCTGCGGTTGCCCACCCACAGAGCCCGGGCCCAGGCACCCTTCCTGAGACCCGACCCAGCACAGGGGGACCCCGGGGACCGCTGGGCACCCACCACCCCATCCCCCCCCAAAGGCAGCACAGGGTGGTGGGTGCCTCCCTGCACCCTGCGCTCCCTGCTCCCCGTGCCGTGATGCCACACTCGCCATCTCTCACCAGGGAAGTGCCGGCTGGTGTCGGAGCACACTGGGATGCTGACAGCGTCTGTGCTGCTCAAGGAGTAGACGGGCTCTGCACCGCCGGACCTGCCGGCGTCCCTGTCCCCAGCTGTCCCCCGCCGGCCCTAGGTCACTGCCTCACTCACCTGGCAGGGCAGAGCCAGGGGCTGCTGCCAGTGCGTCCTCTCCTCATCCTCTCCTGTCCCCTTCCCTCCATTTTAGCCAGCGCTGTGCGGAGCCCCTCACCCTGGCATCCCTCCTCCGGCGCCCTCCCCTCTCCTCAGCCTGACCATGGATGGGATCCTTCCCCTCTGCCCTTTTATACCATCTTTGTTCATATGACAAGCACGTGAAAAACCAGAGCAGAGCTTGGAAAAAAGCTCCTTAAGACGCTTTAATTCAGTTTCCTGGATCCCATGACTGAGCTCGGCCTGTGAACGGGGTCTCATGACTGTGGCACGCAGGCCCTGGCCATCAAAAGCCTCATTTATGCCCCAAAAGAGACATAAACCCCTCTTGGCCGGTCACCTGGTGAGCCCGATGTCCCTCTCGCCCAGCCTTGGCCACAGCCCCGTCTGCACCAGCATCGCGCCTCTGCCGAGGGCTTGTTGCAGTGGGTATCCCATCCTTTCCCCTGCGGGATGCCTGGGTGTCCAGTTGTCCCTTTACCGCCATTACATGCAGGCACAGGCATGTACGCACATGCATACGCACATGTACACCCACACACAGACACCCCCCAGCCCAGCCGTGTGCCTGTGACTCCACAGCAATGGGAGCCGGAGCCGCCTGTGCCCTGGCTTTTCTGCCTGAGGACTTCAAAACGACCAGGGGGACGCCTGCCCTGTGTCCCCTCTGCTGTGGCTGTGGGAGGGACTTTGGGGACACGCTGAGGCCTGACTCTGCCTTTCCCCTCCTCCCCGCCCTGCTGTGACTGTGGTTTTGGCAGAGTCCCCCCTCCAGGCACCAAACCCCATCCAGGTCAAGCCCCAACCCATCCCCTCCTGGTGCTCCCAAACCGTGGCACCAGTGGTGGGGACAGAAGTGCCATCCCGGTGGCTCGTGGCCCAGTTTGGTCCCACTGGTGGGGGACGCTCTGCCCAGGACAGCTGGGGCAGGCCTGTCTCATGCCTTTTGGGGATCCTGCAGCTGGCGTATGGGTTGGAGCTGCTCCATCTCTCCCTCCTCGCTCTGGCTGCTCCTGCCCGGGTGAGGACGCAGCCTGAGCCCTCTTGGGCCAGGAGCAGTGAAGGATCCAGACCCAAAAAGCCCCAACCCTTGATGGTGACAGATCACAGCCCTTCCCAGGTCACAGCTCCCCGTCACGGTGGCAGCAGCCGGAGATGCCCGGCTCACCGGAATCCCACATACCCCAGCTGGGTCTAAATTTTGGGAAGCCGGCTGAACTTTCCTGACCTTTCACCTTCTTGTTTTTTTAAACCGAGACACAGTAACGACAAACTCAAGCCACCCTGACATCCCCCCGAACCCAACCGCCATCCCTGAGACATCCCGCCAGCCATGCAGCTCAAAAGCATCCGCAGCTCAACAGGAAACAGGCAGCAGTAAGAGGATAAAAATACCCTTGGTGCAAACAAAACATCTCTGTGTCGGGATTAGGGGCTGCTCCAGCCCCGTTAATCGGGGCCGGGAGCGGAGGGGAGCTGGGCTGGGTGACGGCAGGAACTTTGGCTTCCAGCACACGTGTGAGATAAAGGCTCTAAACCCGGCCGGCAGCTGCCTGTGGGGAGCTGGGGAAGGGAGGGGAGAGCTGGGGGGATGCTCGGGGAGAAGCCAGACATCCCGACTCCCAACCCCTGGAAAAGGGGCAAGACCACCCAGAGCCCCGACACCCAAATCCTCTTCCATCTCCTGCAGAGCCCCAGCCCCAGGGAAGGGTCCCCCCATCTCCATGGAGGATCCTGCCTTGGTCCTGTGGGGAGGCAAGGGATGTGTGGGGAGCAGGGGGTCCCATACGCCCCACCTCGGCTCCCCCCCCAGCTCCCAGACCCAAACAATAGGTGCATTTGAGTGGGGCTGTGGCAAGGCCCCACCACGAGGCCCCTGAGCCCCCTCGAGAGCTGCCTAAGGAGATTATCGCTCCTCACATGAGCACACCAGGCCCAAGGGCCCTGCACTGGGGAGGAGGGGACACAAGGGTGATGATGGGGACACTGCAGGGGGAACCGGTGCCTGGGAGCCCCATGGGGGTCCCTACGGGCATGGGAAGGGGCAGAGCGGTGCTTTGCTGTTCGGGTTGGGGCGAGCGGTGCCCTGGGGGCAGGAAAACCCACAGAGGCTCTGAACAGCTCTTCCCAGGGCAATTTCAGAGCAGGCGCTGACCCAAAAAGCACAAAGCCGAGTGCTCAGTGGGGTGCCCCCCACGCCTGCTGGGCGCCGCAGAGATGCCCCTGCAGACAGGGCCAGGACTGGGGGTGGAGCAGGTCAAAGATAAGATTTAGTCCCCTCCCGGGGCCACCCTGCCTGCTTGGGACCATGCTGCAGGCCATGGGGATGTCCCCCATCCCCTGCAGCACACCCAAGCCCCCCATGCCACCGCTCGAGGGAGGCTGAGGCCATCTGCCACCTCTGGCCCCATGATCCCATGGGATCCTCAGTCAAATGGGACAGGCGCCGGCAGGGGAGTGGGCCCTCAATGTCCCCATGGCCCGATTTGAAGAGATAGACCTTTGCAGCCGTCCTGGGGGGACAATGGCTCCTTCCCCATCTGCTGGTACCTCGGGCTGCCCAGTCCCCGGAGGAGGGTGACAAGCGTTGGGGATCCGGCGAGGTACAATTCAGCCAAGGCATCGGCCAGCCGGGAAAGCTGAGGGGCTGGAGCCCACAGGGACTGGGGCTGGTCCCCCTGGCGGGGTGACAGGGAGGCAGCCCCAGGGAAAGGGCGCACACGGCTAAAACGTTAAACCTCTGCTCTTTATTCAGTGCCTGGTTTCCTCGTCCCGTTTCCCGAGCGCACCGCGAGGAAGCGGTACAGAGGAGGTTTTCCATGGGTGACCTGAACATGGGGAGCGCTCTGAGAAGGCAGAGCAGGGCCAGAGCAGCAGGGGTGTGGGGCAGGGGGACACCTCCTCCACCCATCCCCAAACTCTCCCTGGGGACACAGCTCTGCCCCAGCCACGGGGCGAACACCAGGCACCCCGATGCCACCAGCGCCGATCCCGGGAAAGCTCCACTGAGGGCAGGAAGTGCCACCTCCTCTCCTGCCCCACAGCGACGCCGGGGAGGGGTGTGGGCCCCCAGCGCCTCTCCAACTTGCCTTATTGCTATAGTCAGAGCAGCAGAGAGGGCAGGAGGAATTCAGGGATGCACTGTTTTAGGAGAGGGGACGAGGACGTGCCCGAAGCCGAGGATTTGCCATCAAGAGGGTGGGCTCTCGTCTTTCTGGGGAAGGAGAGGGAGGGAGAGAGGGAGGGAGGGAGGGAGCTGCCATCTCTTGCCAGCCCAGCTGGTGGTGCCAGCAGCGCCGGGGCTGACACCAGGAGCGAGGAGAGTTGTGCTCGTGTCCAAGAGGAAACGCACCATCCGCTCCAGGGCTTCCAGCCCTCTCCCTGGGCTGGAGCTGAGGCTATACAAACTCATTGCACTTCCAGCAGCAGGGACTGGGGAAGGACACTGGGAAAACTGCAGAGACAGGCAGAAACCCCCTGCCTGTCCCCCGACCCTGCAGCTAGTTGCGTTGGCTGGCCAGCTCCTGGGAGATGAATTTCCGAAGGCGCTCGAGGTACTGGCTGTAGAGTTCAATGTCATTGTGCCCGGCCCCATCCACCCACAGTGGCTCCACAGCCTTGGGGCAGCGTTCAAAGAGCGCCAGGCCATGGGAGAAATCGATGACTTCGTCCTCTGTGCCGTGGATGATGAGGACGGGAGAGGTGATTTTGGAGATCTTCTCAATGCTGCCAAGAAGGTGGGCGGGGAAGAGACAAGAGAGGAGGTTAAGTACAAGGATCAAGGCACCCCCATTTCTCCTGCCCCCAAAACCACATCCCCTTCTGGAGAGGAACCAGGAAATGCTCTTTGATCACAGCGGAGCATGGGGCACGGAGCTTCTGCCAAGGATGAGATGCAGGACGTGCTCACCCCTGGGCGTGACAGACAAGGACCAGACAGCAGTGACAACAGCCCCATGGGACCTAGGCAGGGCTGACGGAAACCGCTGCAGGACAGCGTGAGCTCAGGCCCTCCCCACGTCGGGATGAGCCGTGCCAGGCTTTGAGGAGTGGAAGCACAGCCATTCTCAGCCCGGCCCCAAAGGCCACACGAGGCCATCAGGATGCAGAGCGTGGGCCGGTGGCTCCCGGTCACGGCTTCCGGCTCGGGGACAGTCCCTTGGGCCCCGCTGGCCTGGCTGCGAGGGAGAGGCGAAGCAAGAGCTTGTCCCACCTCAGGGACGAGGTCCCACCACTGCCTTTCTGTCCCACTGCCCCGGCCTCTGCAGAGGGGAAGAAAAGCCCAAGAAATTGCCCTTGGGGAACAGAGGGGTCCTGGGGACCTCCAGGGTTTGCAATACCTGACAAGGGGACAGTGGCACAGCCCCGAAGCTAATGGCCAAGACACTGGGACAGAATGGTCAGGAGGTGATGCCACCAGGGGACGTGGGGTGGACACATGGCATGGCTCTCAAGAGGGGGCACAGGGAGGGTTACGATCCCCTGGAGGGGACCAAATGCGAGGCAACAGGATGCCGATGGGCATGTTTCAGCCCATCATGGGAAACAGGTCCACAGTTTTCACCACAACCCCTCTTTGTGGCCAGGGCTGGTCTGGGCACTGCCCCTCCAGAGCTGACCCCTGTCCCTCCTCCCCAGGCCACTCACTTGGGGAAGGCATCGAACCAGTAGGTCTTCTTGGTCTCGGGGAAGGCAACTCTCATGCCAGAGGTGAGTGGGGAGTGGAGCACAATGGCAGCGCACTCGTAGCGGGAGGCCAGATCAACTGTGGGCACTGTGCCGATGCTTTGTCCATATAAAATAATGTTCTCTGGGCTGATTCCATACCTGGGAGAGGAGAGAGAATGTCAGCGCCCAAGCACCAGAGTCATATCGCCAGGAGATACAGTCCAGGGTGTCACCCTGCTCTGGCCACAGCACCCAGTAAGGTTTCTCAGGGTGGGGTGGGGGGGAATGGGGCTCTGTACCCCCTGCTTTCCTCCAGCTCCTCACGGCTGGGCCCAAAGCAGCTGCCCTGCACCACCGGCAGGACTGGGCAGCAGCCAGGGCTGAGCTGCCAGATGAGCCAGGGCGGTGTCAAGGCCCACCCTTGCCAGGAGCAGGGCTACAGAGTCGCAGCCACATGGGGCAGCCCATAGTTCCTGGGGCACACTGCGAGCCGAGCCTGGCTGCAGGCAGGGCAGAGGAGGCAGAGCCCATCATGGGGCTGCACCTTGAGCCCAGCTGGGGAAGCGGGGCTGAGCACAGCCAGGGAAGAGCCTGGGAATAGCAACATGGGGAGCACAGCTTGTGTCAGCACCCCCAAGCAAGGTCATACCCCCGGCAGCATCCCTGCCCTCCCGGTCCCGTGGCCCGCTCCCCCTGCAGCTGTTTTCTTGCCACCCCTTCCCGTTACGAGCAGCCCGGGTTCCCTCTCCAGGAGATTTCCTGTTTTCCAGACTGCCAGACAGCAGAGTTTTCCTGGACAACCTCCCTTCCCCCTGCCCGGCGCCACGCTCACCGTGTCCGCAGCGCCTGCCATGCGGCATCAATGTCGGAGTAGAGGTTCCTCTCTGAGGGTTTGCCCGTGCTCACGCCGTAGCCCGAGTAGTCGTAGGAGAAGATGTTGCAGTTGATGCGGGTGCCCAGCCCAATGTAGAAGCTGCTCATCTGCCCCAGGTCCACGGCATTGCCATGCGAGAAAAGCACTGTGTACCTACGGCAACGGGGAGAGACGGGCACGGCAGGTTAATCGGGGACTCTCACGGTGCCACCGCACTGCCCGGCCCTGCCAGCAGCTCAGGGACAGATGTGCCTGGGCAACGCCAGCCAGGACGGCCACTTCGGAGGCCAAAAGCCAAACCCCAGGATGCGAAGGGCCAACACCCCTCTGGCCACTAAGGAAGGTCCTTGTGACACCCCTGGTCCAACCCCAGAGGTATGCAGACCCTCCTCACCGCCCGGGACCAGGGGCTCGCTCCCAGCAGAAACAGGCAGCCCAAAGGCAGGATGATTCTGTTCAAGTTTTTGAGTCTATTTTTGGTAAAAAGCTCAGGATTTGGGGCCGTTTGCCCAATGGGGATTTCAAGTAAGAATTCTGACAGTGGATTTTTTTCTCCCCTGAGTCTGGCAAGACACCAGACGCTGGGAAGAGAATTGAATTGTGGGAGTGACAAGGCACAAGAAATTTCCACCATAAGGGGAAAAACAATGTTAATCATAAAAATTAACACTAATAGCGCATTGATGGAAGCTTGGCTCTCTTCTGCCAGAGGGAAGGAGCAGGACCCGCTCCCTGCTGAGCCCCACAGTTGGTGCGAGAGCTCTGCAGCCAGGTCGAGCCTCCCCGTCCCAGTCTGGATGGTCCAAAAAGGCCCGGCAGGAAGGTGGTGGCAGGACGAGCTGCGGGGAGGACAGATGGCAAGCGAGATGTCCTGGGGGACTTGGGAGGGCTGACACATGCAGGGATAGAGCGGACATCCCCACTGGTCGTCCTGTAATGCAGCTCTGTGACCCCTGCGAGAGCCACCTGCCCTCACCCCAAGCCCACCTGCTGGCTTCGAAGCCCTTGGCAAGCCAAGGGCAGATCGTGGCTGCATTCCCCTGCACAGAGGTCTCTGCGGACGCCGTTCCTTGGAGGGCATGTTCTCCAGGTGTGTGGGGCCAGCCGGGGTGCTGACGGCTGTGGGAGCTGGCCTCCCTCTGCACCCCAACCCCCATGCCGTGCCATCAGCTCGGGGAGCAGCTGCCGAGTCCCCTCCCGTCCCCATGCCATCCCCTTGTGCCAGCCACCAGTAGCCAGGAGGGGGTCTGTCCCGCACCCTGGGCTGTCCCTCTCCAGCTTCCCAGTTTACGGACCCATGGGGGTGACCAGTAGCGGGTTGTGCCTCAGCCCCTCCTGTCTTTTGCTCCTATCGCTCTTCTTGAGGAATCAAACACACCTGTGAATTAGACTAAATGTGCAGACCCAGTTCACCGCAGGTGTCTCCTGGTTGGCCCAGGCTCTTGCCCATCGCCATGGTCACCGCAGGGCTGGGGACAGAGGGCGAGCAGCCGGCACAGACCCCCCCGGCGCCCACCAAGAGCCTCGCACAGATGCTTTATGTGCGGAGCTTTATGTCACTGGGACATCAGGTGACGTCAGGGTGACTGGTGTCATCAGGGGAAATCTGTGGGACAGCCTAGGAAATCCCTACATCCCTGTAGCCTCCGGCTTTGCTTCCACTCCCTGTTTAACCCCATTCCCAGCTGCCGCCACAAGCCAGACTGGTCCCAGGAGCCGAGCTCGCCCGCCCCGCAGGATGCCTCCAACCCCTGTGGCAGCTCCTTCAGCAAGGCTGGGGCAAGGAGGTGGCACTGGGCTGAAGGAGAGGAGGGGCAGGATGGCACTGTGCCCGCCAGCACTGCACCAGCCCAACGTCGGGCAGGCCAGGGTCAAACCACCAGCAGTGGCACCGGGCCGGCACGTCCACGGGCAACTCACCTGGCACCCGGCACGCAGCGGACGTACATGCAGCCAACGCGGTTCCCTCGGCTGCTTTTGGTGACAAAGACCTCAATGTTGTCCAGCTCCCGCTGGGAGTACTGGAAATCCGCCCGGTCCTTCAAGTGCAGCTTCCATCGCCCCGCAGTGCCGCCACGCAGGGAGCCGGTGCTGGTGCTGCCGACGGGCTCCGGCTCCGGGACCACGGCGTAGGTGGGCTCCGGGGGCAGGAAGGCCAGTTTGGCAGCGATGCGGCTGGGGCAGGGAGGGCAGCAGAAGAGGCAGCAGAGTTGGCTGATGGACAGCCCGTTCATGATGGCAGCAAGGGGGATCCAAACTGGGGAGAGGCCAGGAACAATGATGGCCTGGAGAGGCCCGGTCCTCAGCTGGCCATCGGCACGGTGGCCACTGGCAGTCCACCGCGGGCCGGGGTGGCCGCCATCCGTCCGTCTGCAGGCAGCAGTGGTGGCCTGCGGGCAGGTCAGGCAGCAGTGAGAGCCCTGCAGTGGGCACCCCCCTGGTCACACATGACCCATGGCTGGGGACACACATGCACCTCCCCGACATACTGAGGGGACACCATGTCATCCCCCCCCAACACACAGCCGCCGCTCACAGCCCCCACGCTCACACGGAACCCACGCACCCCCCTGAAAACCAAGCCTCCCTCAACACTTCCCAGCCTCCCCCTCTCATCCCCCCCCGCACCACAGCCCCACGCCGGGGAGGCGAGGGCAGCAGGCGCACAATTGCACACATACACACACTCCACAACAGTCACACGCTCAGCAGTACAAAGGACACAGCCCCTCCAGCACCCCGCTAGACTCCGGCACAGGCATGCAGCAGGAGTGCTGAGCTCCCAAAAAAAAAGGGGAGTGGGGAGAAAAGGGAGGGGAAAAAAAAAGC
>VWZL01000589.1:153601-164370 GCA_013396915.1 Stercorarius parasiticus | reverse complement strand
GGTTGAGCCCGGGCCTAGGCCCCGGGTGGGACCTATGGTGGGATCTATGGTGGGTCCCACCTGGGGGGCCTAGGCCCGGGCTCAACCCCCCTCCCCCCTGCTTCACAAGCACCGTGGGGTCCCACTCCCGCCCTGAAAACACGGGTGGAGAAGGCAGCTCCCCCACCAAGAGGGAAGCTGGTCCCCCAGGAGTGCTGGATACGGCCCCAGGACGCCAGGTGCCACCACCAGGCACCATTAGTTACCTAGCCGTGGGGAAACTGAGGCACAGAGCCCCACAGGAGCCCAGTGCTGAGGCGCCACGTGACACATTCGTGCCCATAATGAACCATCCACAGCAGCCAAGCAAACTAGACTGTATTAATATTTACACTTCTGAAGAGGAAAAAAAATAAAAGGGAAAAAGGTAGGTGGTGGAAAAGCAGGCAGCTGCCCCTTTTGGTTCCCGTTGCATTCACGGGAGCTGATTTCCCCTCCGCAGGGACTCGCGACCTTCGTACGAATGCAAGGCAAGGGATGGTGGCAATTTCTCACAACTTTTCCCCTCAAGAGCGACGGCTCATTCTCAGCCAAAACCTCAACGGCGAAACCCAGCCTCACCACGCACCACCGGCACCACACGTACAGCCCAGGTGCGTCCCAGCACTGAAACGTGCCACCACTCGCGTGCTCTGGATGTGACGCCGATATTGCCCAGAAGCAAAAACCTGAAGAAAAGGCTGGCAGGACCCAACCTCGCCTCTGCTCTGCACTGCCAGGAGATTTGCATCATTTTTGGAGGTCCGAATCCTCCCAGCAACACCAGGCAATGATAGCTGCCACAGGGCACACACCACTTTGGCTGAGATCAAGACGGGAAAAACAAAACCTTCAGAACAATCCCCCTGCAATCACCGGGGCAGAATTGCAATAAACCGGGGAACAAACTCACACTTGGAAGGAGCTGCTGTGATTTCTCCTGGCTGCTGCTTCAGCCCCTGCAGCTCCACTCCCCGACGCCCTTATACGAGCTGATGCAGAGGGAAACGCTTCCAAAGCGTGGGATGGCCAGAAGTGGGGCAGAGGCCGCTGCTTTTCCCTCAGGACCGTCCGGATTTCTGTTTGTGAGACTGCCAGGAGCACCATGGCTGCAGCCCCACTCCTGGCATTCCCAGAGAGGAGAATCCTCCCCCACAGGGTGGGCACAGACCCTGTGTGTTGTGGAGGAGGCTTTCAGTGCGCCCCAGGAGCCTCCGCCTGCCTTGCACTGTGTACCTGTGCCCCGCGTTATCCTTTCTAACAGCCCCGGAGCCCTCCATGTTTTTTCTGCAGTGCTACCAAGCCTGGTATTTGGCTTTCACTGCACCCCAGAGCCCTCCACGTGTGTGTGTGCCCCAGAGCACTCCGGGTGCCTTTTAGGGCGCCCAAGCGCTTTCAGTGTACCCTAAAGCTCTCCTTTCGCTTTCCCTTCCTCCCCAGAGCCCTCCCTGAGTCTTCCAGAAACCCTGAGACCTCTATGAGTCTTTCAGAGGGCCCACAGTCCTCCCAACTGCCTCTCACTGCTCCCCAGGGCTCTCCACAGGCCTTTCTGAAAGCCCCTGCCTGTGCTTATGGGCACCCCAGGACCCTCCTCATGACTTTCCATGCACCCTGCAGCCCTCCATGTGCCTTTCCCTGTGTCCCAGATCCCTCTGTCCACCTTTTGGAGCATTTTGGATCTGGCCCTGCCTCTCCTCCCATGGGGACAAGCAGGGAGACAGCAGAGCAGGGCAGCTGGGTGGGCTTCCTGAGCCAACGTGGTCACAGGGGAGAAAAGCTGTCACTGAATATCAGCGAGGCCCACGGGGGAGGAGGGGTCCCCGCCATCTGCCTGCATGCAGGGACAGGAAAGGAAGCAGAGGTTTGGCGATCTGAGCTTTGTGCACAACCCTGATGAGAAAGAATCATGTAAGGCAGAAGGCAGGCAGTGGAGGGGAGAGGAGAGGCGCAGGCGCCGCTGTGTTACAACAAACCTCGCTTGGGAAGGGGCCAGCAGTTATTCAGGGGGCGCTGAAGCACAGGAGGCTGGTGCAAGGGTGTCCAGCCACATCCCTGGCCACAGCAAGCCCAACCGGCTCCCTCCCTGTGGCAAGAGGCAGCGAGCGGTACTTTCCTAAAGGTCCTGACCTGCAGCTGGAGCGCATCTACATTGCTTCAAGCCACAAAATAACTTTACTGTGCTGGTGCTCTGCTGCTTAACCATCCTGGTGCTTCAACAACAGCATCTCAAAGGGAAGGGTATTGGGGCGTTAAAACTACAGAATCCTCTTTTCTGCATCTGAGACCAAACACCTCTCGGGAGCAGAGGGCAGCCTTGCTGCCGGGATTCCCCAGCTCCCGGTTTTACATCCGCCACAAACAGAAGGAAGGGTAGCAGGAACAAAGTCCAGCAGCAGCTGATGGGCTCCAGCTGTGAGTCCCGGGCGGTTTCGCAGGACTCGGAGCTGCTGGATGAAGGGAAAGGCTGCCCGGCAGAGCCCGGTTGCCCACGCCACACAAACCGCCCTGGCAGAAGACAAGTCCAAAGGTCTCAGCACTGGAGCGGTGGGGCAGGACAGTCCCTTTTCCCTTGGGAAGCTGGTCAAGAAGGGATCGGCTGGGCTGTGGCTGTCAGACAGGCAGGAAGGGAAAGAAGGAACAGCAAGTGTCTGCCAAAGAGGTGCGAGAAGTCCCCATGTCCAGGTGCTGGTTGGTGTGTGCTGTTGGAATCCCCATCGCACCACTGATGGGGCTGGGAGGAAGAGGAGGAAGGGTGGGAGGAAGGGGAGGAGCACCAGGCCACCTGTCTGCAGTTCAAGTGGCTCAGCCCCCTTCACAACTTCTGGATCTTCTCAGCGATAACGATGGGGTTCTCCTTACGAATCTTCTCGGCAGCTTCGGCCTTGTAGTCGTAGGGGCAGGCGTGCATGTCGGAGTACCGGTGAATGGCACAGAACAGGTTCCCGCAGCGGCAGTCGAAGCCTGACAGGAGGAAGAGCAGAGAAACAAAGCCGCGTTAGTCCCCATCCAGCTGGACGGGAAGCAGCAGGGCCCCTGCTCTTTCCTGCCAGGCCAGGAAACTCCACTAACACAGAAAAAGGGTCAGACGAGGGAGGGGGCCGCTGTCCCCGATGGGCAAAAGGGAGTCTCAGTGTGGGGGAAGACCATGGGTTGCTCTTCAGTTTCCCCAGCCTTAGCTGCTCCCATGAGTACACGCGTGCTCTGGGCAGCCCCAGCTGTCACGGCAGTGGGAAACACTCCCACAGCAGCTGCTCTCTGCACTCCCCGGGGACAAGGGACATGCTGGGGACCATAGAGTGCCAGATTGCTAATCCAGACCAGGCTCCCCAGGCAGCGAGCAGGCAGCCTGAGCTGGAGCTCAGCCCTCAGAGCCAGCCTGGCTCCCCGCGCGTCACACAGCAGCATCTGGACCAACCAGCAGTAAGCCAGCAAACAACAAAACCTTCACCTCGTTAGGATCACTTTTGAGCTATTTAGGCTTCAAAATTCATCATTTAGCACTTCACTTGGAGACAATGCTGTTCAGAAGCGCAAGCGTTATCACAGCAGACGGGGAAACTGAGGCAGGGAGCAGGGAGGGGTTTTGCTGCAGGCCAACAGATCAGCTGCCCATCACACTGGCAGTGAATCACGCTCTCCCCTTTCACATGTTTCCAACGACAAACACCTTGCTACAAGGTGCCAGTTTACTCCTATTTGAGAAAACTAATTTTATCCTGAACGCCCTGAATTCACAGGAGTTCTCGGCAAGTTTACAGCAAGTTGATTCCCAAAGGAGAGGAAACTTCTCACAGTTTGAAGCTCTTAAGGAAACACCCATCCAGGAAAAGAATCCTCCCTGCAGTTCTGAAGGCCAGGCACAGAGTACCCTGCCCAGTCCCAGGCTTATAAACCCACATTTCTTCTATGACAGCACCCTCAAATCTGCTGGCAAGCTCAGGCTCCACGGGGCCAGACACTGGGCAAACCTCCTGGGGGCCAGACTCCGACGAAGCAGCCTACATGGACGAACACAGAAGCTTGTGTGCAGTCCCTGGCTGCTGGACGCACCAAGGAGGCTAAAGAGGCGAGCGCTCTGCTAGAACAGCGTGACCTGTACAGCTCTGGAGTTAACTTTTTCCAGGGAAACACTAAATGCCAGAGTCAATTTAGGGGAATGATGTTTTTATGAACAAACCACAGCCAAGTTAATCGCTTCACTTTCCAGGGGCAGTTCTCCCATTAATACCAGTCACCTGACACCACCTCAGCACCTCTCTCTCTTCAGCTTTACAGACTGAACGCTGAGCACCGTCCCGCTCTCGGGAAGCTAAACGCAGAAGCCAAGCAACGTTAACAAATGGGACGAGTCTTGGAGTGGGATTTTCAGTTTGGGTCTAACTCAGTTCATGTCACTATTATGAAAGCTTTACCACTGACTTGAACAGGAGCAGAATTAGATCCACAGCAAGCACTGCCTTTGCTTCTACAAGTAGCTTTTGCCAAGCAGGCAGAAATAATCCGAGAGGCACTGCTCCATCCAGTTCTGCAATCCTGCATCCAAGGGCTGGCAGGGACCCTGGCAGTGAGCGGCACATTCTCTGCCTCGGATAGCACTGCTGGCAGGTCAGAGCTCCCCTCCCACCTCCCCTGCAGCACCCATCTTGCGGATGTAAAGAGACTTTTTGGAGGGTACCTCCAACCACTGACCCACACCGACCTGTGAACCCAGGCAGCATCACAGCACAAGGAGATCTGCCCGCACCAGACTACTTAACCCACAGGCAAGCTTTCTCCACAGACAGGGTCTTACCAGTTAGCCCTATCTTCTTCCGGCAAGTGAAGCAGCGATTCTTCTTCTGTTTGGGTTTTTCTGAAGCTGCCTTGCCCTCAGCTGTGTTCTGGGATATTTCAAGCAGGGTACCTGAAACAGACACAAGAGTTTTGCTATACTTCTTGATAAACCAAGCAACACATTTGTTTTATTGCAGGAGTTTCTTGACACCCTGTGATTCTGGGCCTGTGCCAGACACCTCTGTGTGCACCTTGCCCTGGCCGACATCCCCTAGACTGTGAGATTTGCCTTGTTCCACAGAGATCCACACCTCACACAGCCTCATGTTTTCTCTCTGTTTCAAGTTCCTTCAGTCCAAGGCCCAGAAACACCAAGGAGATATTATGGTTTAGTTAAGGCATACATAAGGTAACGCGATGCCATTTAGCTCTGGCTGAGAAAAGGTAGTAAGTAGAATTACCTGGTGCTTGCCATAGGTTAAGCATGCATCTGGATAGTCACTACAGCTTAGCTGATGTACAGTAACTCAACTGCACAGCTGAGCCTGGAGTTAATCTTCACAGGGAAAAAAAAAAGTTAACCCCTTGTAAGTACTACTAATTATTTTTGCTGACTCTTATGTAAGTGTTCCTCATATGTAGGTCTCAGAATGCTTTACACAGATACTCATCGCTGTCTCTAATCTACCAAAAGGAAAACTGAGCTCTGAAAGCCAGATTGTTAAAGGTCACTGATGCTTAGCAGGATTTCCTACAGTACCCAAGCAGGCTAGAGAAGTCAACAGGAGGGAGGAGCTCCAACTGCTAGCAGATACACACCTGCAGCGCACGTGGCTCTGAAAATTGGGCTAAGGAGACAGTCAGAGTCAGAGAGAGGACAGAGGAGGACTGTCAGACAGGAGACAGAGGCACAGACAGCTTTGCAGATCTGACCCTAAACAACTTTCTAAATCAGAAGAAAGGGGCAGTCTCTCCCACCCCTCTCTTTCACCAAACAGTCTCTCACCTGCCTGTTATAAATTGTCTCCTGGGCTTGTAGGCTAGGGATTACCAAATCCAAAATGTGCAGTCATGTGCGGTGACTACAGCCTGTTTTTTTAGCAACCAACAATTCAGGGTTTTTTTTAGCTTTGAAGGCAAGCGAACTGTCAGTTGAACCAAAGGAGGGTGTCTCCAATGCAGTGTCACTTGGTTACAGCTCGGCTGCAACATAACAGCTCACCCTGTAACTCATCAACTGGAGGATGCACCCTGCTGGGCAACGACACCCGAGCTCCTCTATCACTTCGAGGTACCCACTTTGCAAACACAGCAACAGTGGTAACACTCCTCTCCGAGGGGCAGGTATGCCTCCCATCACTCAGGATGGCAACCATCAGGCCAGCAGCTGTCCCTGGGCACCATCACAAACATGTCTCCTCTCTCCCAAGACTACACTGGATCCATCTCCTTTTCTCCCTCCAGAGATGGCAGGGAAATGCAGCCAACAACAGCCGTGCAGGAGGCTGTGGGACGCTCCGGGCTTTCTGCCATTTGCTAGGAAAGGCGTCATGGAAGATTATCCTCCTGCCAGCGAGTAAGGGCTGGCAGCTACTCAGCCCTCAGCCCACAAAGCAATCTCTATCGGCCTGCCCTCAGGCACAGCATTTTCTCTCCTCCCTGTTTCAGAATCAGACAAACCGTTTTCTCTTCAGCTCTCCTGCTAGGTGTATCTTTACTGCCGGGAGGTAACAATCGTCCCCTGGAGTTAGTGGCCAGTATTGTACTTGCTGCTCAAACCAACTTGCGAGACTGGTGTCATTCAGACTTGTACAAAGGCCAAACCATCTACCTGATGAGGAAGATGCTACCGAGACTTCTTCTGTCTTGATGAATTCTTCTGTCTCGCTGCTGTTTTCTTCTCTGGATATGCTCATGGCCGTCATCTGATGGGTCACAGGAGTCTGGGCACTGAGAGCATTTGCAACAAACAAATCAACCAACCACAGGTTAAACACAAGTATTTTCTTTTGATGAACAGTTATGTGGGACAGATCTTCAGCCCATAAAGTCAATTTCATTATACCCAGAGGTAGCTCAGGAGTACAGCACGCCAATTCCCCTTGAGATTTGGGATCAAAGTTCTTCATAGACATAAATGGAATGAATCTGTGATGATCTCAGTTTCCTTTTCCACCCAATTATATCGCAAAGCCAAGGCAACAGCCCATCCAAACAAGTCCAGGGACAGGGAAACAGAGTTATGAGTCAGGACTGTAATGCGATGGTAGAGCTCAATGCAGCACTATCTTCCTTCCCATCAAATGTGACCAAGGTCCCTAATCCTGCTGTCACAGCTCCCAGCCTGGATCATCACCAGGTTCTTTCACTTAGTTGAAGCCCAGCAGTTTTAGACGGCTCGTGACAGACAAGGTGCACTGGCTGCAAGAGAACCAGGATGCCACTTAGTTTACTGCAGGTTTTAATTTACTACCAAGCTGCTGGTACCTGACTCTACGCAGTCACCATCATCAGGGACATCTCAGTCTTCCAAATAAACCAGGGTCACAATGAAGAGTGTTTGATCCAGCCTGATTTACAGATCCCCTTGGCCATATGAAGCATGACAGCCTGCCCCTTGAGTCCCAGGCCTGGTTTTCAGCACAGCTTCAGATCCCCCATCCCATAGACTACACCCCTACCTGGCTTTCGCATCCTCAGGCGTGGAGTCTCCCTCTGCACGCTGCCCTGCAATTGAATCTGAAGCCATGGGGCTGCTGTTGGGACCACTGGGGGCTACAAAACAAGAACACAGTCTTAGTAAATGCTTGAAAATGCCCTTGAAAGGAGCTGGGAGGGCGCACTCTGGTTGGGATTGCTCCTAGATCCCTGTTCTTATACTCTCCCCTCTAAATCTGTGTGTAGGTCTCTGTGGGGACAATACATCAGGGCTGGATGGATCTCACTGTGACCCAGTGCAGCCATTCTTACAGTAGACCAGGAATGACTGATCTATGTTACCAGGATCGTAACATCCCTGCTCGTCTTCCTGAGAACTGCAGGCCTCATTTACAGAGACCTGTTCAGCTCTCGGGATCTGTGAGCTCCCTTTTGAGGGATGCGGGTTTATTCGCAGGAGTTACTGTGCTGAATTCCTTCCATTACTGTGTGTTTTTTTTAACATCTGGTAAAATCTGACTTCAGTCACCCATGACACCTCCCTCCTCCTTTGACTTCCCTTCTTTTCCTCAGCATCACAAAGCAAACTCTGCATCAGCATAAATATTCTCCTGTCGGTATAAGTGAAAGTGCTGCAGTTACCAACATACCTTGAACTCAACGTTACTTTGCAACTTCTCCAAGGTCTAAGAACCAGATCCTCATGTGCTGAAAGAACTGGCTTCGATAGCGACATCTTGGTTTATTATGTCAGCTGAGGATCTAAGTCAGGGTCTTTAGAAAACCCCTTTGTCAGGACAGGCTGTGTTCCTAATATATATTTTAGGTGGGTAATTCAAGGAAAACTATTATTACACTCGGGAACAAAGCTGTGGAAGATCTCTGGAAGGCGTTTCTCACCAGTATAGCAAAGGCTGCACATGGCGGCATCTGCACAAACTCTCAGCAAAAGAAAATCCTGCTAACGACGGAAAGAGCATCCTTTTTGTGCACCTAGCTGCCTCCCAGTTCAGTGCTATGTCAGCTCTGTTTAGCTGCAAGAAACAGACCTTTTATTTCATTGTTTTTAATTGTCAACCCTGTTAAGATAAAAAAAAATCATGCAAACCCAAAAGGCCAAATTCTTCCCAAATAAAATTTCATTTCAGGGATCTAGTGTGGTTCCCAGCAGCCAGCACCTAACTCAGGGAGAAGGTAATAGCTAAAAATCTGTGCCACTGTTAGTGTAAGTAAAGTTTTACAGCTTCCTAGAAGGTGCTGACTGGGTCAGGGCTTCCAGTCATCTGGGACCGGGAAGACAACTGACCCCTTACAGGGAACAGAAACGTCCAAAGATTCAGGGGTCTTTGATTTAGAGGCTCGGGTCTACACAAAAAGGAAAAGACACGAGTTTTCCAGGAGGGAGTAAATGCACCAGTACCATGCTCTATCCCAGCTGCCTAACACAGTTTGCATCGAGGCACCCATTTAAGAGAGATTTCATAGACAAAAATCCTCTACCTGGGGGGCTTATCCGGTCACTGCTCTGCTGTCTCTGCAGAAACTCCTTATAGCAAACGGAGCACATCCCGTTGGTGCGGGGGCTGCCATAAAATCCACAGCCCGTGGTACAGAGCAGAGGCACCTGGGTTTGGTTCGTCTCCTGAGCCATCCTCTCTCCTCCAAGGCACCAAGCTACAAACAGGAAACAAATGGAGACAGCTGTTAGGGCCAGAGCGCTCGCTCGTTGTCAGCTGCATCTGATCAGGAAGGAGCACAAAGGATCCCAAGGGAGGCCAGATCCTGCACGTGCACAACAACGCGATCTGGGTCCCTTCAGTGGGACCCAGGGCTCATAAGCAGCCGGGGAATCCGGGTCCTGGGACCTGGGGCCACCCAGGGCTCAGCTGCCAGGAGGAGGAAACATCAACAGGAGCCCCCAGTGTCCCCTCCTCGCACCACGAGGCTCCCTAAGCTCCCGGTGAGGACACACATGTTAGACCCCAGCGATCGGCTCTCCAACAGTAACAAGAAGGGCCATCACAGCGCCACTAACAACTCCTGCAAACACCGAAACAAAGAACACCACTCAAACAGCCAGCGTCCAGCCTTGTTAGTCACATTTTGCACTTAGCAGCATTTGTTTTCATTTCAAGCCTGTTTTACTTTTTTAGTTCTCAGGAAGATGATGTAAGTGATGCAAAAAGAATTCACTGACTCTCAGTTTTGACCTATTCCTGCATTTCCTGACATATGCTGGCGGACAAGGGGAATGTTAGCATAGTTTGGCTGGATAAGGTTTCTTTCCAGCAGTGAGATGCGATTCTGGAACACCTTCCCAGGGGAAGCAGCGGGCACAGTGAAACCTACTTTTAAAATTAATCTTAATAATTTGTCTCTGGATCACATGCAGTTACCTCCAGACCTGGGAAGTGGCCCCTTCCAGCCACACACGGTGTAGCGTTTTCATGGTCAAACTGCGCCGCACCCCTTTAAACCAGAACCATAAGCAGTAACTCCCAGCAACAACCAACACCAATTCAGATGGGTGCAATCAACGCGGCTGCAGCTGATCCAGCTTCGACAGACAACAAGGGGAGAGGACGTTCAGGGGACCGCAGCGGGCACAGGTGGCTCCAGCTCAAAGACCGGGAGCACCACAAGCGATCCCCTTTGTGGGACGCACAAAGTATCCACCACTTCACAAACTCTGCTGCTTTCTTTCATGCTCCTACAAAACTTGCTCCAATAAAACAAGAGAAACAAGAAATAATTACCCTCCCAAGAGCACTCCCGTGGGATGGAGGTGGATCGGCTCTGGTTTATTCCTCCTTGTCCTCAGCTGGGCAATAGGAATCTCCGCTCCGCACTCGGGGCTCCCCTTGCAGAGCTCAGGCTGGTGTTCCCATTACCAGACCAGAAATCCTTTCCCGGCCCAAACTGACCTCACCGTTGGCACCAGCAGCCACAGGAGCCTCCCCCACACTGGGCCCACTGGGACCGGACCTGTCAGGCTGGATCCCTGCAGAGGGAACCGGACGGATGGTAGCCACCACAGATTTTCAGGAGTTGCTTCCGATTTGGAGCGTCCCTGGAGAGAGAAGGCAACGGCTGCTGAGACTTGGGATCTGTTCAGCTCTCCCATGGGCAACCTGCAGCAGGAGCCGAGCGGCACAGACACAGCTCTACCCCAAAACCAGCTGAAATGAAGAACCGCGGGGGAACCGCACCGCTCCCTCCGCCCTAAGGCTAACCCACCGCCCGGCCAGGGCATGCCACGGGCCGCCCGCCCGCCCCGCCACCCTTCGGCCGCGCTGCCCGCTGGAAGGCCGGCCTCACCC